>JAIXMF010000001.1:0-609313 GCA_025201365.1 Syncephalis plumigaleata
TGCTTTCAACCAATATAGTTATGTCAGTAAGCAAGCATTCACCATTCATAATTATCAATTAGCATAGTCATTCTGTATAGTCATTGTATATCTAGTTGTATACACGTAGTCAAGTCCATTGCTGGCTATACTCCTAATGACGAACACATCATATAGCAGCAGTACATTTAAAAGCTATAATAATAGTGTATCGAAATAGTGAATATGTTTTATTGATGATGAAATCATTAGATCATACAGCGATATCAGTAGTTGTATGGTCATGCTGTGCGAGTGTCATCACATTCTCATTGTCTATATGATTGCTAATCCATTCAATGACATATTAGTATTTTAGTAGAATGAATCAGCTATTACTCGATACTTACCGTATACTAATAGTGTATCGATTATAACTAGAAAGTGTCTAAGCTAATAGACGTGCATACCATTGATTAATAAAGACAATTACACGATCCAACTATGATGGCAATGACCATTAAACCATTGTTTCTACTTGTAAGCTATGCTGTCATTCAGTTATAGTTCATGATTCAAGTATTAGGTAGTAATGTGTATTCATGTCAATGCACGCACGATCACGTCAGATGTCAGTATCTATTGTGTTGTTCGATGATTTGCTATACAATTCATTACAATGACTACAGGTAAATATACATCCATCGATATTAATGCTAATCAGTGAGTGGATGAGTGATATATTCTAGTTGATTGTATACTGCTGATAACTGAATATGAATGATAGGAATAGCAGTAATAGTAGCAGCAGTAGCTAGTTGTATTGGTTGAAAGCAAGCATGTTCAATAGAGTGTAGAGAATACAGCGATATGTATGAAGTTGATATGGTGTTTATTGGCTGAATGAGAATAGAAGCAGAGGACAAGTAGTATGGATAGCAGTAGGAGTGAATGAGCGAATGAGCACATATGCTTATAGAATACAAACAAACAAACAAACAAACAGAGTTGACAGACAAGAAAGAGGAGCAGTAGCAGCAGCTAGTGAATAGAGTGAATACCGCGTATACACCACTTACCGTGTAGATTACAAATAAACAATAGAGATACGGTGTATGAATAGAGTAGTAGACGAGTAGACAACGAGCTATCAGTACAAGCAACAAACAGTGCTGTCAATAAACTATTGAGAAGCAGTGTTCGTTGTGAGCGATATTAACCAAACAATATGTTTAGCAAGTGGCATACTACCGGGAGAAGCTATAGCAGTACATTCCTGGTCGACTAACCTGCATGTACGCATATAAAGCTACTCCTAGTAGTCAATACAGACTGATGACGATACGAATACAGACTGGTAAGCAAACAGTGTGAGTATCCCATAGGAGCATACAGTGATAGAATACAGTAACAGGTACGGATCTGACGAGAGTGTAGTATCGTAGTTTGATAAACAAGGGGAGGGTCAACAAGTAGCAGCAGTATCGTGCACAGTACAAGCACCAGACTAGAATACAAATAAACAGTGTAGCCTTATCGTGTACGAGTGCTATAAGTGGAGGACAAACACAGTGGAATAAAGTGCGTATAACGTGTAATTGCAGTGGTTGTCCGTAGAAAAGCATCACAAGCTGCAAAGAAGTAAAGGCAATAGAGAGAACGAATAGAACGCGTAAACGTATGACGTGGCGTTGACTTATTGCTAAAGCAGCAGCAACAACAATAGGAATAAGAATATACGAATAGTGAAGGTGACCGAGAACAACAAACGAGTAATGAGAAGAGGAGTACAGGTATGGGAGTGTATTCAGGTAAGAGACGTGTAGTGTTAGCGTAGCAAGGAGCAGATGGAGAGTGGCTAACAGGGAAAGACGGGTAGAGGTGGAAGAGTAAGCAAAAGAATCAAGGGAAGCAGGAATGATGATTGGCAGATCAAATAGCGAGAGGAATAAAGAAGTAACGCGTAAACAAAGCGAGTGCGTTCACAAGTGGACTAGTGAGCATATCCACCTCCTACGAGTGTCGCGGTGATAACTACGCGGTTGACGAGTGAACTAGTCAGCTAGTCAGCTAATAAACAAACAAGTGGTTAGCGAGTGTGTGAGTGAATATATCCACCTCCTACGAGTGTCACTGTGATAGATATGCGGTTGACGAGTAAACAAGTGAACGAATGAGCGAGTAAACGAGTAACGCATAAGCAATAAACAAGTGTATTCACAAGTGTGTTAGTGTGCATATCAGCCAATTAAGAGTGGTACGGTGATAAATACGCGAATAACGAGTGAGCGAGGAGATCGAACAGGAAACAAGTATAGTGAATAAGAGGAATAAATAAAGCGCGCAACGAACTAGAGCGTGCAAGCGGAGTGAGCTCAAGCGGAAGAAGTGAGTAAAAGGACAAGATCGAGCGAGAGGAATGAGTGAAGCGCACGAGAAACGAGCATAGTGAGTAGATCGTATAAGGGAAGCGAGTAGAGCACGAGAGAAAGGAGAGTAAAGCGCGCAACGAGCGAGTAGGTTGAGCGGGAAACGTGTAGATCGAGCAAAGGAACGGGATCAAGCGGAAGGAGTGAGTAGTATGACAAGAACGGGCGTGTAATGAGTAGATCGAGCAAGAGAAACGAGATCGAGCGAGAAGAATAGTTGCTGTAGTAGTGTGGTTAGTTAATAGTAACGAATGCATACACGTATAATAAAAGAATATATGCTGAATGTTAATTAGTTAGTATGCAATAGAAAGCGTATTGAATGCAATGAGTATAGCACACGACGAATGAATAGAAGTGCAAGCGGAGTGAGTAAAACGCGCGCCGAACAAAAGAGTAATTAGTAGAGCGCATGAGGAGTGAGTACAGAGACAAGTTCGTGCGAGAAACAAGTAAAGCAAGCGAGGAATGACCAGAATGAGTAAGAGAAGTGAGTAAAGTGGCAAGAGGAAGGACTAGAGCGCGCAAGTGAATGAGTAGCTCTAGCGAGATGAGCGAGTATAGTAATAAGATTGAGCGAGGAATAAGTGGAGTGAGTAAAGCGCGCGAAGAACGAGTAGCTCGAGCGCGAGAAATGACTAGAATACGAGAGGAGCAAGTATAATGACTAGAACGCACGAAGAATAAGTAGATCGAGCTGTATACATACCTTCCGAATTTAATGGTAAATTTCATTAACTATTTCGTGTCATCACACTGTGACCTCGCTGATATGCAAACATATTGACAGAAAGAACAATTTTATTATAGCAGCGCGATAGAGCGCTCGAGGAGAATATGTCAGTGCATTAAAAAATACAAATAAAAGCATGACGTAAGGGTGGCATACAAACAGATGACGGAAGAGAGTGGTAAAAGTAAAAGGTGCATATTACAACGAGAGCAGTAAACGCTTAAACATTGATAAATAAGCAGGACAGTGATAGAATACAAAGGACTAGAACGAACAATAAACAATGCTTATTGGTATAGTAATAATAACGACAAGTGAGCACGTAGATAGGTTAGAGCAAGAGGAAACAAAGAGATAAATAAAGTCATAGAGATAGTATGGCAGAATAGCTGCTATTGGGAGTGTGTATGTTAAAGTGAAAGAGGAAGTAAGTGGAATGTGAATGACACGAAGAAGACGCGTATTACTGAGAAAGTAAATAGGTAATAGAAGAAAGAGAATAACTAGCATATAGTTAAGAGGAAGTAGACGTGTGTTGTTTACTGACAAGTGGAATGTAGTTGACACGAAGAAGACAGCATGGTAAAGAGAGAGAGAGAAAGAAAGCTTTATTGACTAATAAAGAAAATTAACAATTTATACATCAGTCGATAATGAGGAATGAAAATATATTAGAATTGTTAACGAAGTAAAGGAGGAGAAATAATGTAGGTAATGAAGTAAAGGAAAAGGAAGGGAAACAGCAATGAAATGGATACTTGGAATGGATTAGTAGATCATTAATGACAGTTAATAAAGTGTTAACAAACAGTTAAAAAGAAATTGCTAATGGAAGCATTAGTAAAACTATTATTTATTTGTAAAGACAGAAGGCTAACTGCGCAAATTGGATGGAAATAGCCTGTAGTATAACTATTGATACTTAGCGGGATATTGTATAACAAATATCGTTTAAACTTAGACTGACATCATCTTCTTCGTCATCTTCGTCGTTGGCATAATGTTTCAGCTTAGATGAATGTTGTATTGAATTAATTCCGACTCCACATGATTGAATTGAATCGGAATAACACACCGATAACCCCGAATTGTGCGCTGATATTTGAATGGACTTGCTGCATAAAGCATTCGCAATTCCACTACCTTTGTCTTTTCTTGCTCTCTTTAGTGCTTGTCATCAGTAGCCATTGCTTGTATTGCATCTTTCCAGTAGTCTTTCTTTTACAATGTCAGCCGCTAACACTTCCATAATGACTAATTTATGGGAACAGCTTCGTGGTAATCCCGTTAATTGGTTGCTTGTCGGTCTACTCGCCTACTTGACACGAGCCTACTTTCGACGAGCTACCACGGCGGTGCCTAAACCGTTACCGCATAAGCCGCGCGTATTCGAGACGCTAACGCCAAAGACATTGGCACGATATGATGGTCGTCAGGACCCATCTCTTCCTATCTATCTAGCTGTCAAAGGAAAGGTATACGATGTTACACCCGGTAGAAACTTTTACGGACCAGGTATATGAATAACACTGTGTATTATTATTATTGTAATTTACCATTTGTACTAATGATTACGATGCTAGAGGGACCTTATGGCAACTTTGCTGGACGTGATGCTTCTCGCGGACTTGCTAAAGGCTCGTTTGACGTGGAAATGCTCACACCGCTGGATCAGCCTATCGATTCGCTGTCGAACTTGACGACAGAAGAATGGGATGCGCTAAATGACTGGGAAGGCTTGTTCTCCGGTAAATATGACTGTGTAGGGGAACTGGTAGAGCCAGAAGTGCTAGAGAAACGTAGCAATGAACAATAGTGATCCATTACTACTACTACAATGGCGTATTGTTTATTGGATGTATGGAATCTGGACATCTACAGGCTATTTCCATTCAATTTGCGCAGTTAGCCTTCTGTCTTTACAAATAAATAATAGTTTTACTAATGCTTCCATTAGCAATTTCTTTTTAACTGTTTGTTAACACTTTATTAACTGTCATTAATGATCTACTAATCCATTCCAAGTATCCATCTCATAGTTGCTTCCCTTTACTTCTTTATCAATGCTGTCTTCTTAGTCTTGACTACATTCCACTTGTTAGTAAACAACACGCGTCTACTTCCTCTTAACTATATGCTAGCTAGTTCTTTTACTTTCTCAGTAATACGCGTCTTCTTCGTGTCATTCACATTCCACTTACTTCCTCTTTCACTTTAACATACACATTCCCAATAGCAGCTATTCTGCCATACTATCTCTATGACTTTTATTTATCTCTTTGTTTTCCTCTTGCTCTAACCTATCTACGTGCTCACTTGTCGTTATTATTACTATACCAATAAGCATTGTTTATTGTTCGTTCTAGTCCTTTGTATTCTATCACTGTCCTGCTTATTTATCAATGTTTAAGCGTTTACTGCTCTCGTTGTAATATGTACCTTTTACTTTTACCACTCTTCTCCGTCATCTGTTTGTATGCCACTATTACGTCATGCTTTTATTTGTATTTCCATTTGTTTACTGCCATCTACATACTCTATTTACCGCATACAAGCATACACTGCTTCTTCAAATAAACTGGCATACGTGTTCATGCACCCTTCCTTGCTCATTCTTTGTTCATTCGTGACAAGTCAGTCATTCTACTAACTACTGCTTGTTTATTACATTGTTTATCGTGTATTCTATTTGTTCACTCGTTGCTCTCTATGCACTCAATCGTAAGCATTATCATCATAACTTATCTACCATGCTAATCAATAGCTACTTGTAAGTACATGACGTGGCAATATCCAACTATACTAGTACACTTGTATCGTCTACCTTATAGAATTGATGATGATAGTTATCGCTATCAATTGAATAGATTGTTTATTAATAAACTGCGAACGTTAAAGATAAACGCGCTAATTGGTTGGAAAAACACTGTATTTCCCGCTATTACTGCAATAATATAGCATATCTGTTTATAAACACGACATTTAGTGCGCAATTAATAAACATTACTAGTGTATATATTTATATATATGTTTATATGGTATTTATTAATTGACTACTAATGACATGTATACAATACTAGAGATTTACTATAGATGCATTGAATTATATATGATGTATGCGATGTATGAACAGCGTGCTTGACCATGACATGCGATATGATGGTCATAGGATCTCTCTAGTATTATCATTAGTGGTAGTGATGATGGGGGTACTTTACTAGATAATAGAATATACTCGTAATGCTGATGATACTAACAAATTAATGAATGGATAACTAACGTAAATAAATGGATAAGTAGATAAGTAAAGTAAAGTAAAATAATGTGCAATAGGATAAAGATAGTATGATGTAAGACACACACACACACGCACACATACAGAGAGTGTGTTTAAATGGCATTGATAACCTCGTTCACGTATTGAACCCATTCACGACATCCTTGCTCGTCTTCCGCTTGGAAGTAGTACTTTTTGTTACTACTATCCATGATGGCAAATAGATTGACAAACTGATCGGGCGGCAATTCTGTCGCGTAGGCCGACTCCAACCCGATATGTCCCTTGTAGTGAAGACGACCGTCGCTCTTCTCCTTGGCAAACACGAGCATATCGTTGAATAGCAAGCATGTGCGCAATGCCGACTTGCCCGATATCAATGACACGACGGCGAGATTGCCTTGATGTATCAATCGACGTGTGGGTGTGGCGAGCGTGCCGCTATAACCCTTCATCGACGTTTGGATTCGTTTCGCTTCTTCGCGTTGCAATGCAATACGCGCCCTATATTACAAAGTATTATTCGTATGAGTATATCGTGAATGAGCAATGTCGATTAGCACACACTGATGACTTACAATTTCTCCGCTTCAACGTTAATCTCCTGGAATTGCGCGACACATTGCGCGAATCCATTATACTCAGGCTCCTCGGGCGAGTAGAGCTCCATTATCTTTTGTAGGAATCCATAGTAGTAGGCGATGTGTTCACGGGAGTTACCCAGCAAAGCGCGTACATTTACGTGCTCCACTTGTTCTGTACATTCCTATTGAACAACCAATAAATTAGTATGACATGATTTGCGTGCGTGTGTGTGTGTGTGTGTGTAATTGTAACAGTCAGTCAGCTCACCTCTAGTGTTTGTCGGAAATAGTCACTGCTCATGACAAGCTCGTCCAGCAGACTAACCATCTCCGGGTACTTGTCCATGTAATGCAAATAGTAACGGAATCCTGGCATCTAATCGTACTAGTTAGTTGACTTCACTCGTGTGATATCATTGATGCATTAGCTTACATGTTTATTGAACGTCGTTATCACCTCGCTTAATGTACCGGTCATGGAGTGTTTCTCGACTCTAAAATAGCCATTAGTAAACTGTAGTAATAGTAGTAATAATGGTTACTTACGCTAATTCCAAATCACGTAGAAACAACTTATGGAATGGAATCATCTTAATCGGAATGGCAAATACACGCTCCAACTTGCTTCGATCGAAATTGCTGAACGGATGACGTCTCGCTTGTTCGTGCGCCTTATAGAGCGGTTCGGCAAACGCGCCCTTAATCAGAACCAAGGCGCGTAGATGCTTTTGTTCACGTCGAATCAGACTGATTACCGCGGCTAGTCGTCCCATTTCTTGCTGTTCCAATTCTATATATATAACTCACTCGTTAGAATGATCATACTGCCTGTGTCGCTTGACTTACCATCATTATCTATCCATTCTAGCTCTACTTCATCGGAACTGGTGGTTGAACTATCGCTTGTAGGATACACGCCAGAGATGGTCAATTTGCTCAGATCAAACTCCAATGCCGGATTCGTTTGAGGTGTACAATTGTTCAAGTAGCTTTTACGCATTTGAGCAAGCGATATAATGGATGGTCGAGCAGCTGATGTCGACGTTGGCGTGGCGGGCATTTCCCTATGCGTAGCACTGTGCTTACCGGTACCACGAATGTGTTCAGGTAGCGCGGTCGATCGTTGGGAATAACACTCTTTCGTCGTACTGGCGCAGCAGAGGCAGCACTGCTCTTACGCCTTGTTCTTTGCACCTGATCACGCGGATCGGATAGCTCAAAGTTCGAGAAGAGATTGGCCAGTTCGGGCATATTAGTGACATGCTCATCGGCGGCCTTTCGTTCCATCATGATCCTACGCTCGTTATCGGCCACCGCTTGCTCTTCCTGTAATGCCTCCCATAAAGACTTCAATGGCGGTTTCGAGTTATTCATGCTGCTATTAGTTGTATACAATGATTCGGGTGTCGCCTCTGTCGGGTGCATCTTGGGTCGTTTCTTGAATAGGTGTGCCTTTGTCTGATTCGGTCGTTGCATGTCGCTTCAATAAAATTGTTAGTAATGCCATTCATGACCAGTATATACTCGCTAGTAACCTACCTTTCCATCGTATGATTAAACATCGATGCAGATGCAGATGGTGATGATGGCATGTTGTTATCCGGCATGTTGTAATTAGCCGCCGACTGTCTCCTTGCTCTATTTACATGATTCATATCCGTATGATTTGCCAGACCCATTGTATGAGCTAGGCCATTAGCTGCCTTATTAGCTGTCGATGTACTTGACGTGATACCATTATTGTTACTGTTCTGTCTGTTGTTGTTGTTGTTGTTAATGGTATTGCTCGTGTTATACGTTAAAGAAGTGTTGCTGGTTGATTTTAGAGTGCTAACATCACTTGGTGTCATACTAAGATCTACAGGGCGTAGTGGTAGCAATGGAGGTGCCTTACTACGATCGATATTGACCTGTTGCGCTCTAATGGCCTGGTGAGCCGCAGCAACAGCATTGTGATAATATTCAGTAATCTCAATCTGATGATTATTATTACTATTATGATTATTATTACTATTATTATTGTTATTACTACTATTATTATCATGGTCGTCATCGTCATCGTCATCGCCGTACAAGGTACGCCTTGCATCCTCGTATCGATATCGGCCAAATGTGCCACATTACGATAATGAGGATCTACTATCATGTTCGACGATTCCATCATTGATCCAGGAGTAGGCGGCAACTCTCGTGGCATGTAGCTCTGCTCGCTCTTGGGTGTTCTTGGTGACAAGTCTTGAATTGAGAACATACTACCTGGTGTCAGGCAAGGTGATGGTGGTGGCGGTGATGGCATCAGTTCTAGATTCGTCCAAGGAGCCGAATAATTGGCAGGATATCCGTTGGCCAACTGTGTCACTTTACTAGATGGATCGCTACTCTTAATCGATGCCGAAAACGGTGATAATAATGATGAGGATGCTGGTAATGATGTGATGATGGTGATGATGTTGCAGTGGCGGCGGTGCTTGTTGTGGGGTGGTGGTGGTTGATGATGATGATGAATAGGCAAATGGAAGAGACGACAATTGAGATCCTCTCCTCGCCTTTGTATTAGGAGCAGCTTGAAGGGTGAATAACGTTTTTGACGAATTGGAATACGGTCTTGAATCGGTGGTGTGAATGAATGTCTGTTGCGAGGTAGCTTCCATAGGAGTCAATACACGATATTCTACAGTTTCAAGACGACGAATATATCTATTGGCAAGTGGGTCGGACAATGCCATTTCATCAAAACACAAAAACCTCCTTATTATTAGCGTAAATTATAATGGAAATCGATGAAGTAACGGAGATAGCGAGAAAGGGCGAGGGAGAGAGTGAATGAGGGATAAAGGAAAAGAACAAGTACAAGATACGTGGGTATGGACGGACGTACAACAGCAGCTGTATGTGTGGAGTATCCACTGCAGCTGTACAAGGAGACTCGCATGCAGCAAGGCACTGCTCTACTCATGTGGTGCGCGTGGTTCTATTTTTACGTTTCACAAGGTGTCAATACCACAGTAGTCGACAGGCTCGTCCCTCTCCTTTTTCCGCGATAATAACGGCGATAGATACGCGAATAACGATGCGTACAAGTAGAATGGTAGTATTGTATTCCCATTCAACGTTACAAATATGTACAATCTATTAGATGGTGTAAGAGGTAAACTAGTTGTACTTGAATTATGCTAGCGGCACTAGTTACACATGCTAGTTCGACGCATGGCACAGAATAGTACGAACAATACAAGTGAACAATGACAACGCTAGCAGTGGTGTGCGAGTGTGTATGTATCTCTGTGTGTGTGACTGTGTACGTTGATGTTATAGTCATGCGGTAAAATGAGTCGACTAGATTCCTTTTTCTTTGAACGAGCAAGAGCAAAGTTAGATTTCCCCAATCAGCTAATGTCTATGTAACAAGAAGTAATCGACGAGAAGTTGAATCTTTTCTCTCTTTTCTTCTTCCCCAACTTCTCTTTATTCATAATGTATTTTGCTGTAACGGCTAGAACAATGCCAGCCCAGTGGACAGCTGGTATGCGTCGTTTCTACGCTACTGTTGGCTCATTGAACAAAATCACACTTAATGCACTGGCTGATAATCCGGGTGCCGTGAAACGTGTAATTATCCTATTACTCTCACTATTTTACACTTAATAGTACGTTGATCCATATTACAATGCGTATGGTTTAGGTTAAACGTGTAGGACGCGGTAGTAGTTCAGGCAAGGGAAAAACGTGTGGACGTGGTCAGAAGGGTCAAAAGGCGCGTTCCGGCAATGGAAAGCCACGACTCAACTTTGAAGGTGGACAAACGCCAATCTCCAAGAGATTCCCTAAGCGCGGTTTTACCAATATGTAACTATTATATATGATAAATATACAACAAATAGCAGCAATCCCTTACAACTATTATCTCATAGTCATGCTCGTACTTATAACGTAGTTAATCTCGATAAATTGCAACAATGGATTGATATGGGTCGATTAGATCCACACAAAAAGATTACTATGAAGGAACTCAACGATAGTGGATGTGTTAATGTCAAGGGTGATGGAGTACAATTATTAGCAGGAGTAAGTATCTATTACTCTTATATGTTATATCTGTTATTTATATGGAATATTATAGGGCGTGGAACAATTGCGTACACCAATTGACATTGAAGTGTCGCGTGCATCGACTCAAGCCATCAAAGCGGTAGAATCAATCGGTGGTCGTATTTGCTGTGTCTATCATAATCCATTAGGACTTCGTGCCTTATTACATCCAGAAAAGTTTATTACCCTACCTAAACAAGCAATGCCTACCAAGAAGCGTGATAAAGGTAAATGATATGCTGCATTGCTGTAGAGGAGTGGAGTGGAGTGGAGTGAGAGAGACTAACTAAATACTCAATTACAACTTGAATAGAATGGTACTCTGATATTAAACATCGTGGCTATTTGGCAAGTATACCCGAGAAATTGGCTGTAGAACAGATGGAGACAACTAGACCGACAACTGCGTAATCCTATTCTATTCACTTTAACAATAAATATACAAGTACGAACAGACAAATAATAAGATAGATTGACATTTACATTTATAAACAATTACGAAATGACGATCAATTTATAAGCAAAATCTATTGTTTCTAAGCATGCTTTTTTAGCGCGAAATAAACAAAAAAGCTATGCACGTTTCTCAAGAGAAGTCTGCATTTATGTTGTCTTAAATTACAAAGATCAAAGTCACCGACAAAGTAATAAAGTTATACGGATAATGTATGAATGTGTATGAATGTATGTATGTACGTATGCATGTATATATGTATACCACAACTTATTTTGCACGAGCAGTCGAAGCGGTGAGAGAAGTTGCACGATTGACCGTAGTCGATGTAGCGTTATTGGGTCGTGTCCGCGATGATGGTGTGCGACGTGGAGTATAAGAAGTATTTGTAGTTGTTGTATTGTTATTGTTATTACCATTACTCGATGCTGCTGCTGCTGCTGCTTGACGTCCACCACGAGTAGATGATGTATTGCCACCGGATGAGGTACGTTTAGATTCGAATGTTCGTGTAGAGTAGAGGTGGTTGTCGTGCCTACACCAGTTTGCTGACTACTTTGACCCCGACGCATTTCAGAAGGGCCGGGTACCCGTGTGGGTGGACGTGAAGACGGTGGCGAATGATGATGATTACCACCAGGACGTGTCGTATCGCCTTTAGATGATTTACGCGTACTAGTAGTAGTAGTAGCACGAGTGGCAGTATTTTCGGTCAATAAAAGTGTTTCAAGTTCACTTATAATGGCTGTAGTGTTAACAGTACCCTCTTGTGATAAATGTGTCGTTGTTGTGGTGGTTGTAGTTGTTGCGCCATGGTCATTGGCAATGGCACGCTGTGCAAGTACATTGAGTAGTTCGCGAACTCGTGTTGATCCAGTCGAGTTACTCGTCAGTGTTGCGGTGATATGAGAAGATGTGTCTTGTAAGGAGGGCACTGGCTGAGAAGTGACATCCGAGGTTGACTCAATAGGATCGAGGGATGTCATTGCAACGTCATCGGTACATGGCAGTGTTTCAGGTAGTGTGGATTCATTTGGTTCAGTAAGATTATCCTCTACATATAATAGATTAGATTGATGAATGAATAAATATTATAGTTCTACCATTAGATACTTACCTAGCTCTTCGGCTGTTAGTACACGGCCACCAGGTAGAATAGCCGTGAATTCCAGGGCTGCCGTGGCTTCTCGTCGCATAAGTTCTATCAAGGCGCAAACACGTTGGAAAGGAATGTCCTCGGTCACCTCCTCCTCTGTAAGTCCTTCCGGCGATACTGATGTGGATTCACCACCGGATAACTCGCCTTCTTCATTTGGCTTGATACCGAAGATATCCTCTAGATTGGCCCTAATCATTCGATTATCATTTAGCTATTACTAATCTGCGTATCACTAGAGTATTAATGTTACTTACCGACGCATTTTCTGTTTTAACTCCTCCATTTCGCGGTTTTCTTCCTCAAGTCTTGTTCTAATGTTTGATTAATCGCCAGTAATGATTTGTTGGAGATCTCCAAATCGAGAACCTAATTTGAAAAGAAAGCACTATTAGTACCATTTATACGAGTGTAATTCAATTAGAAAAATACCTTGCGTGTTGTTCGTGCTTCGATCGCTTCATTATTGGTAATGTCAGATTCGGCGTCGTTGTTCGCGGCAACATTCGAAACAACCATACTCTTCGGTCGTGGACGATTCGGTGAACGTAAATGTGGCGGTGACACTTGTTGCTGACCAATATTATACGCGATGGGATGTGCGTTATAATGATTCGACTCAGTGGAATATCCGTACGAACTGATAATCGTGTACCATTGCTTAGTTCGGATTCACCTGAATCGGATTGTCGACCTGTCTCGAGAAGGCGCGTGGTCGAGCAAATGGTCCTTGCAACATTTGACGGGCACGACTCTGCGGCGAATCTAGAGGTGTCATGTCATTGTCTCGATGTTGATCTATCTCCAGGTCACTGTCGATATCATCTCTGAAATGATCTCCTTCATCACGATCAGATGCTAGTTCATGATCAGATTTAGTACCAATATCATCCACATCCTCATCATCATCCTCGTCGTCGTCTTCTGCATCTTCTTCATCACGATCACCATCGTCATCATCGTCTAGTATATCGGAATTGTACTGATCGGAAATATCACCGGCTGCTGCTAGCGACATGGCACCAATCTCGATAATATTGCCACGAGATACACGAGCACCACTCGTTTTAGCCAAGCGTACCATTGGCATATCGGCGGAACCGGTTCTACCATGTTGAAAACCAGTAGTTCGCATATCTATACCGCTTACTGCACTCCTATCGCCGTCGTAATCCAGCTCTGAGCCATTTTCGTAGGCACCGCCAGCTGAATAGATTCCCCCGGCAACGAGACGACCTCCATTTACCATGAGTTCAGGCGAACAAGGTGATCCCGATCTCGGTGAATGACTAGGCGAATGAGGGGGAAAGGAGCCCGAACCAAATCGCGGCGATTGAGGTGATGTCGGATTTAAACTGCCAACAACGCCTTGAATACGCGGTGCCGATGGCGTCCTTCGATGTGTGTCGTATCGTGGCATTATATTGTTAACACCACTATTGGGCATTGGTCCATTGCCCAGTATAATTGACGTTGGTCGACCAGAAGCGGGATAGTTCGCATTCTGTGGCGGTGACGTTGCACTATGATTGATATTGGCATTGGGCGGATAGCCATTAACCATGCTATTGGGACGTGGACGATACTCCATCTGAGCACTCACGGCAACGCGTGGTTTACGTCGCATCGTTGCATTAGCATCTAGTACCATTCCGTTGTTGGGATTGCTGCCATTGCCTATACTACTACCACCGCTACTACCCGCTCGACGATGTCCGATAAAGTTGTTGGCAGACATTAAACCTGATATGCTAGCGAGACCTGCTACACCATTCTGTGCATAGTTGCTATTGCCTGCATTGCCATTGTAATTGTAGCTATTGCCGTTATTGTTACTGTTACTGCTATTGTTGTTGTTGTTGTTATTGTTGCCACCATGGTTATGACTACTACTGCTAATGTTGGATATGCCACTCGCTCCACTACCCATGATATTTGTACTTTTGACCATTTCGCTAAGAGTGATACTGAACTAAAAAAATAAAAGATAGAAATGCTGTATATAGATGTGTAGTCGAGTTATAGCCACACGTATATAAGCATCAATGCATATACAGAGAAGTAAAGAAGAAGAAGAAGGTAAAAAGAAAACTTTCGTCAGCTGACCAATTCAGAACGTCTTATTGCTACGACCACTATTGTTGCTACTGCTATTGTCGCTACTACTGCTACTACTATGGTTGGCACCACCTATGGAAAAAGGTAGGTATAGGTATGCGTTTCTGTTAAGTAATACGCAATAGATGAATAACAATACTGGCTAGCCAACTTTAATTGATTAGCATCACCCGAGTAGAAACGAACAAGCAAGTGACTGGTACTAGTAGTGCTTAGCGTGGGATGGCACGTTTGTCGGCAGTGGTAACAATGACACGACAAGCTGCTTGATTCCAGTGGAACAAGCGGACCAACAACAATGACGGAGTAAGTTGTGTAATCTAAGCATACAAACGCTGACAGTAAAAGTGATGGAAAAGAGGTTGCATCAAAAAACAAGCCTACTACCCCGGTTGGCCTAACAAACAAACGAACGAACAGACAGACAGACAGACAGACAGACAGATAGACAAACAAGCCAAACGTGTATGAAACCGATAGTAGTAGTAGTAGTAGATGCGAGCGGATGAAAGCGTAGAGATGAAAAATAGGTTAAAATAAAAAAGAAACCAAGCGCTGCTGACAGTCGAAAAAGAAAAGCGGAAGCTAAAAAATATAAGCGAATAAAGTGGAGAAAGAGAGAGAGAGAAAGAGAGAGCCAGCGACAACCAAAGATGAGGCGTATAGGTAAGCGACGAAAAAAGAATAACAATAGGAATAAGAATAAGAGCAGTTCGACGGCTGCAAAGTGGTCTTGCGCGAATGTTTCTAGGAGGAAAAAGACAACGAGTAAGAAAGCGAATTGAACGAGAAACAAGTACCCTGCGAATAATAGTTGTACTGACTGGTCTACACGTGCTACTATCTGTGGTAATGCTTGCTAGATCGCGAGAAATGGTATGCACTATGAGACAGCTAGATGACGGATACACATTTCATTCTCGACAACAACAATGACAACGACGAATCAAGGAGGCGGTCACATTAATGTATTCTTAATGGATTACACATCAATGAATCGTAATATGACTATAGTCACACTCGATAGGCATATGTTTACATTGATCTATTCGTAAGCAAGCAAGCAAGGAAGAGTAGCATACTAAAGGAGATGTTGAAGGGGCGTAATAGGATAGGAAATAATTGAATTACTTTTATACTGTACAGAATACAGCATTGCAACTGTAGCAGTGCTAATAATAATAATTGCTACAAGCATATTATATGCCAATATCAATACGAGTGATTCAATAAAGTTACTATTCATTTGTTTGTCTCTTTAGTAGCAATGGAATAGTTCATGTCATTGATTCAATGATTATCTCTAATAAACAAGATAAAGCAATAAAAATACCCGTCTACTGCATAGAAAGGAGATGTTGTGTATAGATTATAAAGCATAGGCTAGTAACCAGGAGAGAATAAACAATATATACTCATAGACTTGTGATTTACATTGGCTTAGCAAACATTCGATATCCAATAGGAATAGCGCAAATATACATGACATATACGCGAATAAAGAGAGAAGAAAACTACTAAACGCTATTCTTATGGAAAGATGAACATTAAACTTACCAAATTAAAAGGTACAAATACGAGTAACCAATATATAAGGAAGGAACAAAAGAAGAAGGAAACAATCCTATAAGCTGTAAAGAATAGAATGGGAATGTGGTAAGCACACGAGATGAATGTTAATGCGATTAGGAAGAAATATATAGATATAGATCTAGATCTAGATATTAGAAATGAACCATATGAATGAAAGAATAAGAATAATAAATAATTAACAAGGCTCGATTTGAACAAAAGTAAAGATAAAGAATACGCGAGACTATATTGCGATAATCGCAAATGTCGCACTAGTTAGTTGAGCTGTAAATATCGAATAAGAATCAAGCAATTCAAATGGGATCAAAGCGCACAAGTGGACAGAATAAAAAACAGGATAAAAGTACGCATGTGTGTGTGTGCGTGTGTGTATACACCAACGATGGAAGAATGTTGCTTGCCTACCATAAACAACGAGAAAATAACAAACTACTAGTTACGCGAATAAATTCGACTGCACGTCAATCACTAGTACAATGGTTGATCAACAAGTAAACAAACAAACAAACATACAAACAAATCAGCCAACTTTTATCCTATTTGTATACACTTTTACAATAGTCAATCAGCGTAACATCAACTATAAAGGATGGAATAGAGAAGTAGAGAAGAAAGAAAGAGTCGTAGATTCCAAGTAGACCGATATGTCCACGTTACTAGTCATGCATTTATCCAATAATGGTTATACTTGATATTATTGGTTGTATATCAGGTATCGAGCACTTTTCATTGGTGCACGATCAAAGAAATACAAACAAGGAATCAAGAAGTATAAAGAGGAACGCATTTATTTATACTATCAATTACTGTAACTTGTTATTACTTCAAGCGAATCGGGTCAAATAGATTAATATTCAATCGAGTAAAGCGACATACACGTACATGTAATAGTCAACGCAATCCTTATCTAGGAACAAATGACTATTTCAACATTTATCTTGATGATCTATCGTATACTCATCATAGTGTACCTACAAATATACATGTACACATGTACATGTACGTATATAAACATATTCCTTAACAACATGTCAATCTCATGAACATGCATTATCAACAACATGTAATCTGTATCATGTAATACAATAAGCAAAGATCTTCTTATACGCAGTGGCGCGTCTTTTTGTTCCCTGCAATGATCTACCATGTTATCCTTCACTCTTTCACTCTTTTCCTCTTTCCTGCATGAATTGTACGTTATTTCAATCTTCACTCTCATCACAAAGGCCTGTTTAGAAAGTGCAAAAGAAAAAAAGAAAAACACTCGTAGCATTCGATATAATTAGACCGTATTTTATTAGTTACTCTGCCATTGCTAAACGTCATTGTGCTAGTGTAAAGTAGTCATATGTGCAGTTGACATGTACGACATTGCCGTTACTATCACAACAACAACAGTAACACTTGTTGCGGCTGCTGCTTGTACTTCTGCTACTGCTTCTGCTTCTGCAGCTTATGGTGTTTCCACTTTTACTGTCATCATTGCTGTACTCCTTTGTGCACCATAACCACACTATCAGTCTATCAATAGATGTATGATGACAGTTCCGTATGTATCCGGCATTGTTTGATGATACTGGCATGCAGCTAATATCCAATCTATCAAGACTGCAAGCAATACTCGCGGTAGAAACGGACAAGTCGTCTAGCCGTAGCATGGTATATCATTCATGATGTAGATGTTTGCCCCGTCCTTTCCATGGACGTTTCCCTCTTAACGAATCCACCAATCCGATGCGATAACCAAAGTCATGCAGCATTCGAGAACGTTCATTGGATACGGACTAAACAGTAGTCGTGTCAACTACAATAGAAGTGGCATCGGTATAGAGAGAGTGAGAGAGCGGAAAGGATGAACACGCGGATAGATCGCCCAATCTGCTGTCATTCTCCCCTTGAAGTGAACTCCGCGACTGTTACACACCCATTCAGTCCATTCATACGCATACGCACACATGTATCTGCTTGTGATGGCATTTGAATGCAATAATGGATTGTACTAGTAATGGTGCTACTACTACTATTATTATGCGTGCTTGTCGCCCATCTTCAGTTTTGTCCCTCCCCTTCTTTTTTTATCTCTTTCTAATTACTACCACTACAGCTGCTATTATTATTAGTATTTATTACAATTGCACAAGCCACTGTACTTCGTCTATATATATATAGTGTTACCTTAGTTGCTTCCTCTTTGATCCAACTATAGTTTAGTCTTCATCTTTTCTTTACATCTTGTTCCTCTCTTCATTTGCATTTCCAACATGAAGTCAATTCTATCCGCTGCCATCCTCTCACTAGCTGTATTGGCTAGTATGTCCACCATCGGCGAGGTTCTCGCGGCAGGTAAAGGTAAGCAAGTCATCATTAATACGTTTATAAACATTAGCTTACAATTCTGTTTGCTTGATATACGCATAGGTGGCACCACGGACCAAAGTAACCATGCTCAATGGTGCAGTATGCAAAGGGCCTCTTGTCCATTGATCTGCCAGAGCAGTAATCACACCAGAGCTATTAAGAACGAGTGTAATTCAGCCACTCTCGCTTGGGATTGTATCTGCAGTGGCAACTTCAGACCAGATACCGAGAAATACTCGCAAACGGTGCCATATTTCCTGTGCATGGAAAGCTTGAGCAAATGTACTAATACCTGCAAGAGCGACGAATCGTGTGTCACCAACTGTCGCAATACTAACGTATGTGGTGCTACTAATCCTGATCTCTCTAATGGCACTACCACCGACACGACACCAGCAAAACCCACCGACAAAGCAACTCCAGGCTTCAATGCCAGCTACGATGAAGGTGGTGCTGCCTCTCTCCTTGGAACTGGTAGCGGCTACGAGACTATTGGCTATGGTTTGGTCGTTTCTGCCGTAACTGTTATGGTATCATTTAACAATCTCTAAACGTAGTTATTCTATTAAACTATCATCATCATCATTCTATATCGTGTAGCATTGTTAAGCTAAGCGATTGTTATCTCTGCTACTACTGCTACTGCTGCTACTACTGCTATACGTAGTTCGTAGTTCTCTTTCTATTCATACACTTCCCTTTCATTTGACCTTTGAAAGACACAATTGTTGAAGACGAGAGAGTCATTGATTAAATCAATAAAGCTATATCATTACTTTTATTACACGTCATCGTCATCATCATCTATATTGATTAGTAAACTCACGTAACTGAAAATGAATTGATGTTTGTATTGAGTGGCCTGTAAAAAGTGAATACTCACGGTCAATGAGAGAAAAAGTCAAGCAAGCAATAAAAATCACATCATAATCAATTGACTATCTCACTACACTCTTTTCTTTCTTTTTGTTACTACAACTGCTAGTGCTTCATTTAAAATGTCTACCACGCTTATTAATGCCAATCCAATTGTGTATGACGTTAAACGTCATGTAAGACGAACAGCAGAGCAATTGGCTATGGAACAGGATGATTTAGTGGCAGATCCCATTGATGCAGAAGAAATATTTGGTATGTTCACTATTGCTGCAGTAATGAAGATTAGTCTCCTCTATGCTTACCAAGTTGTTTAATAGATCTTATTCGATCGATATCAGACCCGGAACATCCTATGACGTTGGAGCAGCTTAATGTACTTCAACTTGAACATATCACCGTTAATGACGAGGGTAATCGTGTTCATATTGAATTTACACCAACCATCCCTCACTGTTCCATGGCTACACTCATTGGATTGTGTGTACGTGTACGCTTACTACGTAGCTTACCCGAAAGATTCAAGGTAACCGATTGACATGAATAGATGAATATTATCTAACAGAGCCTATCTAGGTCGACATTAATGTACGTAAAGGAACACATCAATCTGAACAAGCAGGTAAGATGAATCATGGTCGATATCTTATAGAAACTAATAAGCTGTCTTGTTTGTTAGTCAACAAGCAATTAAATGACAAGGAACGTGTGGCGGCTGCCTTGGAGAATGCTCATCTACTCGAAGTAGTTAATCAATGTTTGGCTACAGCTATTCATGCTCCTTCACCATAGTCATAACAATAATGATAGGAGGAATAGGATAGGTAGTCAACATGTATTATGTCTAATAAAAATAAGCCATCTTTATAGAATATGTATATGTATGTATATGTGTGTGTAAGAGAGAGAGAGATAGAAAGCATAAGCATATAAGATATAGATTAATAATAATAATATAGGAATAGATTGAATATAATGTAACGCTCTCTACTATCATCAATACTTGCTAGTATATACTAGACAGGTGCATGTACCAATGAGACATTACTCCTAAGTAACATGAGCATTTCAATGTTATTTATTAGTAATCATTACTGATAATAACAATACGTAAAATGTAACACTTACCTAGCTGCACGCGGATTACCTCCAATAGACTTGAGAATATTATCGACATCTTTATTGCATGTACGCTCTCGTTTACCACTCGTTGACATCATGACAATCGAGTGAGAATCCGAGTCATCCATACTCATTTCACTTGGTTCAGATGTGGGTTGTGCCACCGCTATAGTTATTATTGCTAGTTAGATTACAAATACTTATTAATCTTGTATTGATCAATTACCTAATGCTTCACGTAGATTCTCCACTCGAATGGTAGGTATTTCCTTCTCAACCAAATCCTATTATAATTACTTAGTATAAATACACAATGATGATTGTATATCAATTACCTCTAATGAATGTGTATGACGATAGGCAAGTCGTGGTTTAAATGCATCCATATTACGTGATGATCGAATGGCAAATAAATCTTCATCTTCATCTAGTTACATTGAGATTGTCGTAAGTTATAGTTTCACTTCTAGTAGTAGTAGTAGTAGTAGTAGTAAGCAATATAGTCACTTACTTTTAGGTGGTTGCATAACAGTAAAGTCTTCACTGAATGTTGATGTAAGATCCGAGTATTGAAGTTGAAGACGAGAGTCATGACTTAGTGTTTCCACGATCAATGTTTGATCAAGATAGCTAATGGTCTTATCGGTGGACACCTCACTAGATTATTATGATCGTGTTAGCATACATATATGTATATATATACGTGTAGCATAATCACATACTTGAATTGAATGGGTGTTGCCGTGTCAAGGTCAAGTTCATCCTGCCACCATGATGCCCAAGTGCCATTGGCTTCATTCTCTGACTTGATCTATTATAATATTATCAATATTGATACTCTCATTTAGTATGCCATTTCCTTTAATAGTTACTAATACATGAATCTATCTCTTGTTTACCTTGCTGGTATGTTCCTTAATGGCCGGGAATTCCAGTAGACCATCAACGGCGATAAAGTACACGACAATCAACGTGTTTAGAGCAACTCGACGTGACATATCTAGCGTGTCCGTTTCTTCTTTGACAAACATTCGCTATTCATTAATCGAGTATTAGCAATGCTTGTCACTCCATTCAACTAATTTATTGCTACTAGACTACAACTACTTACCAAGAGGGTTAACAGCATGGGCACCGTACGAATTAACTCCCCTTCCGAAAATCGAATAAGCATTTGTTTAAGTAGGGCAAATATAACCAAAAAGTCAGATGGATGCGTGTCACTTCGTTGCAGGCATTGGAACATCGAGCGTAATAACTCGAATCGGAATGTCAAATGCATGCTTGTTACATGTTGCGTTATCTATTGTAAAGGTTAGCATCATTATAGCGAGTGTATGCGTGTGTTGCATGATAGACAAGAACATTACCTTACGAGCATGATGAAGTGGTTTACTTTCAGCACTAATGAATATATATATATATATATATTGTCATAGTATTAGAATAATCAATCAATAAAAGTAGAGTACACTTACATTAATGTTGCTCCATCATCCATAAGAGAGGACATGAATCGTGTATACTCGAAACGAAGATCTACATCATGACATAATCAACGGTGAGTACATATAATGACAATGATTATGTAATAAATCAGTAATTACCTGAATTATCGTCATTAAGCAGTATTAGAGTAGGTGTAATAATCTCTAATGGAATGGGTATACGCTGAGCGTATTGTCCATTACGTTCACCACGTCGACTATTATCAATGACATTGCGCATAATTTGCAATAGATGAATACGCATCATGGCCGTGTTAACACCATCGGTAGATGTCTCTGTACTGCCAATACGTAGCTTATTCACTAAAAAGTTCATGACATCGCTCGTTTGACTGGCATAGTAACTATGATTGGATAGCCCACCTATATATGTATATATGTATATATGTATATATATAGCTCTATTAGTAATCGTAACAAGTGTGACACTAGTATTAGTTGACTATTACCGATGCATCGTGTCAATTCTTGAGCAACGTAGCAGTTCAAATCTTCAGGATTATTCGGATCTTGATGTGCCAACGATACAATCACGTTATGCACCAAGGAATTGAGTAGTTCCAACACGGATACACCAACGAACGTACGATCCTGATTCAATAGTGAACTGAGTGCCTTGGCTAGGGTTACCTTCTTGGTGAGTTGTTCGGATGAGCAGCCGTCGAGTTGACGTAGTATTTCCGATAAACATACAAAACGATTCTGTGCCTATCCACACATCATATACAATCATTAGTTAATTGATAATTATGTAGTATGATTACGAATTTACCTGTGTAGCATCCATGATAATATTAAGTAATGCCACGATATACTCAGATTGAGTCCATATTTGATGTTCATCCAAATATCTAGTATAACATAGCGTTAATACGATTCTAGTCACATGACATGATATACTTTACACTCACCTGAACACAGTGGATACGGTGACTTTGACGTGTAACGCACTAGATTCTCGTAGTAAATCGCGTAAACACTGAAGACTTAGCAGGTTGATCTCGTTGACATCTACATTGTCAATACGCATGGAGTAACGATTCGATGCACCTGAGCTACTACTGCTTTCTCTTAGTCAAGGTTCAAATATAGCTTTAAACTAATCGGTACTTACGCACGACGGTCCATGACATCCACGGTAGGATCGGAGATGTTGTAAAGCAATGCAGGGATAATTCGATGCAAATACGTTTTGGCATCAGTGGCACGAAGAGCAGGCGAAGTGATGACACCGCGAAGTGCCTTTAATCCAATCACGCGTGTTCTACAGACATTATTCGTGTGCAATTAGTAATGCCATCTATCATACTACAGTTATTATGCACAATGTATACTTACGCTAATTCGGCATCTTGATTCTGTGCCATATTAGCCATGTGCTCCACCAATTTCATATAGAACTCGGTGAACTCGACATCGACACCAAGTGCACCACCCGTATGATTCTCACAAAATACGACAAACTAATTATAAATGATCTTAGTATTATTATTACTACTTTATACGTCGCTTGCTTTTCCGTAGAAATAGCACACGTACCGAAGTGGCACCACGTTCCACCAATTCTGGTTTATTAGTCTGTAGAATATCTAAGATGATTGTAACCGTGTGCTTACAAAAAAGATTGAGATCTTTATGGCAAGTACGTATAAGTGCATCGAGTATCTCGAGTGACACGAGATTCTCCCTAGAACCGACAACATTAACAAACGGAGAACACTCGTCGATGGCTGAGTAACAATAAAGAGGAGCTACACTTACGAATCGCGACCATTCCATACGGCACTCTTGACTCGTCGCTCGAGAAAGTTGCCCACCTTGGTGAGTTTCTGAGGTCGAGAAGAAGCGTAGTAGGTCAGGTAGGATAGTTCATTAGACCGAGCCTTAGTATCGGTGGCTACTGCTGGATAACAGCGCCGAATAAGTGAGCCGTGTTTAGTATAGCGCGAGGAAATCATGCCACAAACCATCAAATGACTAGAGAAAACAAAACAAGTTGCGTTAGTAAACTGAGCGCTAGTTGTTGAACCGGTTTACTCCATAAAATGACACACTGTCACGTCCACAGTGTATGAATGATAGTCAACAGCTCTACTATATGCACGCTATACACGCATATCCATATATCCCATATACACCACGCGCATACAAACACACACACACACACCACTATTAGTGCCACGTGTATTGATAAATAGGAAAACAGATGGCACGTTGCTATGAATTCCGCCAAGTGGAGTGAACTTGTACAAACAATGCAAGCACAAAGAAAAGTAGATGTAGTGTATGGGGAATAAAGAGTGGAGATTATATAGTATACTCAAGGTGATAAATACTTCAAAGGCAAGTGTGTTAACGACAAAAAAGGGGAGTAATCATAGTGGAGGATGCTCGTTGACACTGCTATCTCCACCATTACCATCAAGGCCCTCTTCTCCTTCTCCTTCTCCTATTGCAACTATTACTACTACTGCTGCTGCTGCTGCTACTGCTGCTTGCCAAGGGATAGGCATGCCATACTTGACGAGCGACTGTTTTGGTCACGCAGTCAGCCATATCACTCCATCATCTAGCATATCATTCGCTAGCATCACCCATCATCCTTTTTCTCCTTTATGCATGTGTACAATCACGCTTGCATCGAGAACGGCGTGACTATCAGTTGATTTTGTATCACTGTAGAAAAAGAAGAGTAGAACTATGCCTATCAAGCGTAACTTACTATTTGTGCTAGTCGTTGGTCGACTGCAGACCCAGTATAAATTCAATAATGAAAAAGAAGTAGTAAAAAGAAACTACAAATGAGTTTAAATAAACGGAATGCACTCCAATGTTGGCAATGACAAAAAGTGATCAGGAAAAGTTGCGTACCAGCACTACTTGAACGACGAGCAAAAGTAAGTATCACAAAGATAGGAGCGAATACTAGAAAAATGGTAGGATAAAGTTTGAAAAACAAAACATATAATCTCAAGTCAAATTGAAACGGCAAGGTATTGGATCGTTCAACGGCGAGTTAGTCAAAGTATCCAGCACAGATCACACACAAAACAAAATGGTTTCATTGACTACAAGCAGATGATATAGTTGCAAGGACGAGTAGGTGAAAGAAGAAACAAGTTGTTGCTTAATAGCGAATATACCATGGTATAATAATGCTTGGCATGCTCTCTTGTAACCATGCTTAATAGAATTAGCATGTGGTGAATAAAATACAGTTAAACTTTTAGCCTATGACACATGAATAATAAGGTGGATACAATTGTGAATGAGCCATACGAATGATTCGATTCATAGAATTACCCTTAATGATGTCCTCGTCTTGCTTGCTTAAGGTTTGGCCTCCCTGGCGGGCTCAGCACGACGTTCCAGGACGGGATTAGCTTCAACGGCGACTATACTGGCGACGGCAATAGCGATAATGGCAGAGAACTTCATGCTGATGTTGGCCTAGTGGAGTGAATAGACAGATAAGCTGACTAGAACGAGAGTAAAAAATAGGGAGAGTAGAGTAGAATAGAAGAGTGAGTATGAAGATGGCAAGTTGAGCATGTCAAGCAGTGCTCGATTTATAGCCGAGATGATGATGGCGGATATTAGTATACCTGAATGGTCAATCCATTGCTTACGAGTAGTGCATTGAGTAAGCAAGTACCATTTAGATGAAATGGTGAATGTCTGTCATGTCATGTAATCGCATGCTCTATCAATTGTCTAAATCTACACATCATCATTATTTCAAAATACTTCATCAATAATGACGCGTACACCTGCTACAGCCATCATGACTGATTATATTCTATTAAACATCATGTGTATGAATATAGATTCACATAGATTATAATGGAGTAGACAAGACGTTAATAATCGTGAAGCACTAATAATTGATAATAGGAATCAGGCAATAAAGTGTAATTAACATTGTTTTGTTTTGACATGATCACGTACCATACTTTTCTTTTTTGTTATTTTTGTCATTATGCGCGTCAATATTAAAAGTGAGTAGGATTACTACTATTGCTATCGTCATTATCACTAAACACTTCATATACATACTTAGGGTATATTTATGTATATAATCCTGTTTAATTAGCTAGTATAACTCAATCTATTTATTCACAGTTGGAATGTAGTAGCCGTTTGGCGTTGGGAAGTCAAGGATGACATTTGCGGCATTTGTCGTAATCCCTTTGATGCTTGCTGTCCGAATTGTCGCATACCCGGTGATGACTGTCCACCTTGCAAGTATACGCTATACACGTAGTTGTATCTCACTAACTAGACTGAACACTACTAGTGGTGGGTCAATGTGGACACTGTTTCCACTTGCACTGCATTGTCAAGTGGCTCGAAGCAGATACGAATGCGGAACAAGTTTGTCCAATGGATCGTCAACCATGGAGTAAGTTGCCATTATTACTCTGTATGTATATATATATTACTGTATAATATAACCATTCCACTTGATATAGGTACTGCCACTACATAATCATCATAGTCATTATTAATCAT
The DNA here is from genome assembly GCA_025201365.1 of Syncephalis plumigaleata. Taxonomy (NCBI): domain Eukaryota; kingdom Fungi; phylum Zoopagomycota; class Zoopagomycetes; order Zoopagales; family Piptocephalidaceae; genus Syncephalis; species Syncephalis plumigaleata. The sequence continues at coordinate 26,768 of JAIXMF010000001.1, forward strand.
GTAATAAACAAGGTAAATTGTACATTTATATAACTAGAGTGTTTATTTTTGACATATTTATAGTACGATTAGAGCATTGTATTTTGAGTGTACACAGGTTCAGATGGCACCGATGATGTTTGCTGTCGTCCTATCGTGTGATTGCCATCCTCATCAATACTAAGTGGAATCGGTTGGGTCATCGAGAGTCGTTCCCATTTAGGTCTACGATAATAGCAAATAATGGTCGGTGAATGGTAGAATGCTTGTTGCGGTGGTTGTTGTACAGCCATAACAAATGGTAGCGTAGGATGGAATATAAAATAAGTATATCGTCTACAATATATAAATAGTTAGTAAATAGTTAGTAAATTGATAATCGATCCTCTTACTTGGGTAAGGTTTCTGGTCTATTATGCGGCTGAAAGGTGAATAGTCTGAATCGTAATTGTCCCGTACGTCGATCAAAGAATTTAATGGGAAAGTCATGACCTGGTGCTGGTCTATTTCATTGATAATACATACATGTGTACATATTATTAGTACTATTAAGATGAATATGAACATGAATATTACCTTTCTTGAGGTACAAGTGTTTTCTCATCATAGGTGAAAAGTGAACGATCCATGAATGGTGATTCAAACAAGGTTTGTGGTGAGAATGGCAACATGGAGAGTAGATGTTTTGTTGCTTGCAATTTACTATATCATCATTGTCATTATTATTGTTATTATTATTACTGCATAGATTGACTTACCTGCCATTACGTGCATTCTGTAGTGTGTACTGCTGTCGATGATAGAGTTGATTTGTCTGGAGATTGTTACTAAATGAACAATGTTGTTGAATAGGGAAATTGTACATTGGCCCACGTAAGAAATCCACACCATGCTCTACTAATTTCAATAGTGATTCTGAAGTGTTTTCCGATATTGATATAATACGCGTTGATAGCACATCATAGACGACTAGGAAAAACGTATGCGATGCCGTTTCCATTGACTAGTTATCGTATTAGTGGCTGTATATATCTCACTCTACTGTATATCAATATGAATAGATCAATAACATACCCGTGTTATGAATGATTGACGTGTACAAAGCCGTATCATTAGATGGACATCATCGATAAATTGTGCCTTGTAAAATATCATATCGGTAATATGTGGAAATATATAATAAAAGTTCATGATAGCAGAATGTCTACTCATCATTCCTGTTAACAATGAGTACCATCTTTAATGAGTGAATAGCTTACCTGTTCGGTTGTTCTAATGCCGATCGATACAGATAGGATAGTATACGTTGTCGTAGACCTGGTATGATATTGGTTGTCTAGATACACAACATGATGATGACGCGCGTTAACCATTACTAGTATATATGTATATATATATATATCATTACTATACACGGCGTACTACTTACATCGAGTGACTCTGGTTCATTTGATTCTATTGATCCAACGGATAATGAACTCAACTCTTGTTCTATATCCTCATCCGATAGATGCGCTTTATAATGCCGATTATGTGCTATACGATTGGCACCTAGTTGTTCCGCAATGACCAATCCATCATCTTGATAATTATACAGACCAATAGATCGTTCTCTGTGTAATTTGCCAGTATTCTAAAGGTAAAAATGAGTAATAATGCCACTCGCACAATCGATTATTCCTTTACCGTAAGACGATACAAGCGAATCTCTTGTTCATGAAGTGAAGTAATGGCAATGAAATCATTGCGAATACTAATACCGGCATGCTTCTCAAATTGTATGTAGTCTAGTTCCATCGATATAGTATCGGTAACCTAATGATATCATCACATTAGTAGTTCTATGTTAATGCATTACCATTAGGATTACCTGTCCCCTTTGTATATCGATGACATGCAAGCGATAATTCTCGAGTTTAGCAGATTTAGGAATGGTATACGTATTCGGTCGTAGTTCACTAGCTGTTTTATCTGTTTGACTAGCACTAACTACTATCAACTAGTAGTGCAATGGATTAGTATTCAATTGAGCGACACGCCAATCACTTACATAACGAGTATCTGATGAGAATAGGAATACATGTTGCTGTATACGTTCCTCGGGCTGTGTACACAACGTTATCTTGCATCTCGGTTTGAAGAATAAACTAAAAGTAAACAATTCAATTAAGGCTACTACTACTGTTTTGTTAAGAATACATGTGTATGTGTGTGTGCATCATCAAGGATATACATCGGGTTGTTCACCAAGAGCCTGGTTACTAATATCCATTTGCAAGCAAGGACCTCGGAATGTAAACATAATAACCGCATCAAATGCCGCAGAGAATGCAATAAGATACTGCAAGTCATTATAATGATAGGGTGAGCAATCAATCATACAAAGAGATACGCTATGCTAGTCACACTTACTTTTCCATCAGGCGAAAATCGTTTAAGAACAAGGCGACGCGGAATCTGCACATTGAATATGGCATCATTGGGACACATATCCAAGTAGAACGAGCGTAAATGACGCCACTTTGTGCCAGGTCGTCGTAATTGATACTCCCGTTGCCATAATCGCGGTAATAGGCCTGGTCGTTGCAATCTCTTGATTCGTGATGAATCGCTGACCGACATTCTAACACTATGATTGTTCATCATAGTAATGGTGACAAGTTGAATTACTAACAAGTGAAGAGAACCGATAAAAGTTAAGAGGAGGATAAGTAGAAGAGTAGCTATAACAATAATTTGTTTATTTAATAAGGAATAATAGGCAACGCCTTTGTAACTACTATCGATAGATTGACTTAGCCAGCGTTGAACGATCAACGCCTCAACGCTGCTTGCGTGTATGGCTATACAGCATAGATTGCTAATAATATATGTCATTTCCCTGGTGATTCTATTCAACTTCCGCATCGATACTAGTAAATCATAGATTTATTACAACCATGATGACAATACAGTATACTAGACAGATGAACATGACAAACGTCATCTTATGTAGCACTATCATGCGTAGGACATGTCAACATGTTATTCATCATACATACAACGCACGTCCCATTCATTCCTTACAAGTCGCCCATAGGATATCTACAGGCTTTGAATGAGAGTGAGTGAGAGAGATGGCCACACGTACACATCCTACATATGAATGGCGTAACACGGAAATTCATTTATCCGTCCTTTCTTTCCCCTTCTCATTCCCCTTCTGTATTATATTGTTCCTATCTTTCTCTCATATATCAATATCCGAAAGAAGATGATGGAATGGGGCGAGTTTCTACTTGTGTGTGTGCGTACGTGTGTGTATCGGAAATCAAGTCACGAGAACGTGAGAATAAAATGAGCAAGCATTCAGGTAGTTTGCCATCTTCCCCCACCTTTCCATTCTTTCTTTATTTCCTTTCCATTCCTTTCGCCTATATCATAGCAAGACGAGAAGACACACCACTCTTTATTTTATTATCTGTAACATCCACTTGTGATTAGCAACAATCTATTCAAGATGACTTCCTATAGCGATAAAGGCGAGCGACCAAGCTATGGCAAATTCATTGGCTTTGATCATCTTACCTTCTGGGTGGGTAATGCAAAGCAAGCTGCCTCCTACTACACCACTCGATATGGCTTTAAGCAAATCGCCTACCGTGGTCTAGAGACTGGACATCGTAATACGTGCTCGCATGTTGTTAGCCAGAATGGTATTACGTTCATGTTCCAATCCCCTCTTACTCCCAATCAAAAGGATATGTCTGATCATCATGCGATGCATGGAGACGCTGTCAAGGATGTGGCATTCACTGTCGAAGATGCTCGTGCTGTCTGGGAGGTAAGTGCTATGCTTACTAGTTAGTTAGTTAGTTAGTTAGTTACAAAATTAATGCTTTTTATGTATTGTAGTATGCAGTGGCACGAGGTGCTAAATCGATTCGTGCCCCTTGGACCGAGACCGATGCCAATGGTACAGTCGTGATGGCTACGGTGGCCACTTATGGCGACACTGAACATACATTCGTGGAACGTAAAAACTACCATGGTCCATTCTTGCCCAACTACACGGCACCTCGCTTCGAGGACCCGCTAGAGACAACACTGCCCGTGGTGAATCTCGACGTCGTGGATCATGTGGTCGGCAATCAGCCTGACAACGAAATGGTGTCGGCGTGCGAATTCTACGAGGAGAAACTGGGATTCCATCGATTCTGGTCGGTCGACGACAAGCAGATCAACACCGAGTACAGCGCGTTACGTTCGATCGTTATGGCCTCGTACGAGGAGGACGTCAAGATGCCGATTAACGAGCCGGCTAACGGCAAGAAGCGTAGTCAAATCCAAGAGTACGTCGACTATTATGGCGGTGCCGGTGTACAACATATCGCGTTGAAGACGGAGAATATCATTCACTCCGTGGCTACTATGCGTAGTCGTGGTGCTGAATTCTTGGCCGTGCCCGACACGTATTACGACAACTTGCGTCTTCGTCTACAAACGTCGAGTGTTAAGATTGCCGAGTCTATCGATGAGTTGCAAAAATTGAAGATTCTCGTAGACTACGACGAGAACGGCTATTTGTTGCAGATATTCACCATTCCAGTGCAGGATCGTCCAACGGTGTTTTTGGAAATCATTCAACGTCGTAACCATCAAGGATTCGGTGCCGGTAATTTCAAGGCTTTATTCGAGGCTATCGAACGAGAACAAGAGGCTCGTGGTAACTTGTAACTGCTCTTTTTTATTATGCCAATTCGATACATACATACATACATGCAACCATATTGAACACACTATGTTGTGTGATGTTGTTGGATATCATCTCATTTCATCTCATCTCTCTTGCTAGTTAGAGCATGATGACTGTTATATGTTGTCTACATATGATTAATAAAGAAACATCTTATAATAATGATAATAGTTGTATCGTTATATTTTATTAAAAGCATGAGTAAAATACCAAGTACGGCATAAAGAATGAAGTATATAGCACAAATAAGTAGAGATGAACAAATGGAATAGATTCTCGTATAATAATAATGATGATGATGATGATGATGAAAGTTAAAGGAAAAACTAAAGGGTTTCCGAACGATCTCGTATGGCAGCATCATTACGCCATGATTTGTTGCCTATATCGATGACACTGTCCCTCGTATAGCGATTGGAATAATTGCCGATAATTTGACCGATAACCGACTTGTGCTGTCGTTGTTTAACAACTGGACTAGTTAGAGTATTATTATTGGAATACTGACGATTACTACTAGTACTACTATTAGCAGTAGTACTACTACTAATGGGAAACATAGGCAATTCATGAAGATGTATCAAATCTATCATGGATAACAGCATTAGTGATGAGGCAACTTGTCAATGAGACAAAGTGGAATGATCGACTTACGTGTTACAGGTACGAATTGCTCCTTGGCAACAATCTCCTGCAAGTAGTGCATCCATCGACGATAGATACTATTGGCCTCCGCTTGAAAGTAGTACTCCTTGCCTGCCTCCGCGATAATGACGAATCCATTGGGTAATCGATCCTCGGGTAGTTTACATATGGCCACGTTACTTAGATGGACACGATACTTGAAATTACGTCGACCATTAGGCTTGTTCTTGGCCACGAGTAGCATGTCGTCGAACAGGAAGCATATTCGATTCTTTGTCTCCTTGAAACCGAATATAAAGTTGTTCAAATTGCTCTGGTAGATTAGACGTCGATGTGGTGTCACCAGCATCTCGCCCATACCATCAAGCGAGCTTTGCACCAGTTTCGTTTGCTCTTTCTGTCTAGTTCGACGAGCGCTGTATATATTATAGAAGGGAAATACACGGTAGATATCAATATTAATCGTCTAGCTAGTCTTATAGATTGTACGATGAATCACTTACAGTCTAGTGGTTTCCAAAGCGGTTTGTTCGATCTTTTCAACGCATTCCTTGAACTTGGCGTACTCCACATCATTGGGCGGGTACAAGTTTAGAATATTCTCTAGGCTTTTGTAATAGGCAGGCATATGATCCATAATATCGAATAGCATTTGATACAGATTCCTATTAACAATTTTAGCTTGACATTTCTATAATCATAGCAATAAGTATTATTATACGCTAAATGATAAAATGGTTGTATCATCTTACCGCCAATGTTTTCTTAAATGGATTATACTGCGATTGGAGATGCTCCAGCGTGGTAATAACATTTGAATACTCGTGTATATAATGTAAATAATAACGGAATCCTGGCATCTATTCATGATTTATGATATATGATATATGATTAGTAAAAGAACGTATACACTGATTGTTATTGAATCATTCCACTACTTACATGAGCGATGAATGCCTTGGCAATATCTTTTAATGTGCCATTTTTCTTGAACTTTTCCACGCTAATGTACATCATATCCATTACGTCGTTAGTGACACTATCCTCCTCTTTAATCAATAATAACGCTATATATATGCACTTACGCATTGGTGAGATCTTCGATAAAGAACTTGTGGAAGATGGCCAATTTCCTCACCCCGCCAAATATGTAATTGTGTCGATCTCGGATGAACGCCTGGAATATGGACATGTTCTCCATGTCGGCCACACTACGCAACGGATACTCGAATTCATTTCGTAACGAGGAGAATTCATGGATATGCTTTTGCACACAACGAACTAGAGCGGCAATTGCTTCGGTACGACTTTCCTTGATGGTTTTTGGTTTCACCGTGTCATCTAATACATATTGCTTAGTTATATAGACAGAAACTAGAGAAGAAATAAATAGACATTGTCAGGATAGAATAATACCTTTATACGTCTCCGTAGATGTATTGAAACTGTCGTTAACACTGTCGGGATTAGTGGCCCTCGATGAACGTGTCGTCGACCTGGATAGATCCGGTGTTTTCGACAATGCTGAATCATTCGTAATAAATGATTGATCGAGAAATGAAAAGTCATACTTATCATTGTTGGATGCCTTGGGTGATGATTCCGCGGAATACAACGAGGATATACCGCTCAGATCACGATCGCCATAATCGGATATCGTATTATTGGGTTGCATCATTTGGTAGCTTACACTTTGAGTATGCGATATACGTTTTGACTTTTCATAATCTAGTATCGTCGATGATGCCGGTGAAGATAGGCTAGATTCATTCATTCCATTTGTACTGATAGTTAAGCGATCCATGCTTGGATAATTCACTGGCACATTGCTATTCCTATGATCCCTTTGCATACTAGCGTGATTATGTTGATGCTGATTTGTCACTCGTTGCTCATGTTCTATCGATGAGTTAGTAGTCTATTTGCTTTGTGTCTTAATCATCATCATCATTATTGTTGTTGATTGTTCACTTACCATAGGAGTGTGATGCACTAATGCCATCCTGCTGATTGTGATAGGATACTTGATCGGGTAACACGTTGACGGTGTATTCACCAGATTCATCAATGGTCTCTTCATTGAGTATCGTCTCAGTCATCATGTTTCTTAACGAATGATGCGTTGCACGTCGATTGCTGGCAGAAATGATGGAGCTAGTAGCATTTGAAGATGTATCACGACTGAAACCTGACCATGCACTTCCCGAGAACATACTTTCATTGTCGCTATCAAGTGCACTCAGACTAATCTGCGCCAATGAAGGCACTATAGTCTTACGACTTGAAATAGAATTAGGACGATAAACGAGACTATTACTGCCGATAGAGGAATAATTCGGTATATTACTCGAGTAAGTCGCGCTTTTACCTTCATCGTTCAACCAGCATCGATTCACGTCTATGAACGAGCCCAGATCATCATCGTCATCATTGTCATTCTGATGATTCATACTACTGCTGGCAATAGATATGGTATCAGATGCATTATAGTTGACGGTATGATTTACTATAGTTGTTTGAGGTGTGCCAGTTAAGTGACGTTGCTGCTGATGATGCTGATGATGCTGAGAAGCATTAGATGCTACACCCAATTCATTCCAAAATAACCCTGTATCTCCAGTAGATCGATTTATCTCGCTACCAGGTGACATGGGAAGTATGTAGACGGAATTTGTTATTTCACCATTAGATTTGTCCAGTGAAGCTGGATGGGATACAGGTCGTGAATGAGCATCCGATGTTACCATTCTAGGCTGAATCGACGTGGTACGATTTGTAAGAATTGGAGGTGGCGATGCTGCCTGATTATTGGAAGTTGATTTCGGCCGCTGATGATGATGAACCACCTCCAATGTTGGATTCAGCAATGATTCGCGTCTCGTCGAAGCCACGGGCTTGAATGAAGAGCGTACAGAAGTATTCACATCTGATACATTAGCATCCTGACCATTTATCGCTAATTGAGAACGATACTGGTGTATTTGATTCACATCATAGCCTGCAAAATTAGCTGAAGCAGCAGCAGCAGCAGCAGCAGTGGTAGTGGTAGTAGGAGCAAAGGTGTTTGGCAATGGGGATGCATAGGATTTTCTCGACATACTTGCTGTAATAATGGGAATAATAGATAGTCGTTGAACGTAACAACAGCAACAAGAACTAGAAACAACTAGAAACAACTATATCAACAAATAGTTGAATCGAAGCGTACTATAAAGAATAAACTGGAAATAGAAAGAGAAGCATTGAGCAGATTTATTCAATCGAATCGAGAAATAAACCTATGCTAAATAACATGTTGCAGTTCTTTGTCTGTCTACGACAATGGATACACAAACACACAAACACACGCACATACGCACATCATGCAGGCGGGCAGGCGGACAAACGCTGATAATGGTGATAGGTGTCTAGGAAAGTAGTGCTCACTTGTTTATAGGCCATGTGATGACTTGAACAAAGAGGCATATGGCCGTACAAACATGTTGCACATCCCATGAACACATATCATCAATGATCATACTCTATTTCTCATTCACATTATACCATTCGTGAATTAGCATGGCAAATGTTAATATCAGTCATAGTAGAAGATTTTACAATTTGTAACATCTTGTTTATCATATATACAAAAGAGAGAGAATATGTGTGTGTGCAACGTAGAAACCACCAAGTGATAGTTTGCTGTGAATGATTAAACTGCAAACAAAACGGCATCATCTATTACAAAAAAATTGTACACGCTTTTAGTGATTGCCGATGTGATAATGTGTGATGATGGAGGCGTTCCTTTATAGCTTTTCCGCACTTTCCCTTATTTCCAACTGGTTAGCTTATCTTTCTTGTCGAGTACACGTACCGTTTCCTTGCACTACTTGAGGCGCTGCACGGTACACATCTATTCTATCTATTGCTATTCAGGTCTAGTTTACCGATCTAGTGCTGGGATCTAATCAAATATGTCGCCATTCGCGTTACGTTGCGGTCTCTTTGCTAGACGCCAGCTGAGCGATCCTGCTCAGTTGGCGCGTATTGCCTTCTTGAAGGCTTCATCACCGGTGACGCCCGCTGTCTCCCGAGTGTCCCGCACGTCATACTCCTCGGTACAAACGATTAGACGACGTATCTCACCTGAAATGGCGAGTATCACCCAGCCAATTGATATGTCGCGTGATGACGATGCTCACGGTACTGTTGGTAAGTAGACCGCGTGCGTGTCATTCTGATGACATTCACCTTAATCCAACGGGTGATTGCATATAGATCAGCGTACAGTACAGTAATAACTTACTATTCTTTCACATTATATGTATGTATGTATGTATGTATGTATGTATGTACGATGCAGAGGTGGAGGATAAATCCGAAGACGTACGTCCCAAGTATTTTACCGTCAATTTGGGACCACAACATCCAGCGGCACACGGTGTACTTCGTATGATTTTGGAACTGGAAGGCGAGAAGATTGTACGCGCCGATCCTCATATCGGTCTATTACATCGCGGTACCGAGAAATTGATCGAGTACAAGACGTACACGCAAGCATTACCCTATTTCGATCGACTTGACTACGTATCTATGATGACTAATGAACAGGCATTCTCGTTGGCCATCGAGAAACTACTAAACATCGAGGTGCCATTACGTGGTCAATATATTCGTACGCTATTCTCGGAAATCACACGTATTCTCAACCACATTATGGCGGTTACCACTCATGTGATGGATGTGGGTGCACTCACACCCTTCTTGTGGATGTTCGAGGAACGGGAAAAGCTCATTGAATTCTACGAACGTGTCAGTGGCTCGCGTATGCATGCCGCTTACGTACGACCTGGCGGTGTGTCGCAGGATTTGCCACTCGGCCTACTCGAGGATATCTACACATGGGCGGCGCAATTCGGCGCACGTATCGACGAATGCGAGGAGACACTGACCACCAATCGTATCTGGGTCAATCGTACCCGAGGTATCGGTGTGATCACTAAGCAGCAAGCGCTCGACTACTCGCTTAGCGGTGTCATGCTACGTTCGACGGGTGTACGCTGGGATATTCGTAAGGAAAAGCCGTATGATGCCTATGCCGACATGGAATTCGATGTACCTGTAGGCACGCAGGGCGACAGTTACGATCGATTCATGATGCGATGCGAGGAGATGCGTCAATCGATTCGTATTATCGAGCAGTGTATCAACAAGATGCCGGTCGGTCCAGTGAAGGTGGAAGACTGGAATATATCGCCACCCAGTCGTGCCAGCATGAAGGAGAACATGGAGGCGTTGATTCATCACTTTAAATTGTTCTCGGAAGGATTCGCCGTGCCACCCGGCGAGACATACACGGTGATCGAGGCACCCAAGGGTGAATTCGGCGTGCATCTCGTGTCCGACGGTTCTAGTCGTCCATATCGTTGCAAGATCCGAGCACCAGGCTTCGCTCATCTTGCAGCCACCGATCTAATGAGTCGCGGTCATTTATTAGCCGATATGGTCACCGTTATTGGTACATGTGATTTGGTATTTGGTGAGGTAGATCGATAGGTATACTTTGAAGAGCGAGAACAGGAACAGGAACAAGTAGCAGCAGCAGCAGTAGTAGTAGTATTAGTAATAGCGATAAGCACATTTATTGAAACTATCATAATAAATGGGCACATTCATTGATACGCCTAAGAAGATAATGTTGCTGCCATAACTATATCTTCTTCGAATGGAACATATTCGAGAACATTAAACTTGGTACAACTGGATGAGTCCTACATAGTAGTAATAGCAAAATGACATAATTATATATATATACATTTACACGTTAATGAATAACATACCTGCTTATGTTGACGAATAACACGATTAATCACGCTAATGCCTTGTTCTCCAACATAGACTGGAGCAATGGTGACAATAAGTAGATCTACGATAGGTGTCAACATGGCCAATAATCCTTGAATGACGCGTGCACCACCCTCAATCATTACTCGTCGAATGCCTAGATTGTGCAATAACTCCATGGCAGCTCTCATATCAATATGTTCTAACGCAATAGCATTACTATGATGAGTATAAATGATATAGCTCATAATGAAAGGTAACTCACCAGTATCCGGTAATAAAGGTGCTCGAATGATCTTGGCACCACACGCTTCCACTTGTTGCCACTTGACAGGATCAATGATGGTATCACCGACAATAATCCATGGTGCTAAACATTCACCCGACTGATGCAACTTCTTGTCAAGTATCGAGCACTTAATGGTATACGTAGATGAGTATCCAAGATAATCGGTTGAGGTTGTGATGCAGTATTTCTTTCATGTAATCGTAAATGACGAGCTATTCAATAATTGATGTATATATATATATATTAATAATGCTTGCTAGTCATTAATTAGTAGTAATAGTAATTCTGATTTACCAAAGTAAACGTGGATCATCATGAATAACCGTGCCAATTCCACTAGAATGGCATCGTGTACAGTTCGAAGGCTATTATTATGATTATGATTATGATTATGATTATGACATTCCTAGTGAATAAGCAACGACACGTAAATGAATGTAAATCCTCACTTACCGATGCGTCATAATCATCGAGGCAGCTCCACTTAATACAAGTTGTTGACCATGTTCTCCAGCAATTTTACCATCTAAACTTTGTGCGTATGTTAAGGTGATCCATGGTCTATCTACTGGTTGATTGATAGCTAGTCGACTACTACTACTACTGCTATGATTATCATCGTAGTACTTTGCAATAAATGTTTCCGCTATAGTTTGTCGTTGTTCTGCAATATCAATTGTAGACATATTGGATGTGTGATACGATGAAGAATAAGAAATAACTAGATGGATAGAGGAATAAAGAAACTAGAATCAATGACGTATCGTTTAAATACACGTTGGAATGGTTCATCTCTCTTTTGTTTACGCGTTTTCCCTTTCTTGTTTCCTTTCTTGTTTCGTATTTCATAATATTTCACTTTACTATGAGTGCCGGTGACAATGTCATTGATCTTACAGGATCGTCACCGGCAAGTTGCAATACACCTAGATCACAAATACGACATAAATACACTGATAATAAGAGTAGTGCACGAGACTGGCCTGCTCTATCGCCGTCAATACTATTGTCATCACCATTAGGACGTTATTGTACTCAACCACTAGAGTCATTGCCAATTGTAAACAACGAAGCTAGTCAGTCAAGCTATTCCAACATAGTAAATAATGCGATAAATGATGATATAGACGTAGCAACTGGTAGACTTAGTAATTCAATATCATCATTAGAGGCCAATATTAATAATAATCAAGATGATTTCTATAATTTGACACCTATTAGATACGATGATGATGATGACAATAACAATTTTTGGACATTAACTACTCATTCAGATGATGATATTGCTGCAAATGATACAGGCTTTAACTCAACAAATACACAGAATGTATTTGATGATACAACACATCGAATATGACTGCAAATGATAGTTTAATTATTATGCCAGATGATACAGAATGTAATAAAAGTGATACACATCAAATAGTCGACAAAGAACAAAAGACACGTAAAAGAACGAAGAAGCAAATGGTAAGGAAATAGAAATGATAATGTTATTAATTTACTATTGATATCTAATACAAGAAGTAATTGTTATTAGCCATCGCCATCAGCAGTGGATCGGCAATTGGAGAGGATTAGAAAGAAAGAGGAGAAGCAACAACGTGATGTAAGCGTATAATCATGAAATAGTAGAAATAGCGATATTGATACATGTATTTCTTTTCTTCATGTTAATAATTATAGAAGAAGAAACGATTAGAGAAAGAGGCCACGCTGGAGATACGTAGATTAAACACGAAACCCGATAAACAATCAGCCATCCGTGATATGATTATTGTTTTACATAATTTCTCGTTATTAAAAGAGGCACGAGAAGTAGTTATGCAAGGATTAAGTGAGATGCATGCGAAATACGCGATGTAACCGATCAAATGTTATTGGCATCATCTATAGCACATGTAACATGGAGACAACGGAGAACCACACGATACAACGAGGAGAAACAGCTATTCCTGCCTACTTCACCGAATACCGCAAGTACCGAGGAAGAGAAACCATTTGTAGCGTGTATTCTGCCTATATCACAATTTATTACTAAGACATCATCGTCTACCGATGTAAATGAGCTGATGAAACTGATTCATCGTAGTTATGCCAAGTATAAACCGATATTGATCATTCACGGGTTTACCGCTTATTTACGGAAACGCGACACGATATGGCATCGTTGGTATGCCGAACGCGTGCGTAACAATGGTCAGTCAGCGAGAGAGGAACCGAGTGAGGAGGAACTAGGACCGGATCAACAGGAAGTCGAACGACGTCTTATCGACATTCAACTGCGACATCGATGTCTCATGCTAATGATCGACCAATGGAGTGAACTCGCTCGATGGATCAGTCAATACTGTGGCGAGATGTCAATTCATTCGCAAAGGTAAATCAAAATGATGAATGTCCACTTGTGTGAATGACACCATTGCTAATGAAGTGTGCAACTATTATTATTATTATTATTGTTGTTGTTGTTGTTGTTGGGTTAAGGAGTGTACAATCGATGGCACACGGACTACCACGAGTGCCTACGGGTAAGACTGCCTCGGATACATGGCGTATCATGCTTGAGCAAGTCTATTCGTGTAGTGCATCGGCTGCCATGGCCATTAGCCAGCGTTATCCCACTCCTTATGCATTGTACACGGCCTATAATGCGTGTACCTCGTCACAAGATGCGGAACAAATGCTCGCCTCTCTTATGGTAACTATGTGTGTATATAATACTATTATTGACACTATTAACATATATGCTCGTGTACTAGGTTAACTATGGACCCATTGGTGCGCAACATGCACGACGTCTAGGCCCTACACTATCACGACGTATATATCGCGTATTTTGTAGTGTTAATCCAGATGAAATTATATCTTGAGTGAAATTCTAATGAGCAATTTATTAATGTAATAACAAATAAATGTTGACGTATTACTTCAGATTAGTGCAGCATCATGGCTAAACTAATCGATTGTAATGCTTGTTCTACTACTACTACTACTACGAGTATGATGTCATCAACACGTTATTGCTACACAAATTAAATTACCAACTATGACATACATAAAACAGTCAATAATTAATCATTTCACCATCATCATCATAGTCATCATCATTCGTCATCATCATTGGTATGTCATTCTTTCTACAAGTTGCCTTAATTAATGACACTGATTACTGAATAAAGAACCATTTACGATAATAATACGGCACGATCCTCTTATTGCGTAATAGAAAAGTATTCATCGTTGTTTAGGTGTGTTTCACAGGTTTCCTTGACAATCAGCCAGTAGAGTGGTATATTTTTAAACATATTTGAGAGAGGTACATCATTACGGTTTTGGTTGACAGGCTAAACCTATTAGTTTTACTGATAAGCTACGAGGATAACGAGTAATTGCAAGTAGCTTTTAAACGACCATTTGTTGTTTCCGCACGAATATACTCTTTACTCACTCTCGTGTTTCTTTCCTTCTCGCTTTCCTTCTCGCTATAAGCCACAGATCTATTTTACTGCTTTATTGCTCTATTGCTGCTGCTGCTGCTGCTGCTACACCGTCCATTATAACACTTGTCTTTTTCTTCTTCTTCTTCTTCTGCTTAGCAACATGGCAACCACTACCACCACTTATCGTCTAGGCTATTATCTAGCCCCTATCTCTGCCGTCTACACACCGCTCTTTGCCGCGTACACTTCCGTACTTGGTGCTCGCTCCTGCCGGCTTAGCAACTCGCTTGGTATCTGCTCGGTGAAAGGCACCTGCTTGGAACAAGAAGCAAAGATAAAGAACTGTAAGTGCTTGTCTCCACTTAGCAACGACATACAATCATAGCGTTATAAGTGATGTCGATTTATGTACACATACGCTAATCAATGATTGACATGATATACATAACATGACATTACATGCCATTACATGGCATGGCATAATATATGATGATATGTTATGATATGATAGCAAATCCCGAGGCCTATGATACCTTGCAACGATTGAGATGCGCACGCAACAAGTAAGTCACAAGGGCTAAGAATAAATGGAAGGATAGAGGAGTGGAAGAATGAAGGAATGGAAGGATGCGATATGGATAAGATGAATCAATCTATCCTGTTCTACACCCTGCCTTTTGTTTGGCGATTTTATACGTCGTTGGCATAGTTGTAACATTTACAAGGAATATGTATACTCACCTTATCTCTGTTTGTTTGTTTGTTTGTTTGTTTATTTGATGTAATTTCATCATCAAATAATTTATAGCTTCGTGCAAGGTGCATCCCTTTCCATGCTCATTATTGCATTGGCCGAATTAAATGGTGCTTCAGCTCGTGCTCTACACACACTTATTGGCACGTTATTCGCGACTCATGTGGTACACGCCGAATTAATGGTACACGGCAGGCAAACGAATTGTCTAACTCGAGCTATGGATTGCGCACTCAATCAAGGTGTTAGCCTAGCAGCAGCGGGATTGGCCGCCTATCTTACCTACAAGCGTGTCTTCTAATCGTCCTGCTGCAGATTGTGCTGTGCTGTGCTGCGCTCTGCGTATGTTGTGAGCCTTTTGAGTGAACACACAGTATATCTCCAACGTACGTGTGAGAGGGTACGCGTGTGTGTACGTGTGCGTGTATATGTATGGGTGCTATGAAGATCCATACTCTGTTTTCCATGTCATTCATTCATTCATTCGTTTTTTTGGATAAAGAATCATCATTTCCATACAAATTATTTCTCTTACTATTCCATCTTCCCATGTGTGTCCGCTGTCTAATCTAATGAATCTAGTTCAATTTGGTTAAATTGTTTAAAAGCAACACTTACTACAAACAGTCGAGACTGTGCCAAAAAGGTGAATACCACGGAGTACGTGACAGTTTGGCCTAATATGGCTGCACACGGGGGGGAGTACAGAACTGTAGTGCCATTATTATTGTTTTGTTATTGTCATGCTCTCGTTACAGCATCATTCCTTGGTTGTATTTTGAAACTGAAGAATATCAATCATATTCTATGTAAACACACACACACACATATACAGATATGTAATTGTTTATTATGATGAGTAGTGTATGTATGTATATACTATTAAGTAACAGCCAAGTATAATGTAAATAGTTACAATTACATACACATACGCTATTACGTGTTCTATATAGAATGAATCACTCAATGGTACGATAAATCGGTTGGTGAAATATTCCGATAGTCAATTGTAATGTGGAACACTCCGACCGTTTTCCTATTGAAAGAGAGATTGAAACGAGTGAGAATGAATGAGTGAGTGAGAGAAGCACGGGCAAAGCAGTTGTCCATACACGCACTCACACATCAGTAGAAATGAGTGAAGGCAAGACCTCTCATCCCAGTTTATCTTCACCATTTCTCTCTCTCTCTCTTTTCCCTTATCCTCGCTTTCTCTCTCTTTCTCTCTTAATTATCACTTAAAAAACTTACTTACTGTCGCTTAGCCAGTGGCTACTTACAAATATATTATTTCTAACCGCATATAACACCCATATAATCAGTTTATACGTCAATATTGACGCTCTATAGGTATGGCTTGTTCTGATGATTAGTATGGGGTAGTACTAGTGGAATCTAGAGCAGCAGCGATTGCTATTATTGTTATTGTTATTGATGTCTATTTATATTTATACTTGCTTGACTCTATTAACTATGACGATATATATATATATGAATACTCGTCATGAATCTGCTTGTATGCGCCTAATATCTATATAAATAGAGATATAAATAGAGATAGAGATAGAGACATTACTATGGTGTGAGTGTTCATTTATCTCTGTAGTTAGTGACCGTCATCCTTGTATCTTGTGTTGTTGTTGTTGTTGTTGCTATTGCTATTGCTGTTGTTATGGTGGTATTAGTTGACTTGCTTGTCTGTCTACTTGCTCACTTACTTTCTATCAAACAGTGTTACTGTTTATTTCAATTGTAATCTACTCATCATTGACGTTGATATTGATATCGATATTGATTGAGTGCTCCTTACACACTTGTAGCATTAGCTTTTTGTTCATGCCACGTGTCTGTCCCATTGACTGACTGACTGGTTGTGGACACAGTTTGCTCGTTGACTGACCGATATGCAGAGATAATTTTGTCGTGGCTTCATTTGCCCCTCAAAATTGATCCACCTTAGTGTTTTTGCATTTGAGCTGCCTTCTCTTCCTTCGCTTCTCCTCCCATTTGCGTTTCGTCGTCTATCATTTACGTACAACACACACACATACGCATACATCCACACCACACTCCATTTGGATATTCCTTTTCTTACTCTCGCTCTCTCTCTCTCTACTTCCTTTGCCTGTTAGGCTATTGAACAACGCCCCTCGTTTCTGTCTCGTCTTAGTTGACGGAATTCACACTTTTTTATTCGCGGTTACCTTTGCCATTCCGTTTCATCTTTGCTTGCTTCTTCACTGGTGTCGTTTCTTGAATTCGCCTATAGTCAGGCGTGCCCTTAGTTTCCGTCATACGCGAGACGGTACCGCATTTTATTCGAGTAATCCTTTGCTTTAGCTTATATATCACTGTAATTAACGCCAGACGTTTATCGTGTCTTATACACTCTCTACTATCGTTGTTTTAACCTTTCTCTCTTTGTCTTGTATGCCTAGTAGCAGCGAGGTAACCGCAGTCAGTCTAGTAGTCTATGCGTGTTTAAATATACTGAACAGGTCAAGTTAGCCTGCTCCTACTCTTATTACTCTTATTACTATTACTCTTACTATTATTACTACGTACGTATGTATATGCATATGCATTTAAATATGAATGAATATGGGTGTTGCACGGTTATTATTATTATTTACAATGCACTGCATCAGCTATGATGTTATGATGGCATAATGCTGTTTGCCATTTAAGATAATGAAGCTAATCATACTACCCTATTCTATTCTATTCTGTTCTGTCATTCGTTTATTTGTTCATTTTGTATTATTGATTAGGTTTAGAACACGATAAGCAACTGGGTGTGCATCGTCGTTCAGTTATTGCATACAATCTAGCGCATACGCGCTTCTTCTTCTTTATATATTCACATATATTCACTTATATATCAACTAATTGGTTAGCCCATTGCTACCTTATTAATTGGTAAATCAAGTAGTTTAAATGAATACTAACAACAACAACAACGATACTAATATTGTTACAATAGATTTGCCTGTTCTTGTTGGCTGCCGACCTATATTACGCATTTTTGTGCACGTTCACGATCATTTCTTTATTTCTTATATTCGGCTTAACATCTACCACGTATACCGACAAAATTAATCCACAATATCGGGGAAGGGAGAAAAGGGAGAAAAGGTTAGTAGAGCATAGTGTGGTTATTGCTTGTCCGCTTGCTTGTGCTCTTGTTATCTAACAACAAGACACATTATGCTTGATTGATTGATTGATTGATGGATGGCTTGTCCCATGTCAACTATCGGATCATATCATGAATGTAGTTTGAATGATGTGTATAATGTGATGGAGATAATATACATTGCATGTCCTCCTCCTCCTTCTCCTCATGCACGTATACGTCAACATTGATGTTGATGTGGTCAAGTGACAGGTTTATTTTTGGTACTGTTACACCATCAATTCATGTCACATTTGTCATGAACAATGAATAATCAGTTAATTAATCTGCCAATCAATGTATCTATTCATTTATCTGTGTGTACACAAGCCGTGTATAATGAACTAGACGAGCTAATTTCTCTTTCTATATATATATATTCTAACTTTATTTGTGAATATCATTCCCTTAGGTTTTCTATAAGAGCTATACGCAATGGAGCCACAATCACCAACGATCAGTTACCATCTAGCAACCGATCACTTCCTGGACACGAAAAAGTCTCCCGGTCAAGCCACCATGGATAGTGGTCTAGGGAATTCGCGTAGCAATTCTCAGAGCAACATTGCGGATGGATCGTATTACCCTGCATCGACAGATCCAAGCCAGTACACCGATAATTATTCCAACAATGGATCCACTCATCCTAGTACGGTATCGACAAGCGGTACGAGCAATGACATTAGTGGTAGTGCTAAGAAGAAAAAGAAAAAGAAGAAACGTCAAAGTCTACTCCCAGGTGCCGATGTCAACGGTCTACCTTTACCGATTGGTACGCAACCACTACGTCCAGCGCATGATCCAGAGGAGGAAGAAGAGAACACACCCATTGGCATAGCGAGTACCGCTGCTCATTACAACGCTACCGCTAATGGCAATATCAATAGACGATCCATTAGTATATACGATCCTGATGAAGATGCACCACTGGCATTGTCAGCGAGTCATGGTCGTCGTGCCTCGATTGGTCAACCGATTATTGACGAGGATGTGCCATTAGCATTCTCAGCTAGCGCTAATACTAGTATGGCAAATGATCCACGACGCTATTCAGCCGGTGGTACATTCTATCCTCATCAAGGTAACGATGAAGATGAAGATACGCCATTAGCCTTGTCACCACGTGCCACTACACCGCCCATTATGATGACAATGCAACGTGGTCTATCATCATCAACATCATCGGGTGTACAACAAGCATTGCCATCATCTATACCGCCTGTCTATGATCCTGAAGAGGATGCACCATTGGCTTATAAGGCTGCCACAGCTAGTATACGCTCACCAATAATGGCACCTGAGTCAGCCTATGATCCTGAGGAGAACGCACCGCTAGCCTATGCATCATCACCCGTCACTAATGGTATACGATCCCCGATAACCACTGCAACATTCGATCCAAGTGAACATACACCATTAGGATTGAATCTATCGCAGGATCGTCATAGTTTTGGTATTGCAACAAACGCTAAATACGATGAAGATGAAGATACGCCCATTGGCCTTGGATCACCCACGGTAGTTAATCCATTATCATCGTCTGGTTATTTTACCGCTAAACAAGAGGAAGAGGAAGAGGCACCGTTGGCTTATACGGCTGCCGCCGCTGCCATTCATGCACAATCGGGTACAGTCAATCATGACGAAGATGCGCCATTAGTGAAATCACCGGTGGCAGCCATTCACGCACAATCGGGTACAGTCAATCATGACGAAGATGCGCCATTAGTGGCATCACCTAAAGGCAATATGAATATCAATACCGATCATATGCCATTAGCAGTAACAGCAGGTCCTATATCACCGTTGACTAGCATGCCACCTGCTGTTGAGAATCATCAGCATCATCAGCATCATTTATATCAACATGGATATGATAATAATGCTGCTGCTGCACCGTATACATCCGACTATTTCACTCCTAATGATGCACCTATGACTGATATATCAACAACATCACGCGTCGTTGATGGTTCACTACCCCCGCTATCTGATACATCTGCACCCTCGGAACAAAGCAATTCGTCACGTATTCCATTGGCAAAAAGTGTTGCTAATACCAATCAGAAATGGTCTGATGTATCTGTACCCACCTATCATACATCCACTACCACGAATACATTACCAGATAATGCCATGAGTAACACTACTGTTGCTGCTGCTGCTGCTGCTGCTGCCACACTCGCTACTAACAACAAGAACGATAACAATGATGATGATGAGAATGATGGTACAGTTCTTGGCAATCTAGTACGTAGAGTATCTCGTCGTGTATCGAATAAACGACATAATCAACCATCTATAGCGGGTGCTGCTAGTAGCAATAGTGGTAGTGATGGTCTACATCCACATCAACATCGTGGCTTAGAGGAGGGTCCAGGTCGACAACAATCCAATGGAGGTTATTACGATCGACATGGTGGCGATATTAATAGGAATAAATCGCTCGTTAGACCAGAGCGTAATCGAGTTGCTTACGATCCACGTTCACCGCAGTATCGTATGGCTAATCGACCAGAAGCAACGGCAGTTGCTAATACAAATCGCGGTCAAGTCATGGCACCACAACTACCACCTGTCGATGACAATAACGGCGATGATCGACATGGTCCATCTCGTGGTAATACGATTCAACGACGCAATAACAACAATACAACACGCGATGACAAGAGCAATAATGCCAATAAGAAGAAGCGTACCTGTCCTACTTGTTGGGTATTATTCTCGCGTATTATTACATTCTACGCACCACGTCCTGTACTACGATGTTTCGGTAAGCTTATTTATTTATTTAGCAATATGTTAGAGCTAATTAACAAACATTTTGAATAGGAATGCGCAATGCTGAAGTACAACAAGCATGGCGGGAAAAGATGGCGCTAGTTACTATCATTTTCATTCTTTGTTTAGCCGTTGGTTTCCTTACCTTCGGTTTCCAACAAGTGGTCTGTTTCAACTCGGCACGACGTGTACCTGGTGGCAATATTCCAAGTGCTAGCGCGGTAATTCATGGTAAAATGTACGATCTACGCCGTTATCGTCATCCATTGGTGACAGGCATCACGGACGGTGATATCACGGGTGATCCCGTGAATGCAGGCGGTAAAGATTTATCACTAAGATTCCAGTTGCTCAACTCGAATTGTGCCGATGTTCTACGTGCTCGCGACGGACAAGGTGATCCAAGTGGCGCGCCCTATGCTTACTTTCCCTGTCAAGATGTTGATCCTTACTCCTCGGTGGATCCATCGCAAACCGCACGATCTGGCTGTCATTTAACGGGCAGTTCCCGTCGTGATTTGCGCAGTCTACGCCTGGTCGGTGACGTGTTCTACACGTGGGATCAAGTGGCCAACAGGAAGACCAACTATGTCATTTACAATAGTCAAGTGTTGGATCTGGATCGAATTGGCTGGTTCCTCAACTCGGTGGATGTACCCGCCGAACTAGTAGCACTACAACAGGATAGATCGGCACGTGGACGTGATATCACTCTGCGTATGAGTACAACGGAGAGACGACGTAAGATTGCGCGTTGCATGGTGGACACACTTAAAATTGGTTCTGTCGACACGAATAGTATCGGCTGTATTGCGTCCGATATCGTACTCTACGTGTCTCTAGTGGTCATTGTCGGTGTGGTGATTATCAAATTCTTCCTAGCCGTTCTATTCAGTTGGGTGTTAAGCTGGCGACTAGGCGCTGTACGTAAGGAATCCATGGAGGAACGCTATCGACGTATTGAAGCCATTGAACAATGGAGCGAGGATATTCACTCGCAACAATACGGTGGTGGTGCTGGTGGTGCCAACACTGCTAGTACACCCACTGGTACATTTAGTCGTCCTAAGCCACAACGTAACTCGTTACTACCATCTTATAGTCGTTTCTCCACACGTCCCGTGAGTACCTCCGTAGTAACCGGTGCTGATGAGGCGACATTCGGTGCTGCACCCATGCCAGGTGGACATCGTGTTCATAGTAGTAACACAATGGTGACTTATCCGGAACAACAACTACAACAACAACAACCAGGTTCACGTAGTTTCCTTAACATTCCTGCGAATAGTGGCACCAATCTTGATAGTCGTCATACTTCCGCGAATGGATCACCTCATGGTAGTGGACCTCCATCACCGCGTTTGGCTCCCTCATCGCATCATGGCACGGAGAATAGTCGATCACGTTTATCGATGGTAGCACCGCATCAACTGCCTACAGGAATGGATCCAACTCTGGCTGCCGCCGCACTCACCGATAGCCCTTACGACTTCCCATTGGCCTACACCATTCTACTGGTGACTTGTTACTCGGAAGGAGAGGAAGGTCTACGCACCACCCTAGACTCGTTAGCCAATACCGATTATCCGCAATCACATAAATTGATCCTCGTCATTTGTGATGGTATCATTACAGGTGCAGGCAACACGAAATCCACACCCGACATTTGTCTAAGTATGATGAAGGATTTTATTATTCCACCGGAACAAGTACAAGCTCACTCGTATGTGGCCATCGCTGATGGTACCAAACGACATAACATGGCAAAGGTCTACGCCGGCTATTACGACTTTAATAACGGCAATGCTAATGCACCCATAGTACCAATGGTAACTATCGTCAAGTGTGGTGCACCCGCCGAGGCTAGCCAGCCCAAACCTGGTAATCGTGGCAAGCGTGACTCGCAAATCATTCTAATGGGCTTCTTGCAACGCGTCATGTTCGATGAACGTATGACCGAGTTGGAATACGAATTCTTCAATGCCATCTGGACTGTGGTAGGCGTGCCACCCGATCGATTCGAGATTGTCCTAATGGTGGATGCCGACACTAAAGTGTATCCCGACTCGTTAACACGAATGGTGGCATGCATGATGCGAGATCCATCTGTTATGGGATTATGCGGTGAAACGAAGATAGCCAACAAGAAACAAAGCTGGGTAACCATGATACAAGGTAAGTAGTAATTGCTAGCATTAATAATAATGATGATCTAATGTAATTAATACGCAATAGTGTTGAGTATTATATTTCGCATCATATGTCTAAAGCGTTCGAATCGGTATTTGGCGGTGTCACCTGTCTACCCGGCTGTTTCTGCATGTACCGTATCAAGGCACCAAAGGGTCCCAACGGTTTCTACGTTCCTATTCTGGCCAATCCAGATATCGTAGAGAACTACTCGGAGAATGTCGTGGATACCTTGCACAAGAAGAATCTACTACTACTAGGCGAGGATCGTTTCTTGACTACGCTAATGCTACGCACCTTCCCCAAACGTAAAATGATGTTCGTGCCACAAGCTGTGTGCAAGACAATTGTACCAGATGAATTCAAGTGTTGCTGTCACACGACGTCGATGGATCAACTCGACCGTACACAATCTATTGGAACTGGTATTGATCCGTGATCTATGCGGTACCTTCTGCTTCTCTATGCAATTCGTGATATTCATGGAGTTAATCGGTACTGTCGTGTTACCTGCGGCTATTACCTTTACCATCTATTTGATTATCATCTCGTTCTTTACCGACCCCGTTCCTATCATTCCACTACTGTTGTTGGCTGCCATTCTAGGCTTACCTGCCGTACTCATCCTCATGACCACGCGTAAGATCGTCTATGTGATGTGGATGTTGATCTATCTCGCATCATTGCCATTATGGAATTTCATATTGCCCGTTTATGCCTTTTGGCATTTCGACGACTTCTCCTGGGGACAAACGCGTATGGTGGAGGGCGAGGCTAAAGGAAAGGCACACGGCGGCAAGGAAGGTGAATTCGATAGTAGTCAAATTACCATGAAGCGTTGGTGTGAATTCGAACGCGAAAAGCGTCGTCGTACCATGGCCATACTAGCAAGTGGCGGTGTCAACAATTATCGACACTCGAGTATAGCGCCTACGAATAGTGTTGCTTCCTCATCCTACCAGCTAAACGCTAGCAAGCCTAGTCTCAATGAGATCGGATACACGGCACCGAGTACCACATCTGTATTGGGATTGGATCAAATACCAGGACGTAATTCATCTCGTGGTTCACTATTGGCACAACCACCCTCGGCACCGTTCATGTACGACGATGGCTGGGATCGACATAGTAATCGATCGGGTAATAGTGATGGTACAGGTACACCGGGTACACCAGGCACTGCTACCGGTAGTCTATCGGTTATCGTCGATCTAATCTAGGCTATAGTAGTGCTGGTGGTGGTGGTACTAGTAGTAGTTTTGGAGAAGATCATCAACCATTATCGTCATCCTTACCTCGATAACAAGATATATATATATATAGTATCAATCTCATTCGCATATGCACACATTCATATATCTATATGCATATAGATATATATACGTATACATATACTAGTATAATAATAATAATAATTTTATGATTATTAGTGATAGATTAGAGAGAGAGAGAGAGAGAATAGGACAACATGATCTATGTTATATATTATATTATGCTACTACTTAATCTCTTTACCTTCTTTTTTATCAATCCAGTTGTTTTCTGTTTCTTCGTAACTTTCCTACATATACATGACATGAAGAATATAATCATCATTTCATTGTTATAACAAAACAAATGAAAAGCAAGACATACTCGTTTAATAGTGTAGTAGTAATGATGATAATGACGTCTTCCTCATATTATTATGATGATAATTGTGTGTGTGTGTGTGTGTGTATTATAAATAATCAATTAATCAATCAATTAATTAATTAATCGATTAGTGTACGCCTAACTTGGCCACACGTTCAACGAGATCAGCGATTCTCCTATCGAGTGCTTCGACATTACGTTGAATGACTGCTTCATTATCCTTGAGACTAGTGGCAATCTAGAAAGTGTAATGCGTTAGTTAGTAGATGCACTAATAATAATAGAGTGGATACTTGCCTTGGTGCATTGCTCCTCCATATTATTAATACCCGTGGCGAGTCGGGATTGCTCCTGTTCCACGGCTGTCACGGCATCGGCAAACGTGGCCGCCTCGCGTGTAATTGTTCTAGATTCTTTAATCGTTGCACGAGAGCTGGCGCCAATGGAATAAGCGGATCCAATCGATCCAACGTGGCGAACAATTGATTAATCTAAAATAAACGATTAGTATTTGCAAATAACAAAAAATAAAAAAGGTGACCTTTTTAGTTGTTTCCGTGTTAATACCAATACGCTCGTCATCTTCTGCTTTATAACGTTGCACACGCTCCAACTCATGAGCTAGTGCCTTGGCTCGACGAGCGACCAATTCCATTTGACGTGGTTGCGTCAACAACTCCAATTGCTGTTCCAGTTTAGCGATCACAGGAGCAATCGCTTCTGTAGGCTTATCATCATCATAACAAATAAAATAGAGTGAATTAGAACAGTGATATACATGAGATGTAGTACTTACTTCGGCATCGATACCACGTTCATGACCCACTAATCGTTCCAATGCCGTCAATCTTGATTCTAATTGAATAGCACGCGATTCATCTATCGCACATCCTCAATCGACAACTATTATAGCAGTAATACAATACAAATATGAATACAGATAATACCAGTGATTATGCAATGTTCTAATTACCTTTGCGATAGGTGATGGTGCACCACCAGCTTCACTCGATGACACTGCACCTTGACGAATCTTCTCCAATCGTGCGAGCAATCGACGACTAGACTCGCTTTGCTGCATTAATAGGCGTCTTTATCGGTTGCTTCCTCCTGCGTGGCGATGGCGCTATACGCTGGCTAATTGTGTCCAACTCGTAACGAAGCGTATTCACTTGTGCAAGAATCACCGAGTGCTGTATCGTATCACCCTCAGCATCCGATGGTTGAGCAATCTATATGAACAGAGCAGTTAGACTGTACATAAAGAATGGAAGGAAATGAAAGAAACTAGTATTGTTCATTGTATTGAACGGCACTCGACCTACCTCGGTCATTTCCTCGCCCACTCTTGCACTTCAAACATTAATCGACGCAATTTCTGTACAGGCGTTTCTTGTAGGGCAGGTTCGCGTGGCAACACCTCATATTCACCGGAGGCAATCGTCTCACCGGGTGCCGTATTCACGATAAATACGAGCGATAAAGTGCGCGTCTACGAGTTTGTAAAGCAAATTTCGGATCTATTCATCAATCAATCAATCAAGCAATACGATGTTGCATTGAATAGGATTAGCAAGTTGATTGGCATATCGATATATATAAAGTACTTGCCATCTTGTGTTTTACCACGAAAACGCGCTACTGCATCGCTAGCTGATAATCCGGTAGAGTCGATGTTTTCATTCTCTTCCGCAGTTTCAACCTGCATCAGTAAACAACAGACATTAGCCGATATGGATACACGTATTTCTATCGAGTAGACTCACGCTTTCTTTATCGACTAGACCCACTACCTCGGGAACATCTGGTGTTTCATAGATATCAGGTGCTGTATCCTAATAATAAATAAAAGAACAGCGAGAAAACGAGTTAAAACGACGGTGTAATAGGACAATAGCCACGCAATGCCATAGATGATTGTTATTATCACTATGTTCATCCATGTTATACTCTAAATAATATCTATTATACTATAATAGAAAAGAACTACGTACGATATCTGGAAGTGAGGCGTATTTACTGGACATATTGTGCTAGAGTTAGAAAGAAGATTCCAGTTAGAGTGGAATAAAGATAGTAGATGAACGATATAGTAAGTACACGAAAGAGATAATGGAGTGACGAATGAAGAATGGCGGAGTGTGCGGATGTGTGCGGATGTGTGTCGATGTGTGGAGTGATGTCAAACGTCGAATATACAAATCATGTAACTGATGATGATGATGGATATACACTAGTGCTCAATAATACTAGTTCCATTTGTAATCGATAATAATAAACATATATAAATTTATTACAACTACTATTAGTTGTACGATATACACATATTCATCGATTTAAATGGTTAAAGGCGATACTTGTACCATACTATTTGTTCATTAACTACTGAGGGACCGTCACCCATGTCATCATCATTGCCATCATTGCCATCGTCGGTGTCGTCCAAGTAAGAGGATGAACCGTACGCAGTGTCAGTATGACTACGTGTAGTGCCATTGCTAGTAGTAATGGTGTTGGTATTGCTCTTGCTACCATTCGATCCTTGTTGCGTAGTAGGTTGTAAAAGATCCAATCCAGTGGTGGGAATGGCTGGCGACGACGAGCCTTTGTTCTTCTTAACGCATACCTGATACGGTGTAGACAAATTGCTTGCCTTACAGCTTGCCTGATACTGGAGATACGCATCGCATTGTAGACCGGGCAGTTCAATCAATTTAAGCGGATCGACACCGCCGTCTGTGATGTGCCACTGCCAATTGATGGTATTGGCAACACCTCGTGTATCGTTCGTTTGGATTGTGTACCGTTCCTTGATACACTGTAGAAGACGTTGATCACAGCACGCTTTTTCGGTATTACACAATTGGTAACAAGTACTATGTCGAGTAAAGCACGACTGATACGCGAATGGCCAGTGTAAATAGGCGGACTCCAAGCCTGACCAAGAATTGATATAGGATCGAATGGATGATGAATGACTCGTGGGGAGAGAACATTGAGTTGGCGGTACTTGCTGGGCAATTGCCGTAACAATTGACGCAATAAATGTTAGAACAATGCTATACACAACAAGAATACGATACATGCTGAATGCGATGCGATATATTGAATGAAATGCAAATAAAAGAAGTAAAAATGTAGCGGAAATATGAATGCACAATAGTTCTCGTATATGAATATAGAGAACAAGTTGGATGCTAGAAATGCTAGATGCGGCGATGCAAATAATAAACAGTAAAGAAACGTCAAATAATCGTCAAAGGATATTTACGCATTATTGTTGGTTCTATAAAAATGGCGGGGTGACAAGCTACTGCAGCGGCCATTGTTGTTATTGTTATTGTTGCTGCTGCTGCTGCTGCTGCAAGTATCCCATGGACTATGACGAATTTTCACGGTACTAGGCCTTTGTTGCCATTCGTACCGCCATAAAGCGAATGCCTTTTTGCGGTATAAGTTATTGTAGGACATTGAGAATTCAACAGGCGAATGCCATGCTGATAGACATTTTTGTCGTTTCTTTTTCTTGTAGTACAGCAAAAGAAATGCCGGTTGCATAGTCAGACCATTTATTCGGTAATAAGCTTCATGCTAATTTGTTGACATTTTTCCACATGCTACTTTTATTTATTTATATATTTATATCTGAAATAGCTGGATAATTATACATTCCTACATGTCCATTGTCGCATCCTTTTTCTACGAATGATCGAGAAAAAAGATACGACCTTGACCAATAGCGGGTAA
Source organism: Syncephalis plumigaleata (assembly GCA_025201365.1). Taxonomy (NCBI): domain Eukaryota; kingdom Fungi; phylum Zoopagomycota; class Zoopagomycetes; order Zoopagales; family Piptocephalidaceae; genus Syncephalis; species Syncephalis plumigaleata. The sequence continues at coordinate 55,967 of JAIXMF010000001.1, forward strand.
ATTGCTATCGCGTGATAAAGCTATACTAGAAGCATGTGGTATGAACACAGTGTACTTGTCGCAATACTATCATCCATTCGGCCCTTGTACACGCATTGCTATGGCACGCCAATAGTCGATGGCCGATAGCCGCTAGTTACCACTCGGACAATTAATTGGTAGAACCTGTTTAATCTCTAGGTTTAATACTCCAATTTAATTAATAGTAAGAGTGACTGCGAGTAATTACCTCAAAAAGCAATAATGTTCGTATCAATAAAAATTACATTGTAATTAACGTAGATGAAAATAATAAAACATACTGAATGACTTCCATAATGTTATCACTTCAATCCATTCGTTTGACATGATATTGCCATAATCTTCGAGTGGAAACTAGTACACCATTTCAAATGTATTTGCCATAATGTGCCTGATTAGATTCTACCGCCTGTTAGCGTGTATCAAAGCCATTAATGAATACCATATTTTCCTTAACTCAAGGCCATCAAGGCATTAATGTGTACACACTATGCCAATATGCTTTATATTGAATAGTTTCCGCATTAGTATATCTGTATATTTATATGCATTGCCAATTTACGACGTATATGAAATTGTAAAACCGAATGGTGCTACCGCATGGCAGACAAGCATGAATTGTCGTGTGCTTTTTCGTGTCGAAAAAAGAAAACGCATGCAAGCATCGTTACGAGGTCACAAGTTGCCATGCTGCCTATGGGATTGTACGCCATTGCCCACAAAGTATGTATAGATGCTTGCTCGATAGCAATTGAGCAAACTATCGCTTTCCCGTTTAATGTATTACTCGCCAAGTTACTCATAACTATTCCACTTACGCTTATTAGTATTTCTTTTTTCTCTCTAGCTCTAGCTCTCTCTCTCCTTTTCTTTCTATACGTGACTGTACCGCTTCTATTTTATAATAATCACTACGTTCTACCTATCCAAGTAGTAACCGTTTATTTAATCCTCTTTCTTACCTTTTTTGTTGTTGTTGTTGTTCTTCAATACTACCATCACTTCTATTATTGTTTACGAGTTGCTGCGCAACATGTCGACGCAACAAGTCAATAGGGATCCGCCACCCGCTTACACCACTAATTTATTGCGAAAAGACTCGCTACCCAAGCCGCCACCACTTTATCCGCCACCGACGTATCCACCACCACAAGCACCCAGTGCAAATACGGCCAAGCCATTACGATATGGATTATCGAATAATGGGACTGGCAAAAAGGAGCAACATCAACTGCAGCAACCAATTGATTTACACGATGTGATGATGGTGCTAGATGAGCAATCGTCATTAAAAATCAATTCTAAATGGGATGCACCTCGATTCGGCTCGATTGCCAGTCTCTCGACTATCAAATCGAGTAATCCGGCAACTCGCTCGGGAGTCTCGCATAGTATGCAACAGAGATCGATATTTAGTCAATTGGAAATGTCACCGACTATGGCGAAGGAATCACCGCCAACATATGACTATTCGATCACTGTCGATGCCCATGATGGTAACGAGAAGAGTGAGCCTTTGGCCGATAGCGAACTAATGCACACGATGATGCAAAACGATGAGACATCGTACACCTATATGGATATATCGCAAATACCAGAACGAAAGAAACCGCAATTCAGTATAGCGGCAAGTTCAGTGGATGGAATGCAGCACGATAGTGCAAGTGCGTATCGCATGCCAACGGTAGATCCTAGGATACGTGCTTACAAGGCACTTATCGGTGAACGAATCTCGCATTCCATGTCGGCCAATTCATCGGGACTACCCTTCCTGAACACTTCGGATACTGAGGGGACCATGAATTCGGATTTGTTCTGGAAATCATTCGACAATGATCCAACCTTCTCCAAGAAAGCTCGAGAGTCTAGCCAGTTGGACGAGCACACGCAACAAGACGAGAACATGCTAAGAACACCGGAGACTCCCGTGCCCAATGCTAGTTTCATGGTATTCAACGATAATATAGAGAGGAATGGTGATCCGTCACTGTTCAATGGCAATAGCACCATGCTCTCCAATATAACGATCACGTCACCGACACGGACTATTGCAATGGAATCCATGCTGTCATCGCCAGTATCCGAGAAGGCGTCGCCCATCAGTGATACGCATGCGAAAGCACAGGATAGGAACGACGTGTACTCCTCCTACCTTGTTAACGATGCTTGTCCGCTTAGTATGGTTGACTTTGCGAACGAGAAGGTATCCGCAGCTCGCTGGGATGTGTCGTCCATTCGGGAGGAACCAGAACCAGTCAGCACAACATCGCTTAGGAAATCGAATACAGCCGATACAACGGCCGAGAAGAACAAAAAGATGGGCACGATAGTGAAATCAGGCAGCATGAAATGGAGGAAGAATTCCGAGTCGAAGATTGAAGCGAATAACCCGATTGATCGCAAGCCAAGCAATAGCAAACAATTGATGAACTTTTTCCGAACTGGTTCGAGGAGAAGTCGCGGCAATGACATGGATACTGCGAACTTGTCGCCAACAAGCAATGTACAAACTAATTACTGGCCGGATTGTGCAAGCGATAGTCTAAGCGTTTTTAATCATCGAGACGATGAAAGCCTGATCGACGCGCTTATCGATAGAAAGTTGCATATGCGCGATGGCGAGGATGTGAAGGCGATATTCGTGGTGGACTCGAAGAGCTCGACAAGTGAAGCCAATCGATCTATGGAGAAGCCTAATCCGAGAGTGTCGCCACAGGTTAAGGTTCAAACGAAGCCTAAAAAAGCAGCAAAGAGGCCGGTCATGGGTGCGGATGGCGAATTTCCAATGCTGGCATTCGCAACCGAGTACGCCGATTACATGGGAACCATCGATGCTATCAGTAAAGACAATCGAATCATCGAGCAACACATGAAACTAAAGAACCCAGAAAAGTATCCGCTCGACGCAGCCATTCGAAGAGTAGCAAGAATAAAGTAGAGCAACTGAAGGAGCTTCAACGTAAATTTCGTCTAAAACGACCACGACGAAGAATACAGTAACGCCGTTGAATCGAAAGGCATCGGTAGTATCATTCGCCCAGATGAGGAAGGAGTATTTGACGCGAAGGTCGATTCATCAGCTAAGGGACCGGAAAAGACGCCGATTAAAGCATCGTTCAGCAATGAGACATCGATCAATGTTAATAATTATAATAGCTATGATGATGTGGATGATGTGGATGAGAATACTGAATTGGTATATTCGTATAAAAGAGAACGTGCCTCAACCTACACCTATGGTGATGTGGCCAGTGTCTTGTATAATTATCATACGGAATGGCGCGGAGAAGAGGAAGAAGGTAATTGCGTGTGATTAATGGAATAATAGCATGAACACACTGACTAATTGCTTTCTATTCATTTAGAACTGGAGAACTCGAGGAGAATCGCGACGAGCAGCCAACAATATTATTCAGTGTGTGAGGAAGAATCTACAAGCACTAACGCTACTTCGCGATGCGTTCGCCGCACCGATACACAAGAAGCTAACTCAGCCCATGGCGTCAAAAGTATCACGTCTCGAACAACAAACTACAACTATTTTTAGCTGTGCCATGAAGTTAATACCATTCCACAAGTTCTTCCTGAGAGATGCAGAGCAAGCGTAAGTAGCATATGAATGTAGATACGCTACAGCATTAACTAAATGGGACTCAATAGGCTTGGTCTACACGATGAAACGGGAACACTAAAGGGTCTCATGACTGCTGTTCAATGCCATGTAAGTAGGGGGAGGGGGGGACAGTGTGCACGATAGGCAAACTCATTCTATTACATCTAGATGCCTGGATTTCAGTATTATTTGCATTACCTGAGCGAGTATCCAAGAATAGCCTCTACACTCGAGCATTTGACCCGTGACAATAGTGTATTCCGTCGTCTATTAGAGGTAAATAGCAATGACGTTTAATCCAATCCACGTTAGACTAATAGGATGTATAGCAATGCTCCGAGAATGCGGGTCAAGTCAACATACGTGCATTGTTAAGCGGACCCAAGGAACACATCGTTTTGTACCATTCGCTACTGCAAAAGTTCATTGAACTTTACGCGCCAGATGACCCCGAGTATCAAGCATTCCATGAGTGTTTCACGAAATTCCAAAGCATTTGTAAGGATGCTACAATGCTGTAAGTTCACAGGAATAATAGCTGATTAATGCGAGCAACGTATTAACATGATGATCCACTAAAGAATTCGAATTGGCCAGCAAAAAGAGGCGGTAGCACAAATACAAGAATCACTGGATGGACTAGGCGAGTTCCTGGTGACAGAGTCACGTCGACTTGTCTATCAAGGCACGCTTACTCGTATTATTATGCCGGCTGGCAACACCAAGCAACGTATATGCTTTTATTCAACGATCTCCTCGTGTTCGCCAAAGAGAAGAAAGACGGACGGCGCAACTATAAGGGTCGTATCTATTTGCACGGTGTGAAAATACGCGCCATTGCACATAGTAAATACCCGAACACATTTGTTATTATCGATAATGCAAGGAAGGAATTCTACTTCCAAGCGGAAACTGACGGATTCTGTCGTCGCTGGATTCACTACCTGCGTGAAATGATTCGTAATCCTTTCTCTATCGCGACATCGGGCATGGCCGGTCCAAGCCATCTTTCCTTGCCCAATATGCCTATGACTTCCAGTGCTTATAGCAATGATGCTGCCTCGAGATCCCAGTTGCAAGGTCCACTACGTATACGTAATGGTACACCATCGGTCTATTCCGACTCTACAGACAATCAAAGTTGCTATTCCAAGTACGATGATGAAGACCATGATGATATAGGACCAACTGATTATCAAGACATGCATGACAACAATGATAATGTCAATCCCGAGGATAGTCCAATACCAAATGCTGTTCCCGTAGTACGACAACACCATTTGCAACAACAACAACAACATCGTAGTATACTTCCATTGACTGTATAATCACAATTGATTACTCACCTCATCCGTTAATGAATAGCAAATTGAATAACGAAATGCTTTCAGTTTATGAATATAGCTTAGTCAATTAGGCAAACACTTCTATATATATATATACCATGTTCACAATAAATCTACATCTATTAAGTTTTAACCTCTTTATCGTCTTGTTTTTGTGCGATACAAACAACTATTGAATAGTCACCACAAGAACGGAACTTGGCACTAGATCTGCAGTAGTTGATGTCATTAGTACATACTAACAAACGGTAATGTCAATTGCTTCACTTACTTAGTTCCTTGAGGGTTTTTGAGGCATCACTCGCTGTCATCACACGACTAGTAGTCATCATTGACTATGTTAGTGTACAAAGTCAATCACATTTACAATACCACTTACCGAGGGAATGTAGTTGATAGATTAACAATAGCGGCTGAATTGCCCGCTTGTTCACGTACAAATGTCATGACCTCTTCTAGTGGTGCTTCCGCGGCAAAAGTATGGATACCGGTGGTCCTGATGGCATGCGTAGCTATAATAATCATAGTTAAGTAAGAATAGTTGATATTTATTCCATTATATTTAAATATACCTGCAAACGAGTTTCATTATGATTTGCCGTAACAGTTGGAGCGGTTGCTGCTGCTGCTGCTGCTGCTGTTGGTTTTGCTGCAGCACTTGCACTTCCTGATGCTTGTGCTCGCTTTAGTTCAACATTCTATTAGTACATTTGCTGCAGCAATAACAGTATAGATAGAATACATACTCGTGCGGCTCGTTCTTTCTTATCCTCTTCGATTTGTCGCTTAATAGCTTCGCGAGCTCGTTTCTCCTCCAGTTTCTCCTTCTTTTTCGCTTCAATCGCTTTGAGAATCTCCTGCTCCTTTAATCGTTCCTTCGCCTCGATCATCTCTTTGCCTGCTAGACGTCGAATACGCTCACGTTCCTTTTGCTCTTCTCGTTCCTGCTGCTTGAGCAATTCACGCTTTTGCTCCATTCGCTGCTTTAACTCTTGCAGCTTCTCCGCCCTTCCTCCTCCGTCAATGGCTTAATAGCCTCGGTGGACTCGGCAAAGTTACATGTCCACTAAGTGTAGCATGACGTTCTGCCCAAGAAGCTTCATCATCATCATCATCATTCAAGTTAATATACACATCGATCGATATATCATACATCTACTTTTCATCGGTATTCTCAACATACCATCACGAAAACGTTTTCCACAATCATTGCAAACAAGCGACTGTGCGGTGCCTTCTTCATCATCCTTCAATTCACCTTAAGCAGATAATATTTATTAAGCTATTGTTGCTACCTTCTATCCACTTACCTGTATCTTCATTTGTCTCTGTATCTGCCGCATCTTCCTCAGTAATGGGATCGTCAGCATGTGCTTCAAGCCTATCAACATTAATTAGCCGTCACTCTTACTGAAATACGTATATGTAATAAACCATCAGCAGTGCATACCAGTCAAGGGCAGCTTGTAGTCCAGAATTCTTTGTAACTTTAGTGCACGATCGCTATTTCCATCTATTAGCCTATCTCTTTGTGTATTATCAGAAAAGCTACTTACACGGCTGCCTCTGCAAAGCCCATTTCAAGGAGAGTAGCACGGTCAGACATGGTAGAGTAAAACGCTTAGTTATTGTTAATGAAAGAATAGTGAAAAGGAAACAGTACGAGTAATAACAGTAATAACCATTGAATAAATCTGCGTCATCACAGCATATCATTTATCATCACATTCGTCCATCATTTTATAGACGTTGTTTTTTGTTTACACATTGCCAGCACTGTAGCTCAACCCTTAATACGTTCAATTAGTGATCCTACGTTAGTGTAGTTTCTTTCCCTTTCTACTATTTGAACATGGATCATATTCGTGCTATTCAGCAAAAGTATAACGACTTCTTGTCGCGATTCCCGCTACAAAAACACGCTGCTCATCATAGGGCAGAAGGAATTGTTACACCAGTGCTTTTCACGTATGGCACGTCTCAATCAACAGAAACACCGTCGTTTGACGTGAAATGTCTTCAATGGCAGGTCGGTAGAACTGGAGAGACAACGCAAATATAATTTAATTGTTGTATGTGTATGATATAGGCATATCTGAAGATGCGTCATGTTGACTTTGAAGTGTATTGCTGTAACGAGGGCAACGCATCAAGCAATGGTATTTATTATTGTTGTTATTATTGCCTATGAATATACATGTAGACGAGTAGTTTAATCATTTTGTTCATTGTCACTATAGATAGGCTACCTTTCCTTGCATTGCCTGGAGGAAAATATCTAACTGGCGATGAGATTCGTGAATACGCTGACAATGCTGGCAAACCATCGGATGAAGCGGTAAATTAGCTACAATATTTGTATATAAATAGTGCACCTACTAATTGCTTGTTCCATTCATAGTCAGAAGGGAAAGATGATAAGAAAGATAATACACTCATAGCAGATGAACAAGCCTTGTTATCGCTAATCGAGCGTAAACTTTATCCTGCTCTGGTAAGACAAGATATTCGTCCTTTATTCGTAAATGTAGATATAATGCTCACTCCATTCTAGCTTTATTGGATGTGGTGCGAGCAAGATAACTATCATAGTTCGACCTGTGTTCGATACGGCAGTCAATATACTTGGCCGCTCAATCGTGTGTGCCATGGACACTGCAACGCAACGTTTCCAACTGGATCTACGACCGGTATCGCGGCAATCTAACCTACGAGCGTATTTATACGGATGCAACCGAGGCATTACTTGCTCTGAGTAATCGACTTGGTCAAGAAGCATGGCTACTAAATACAAGGCGAGTATTTACGAACAACTAGCGAATACAACCAATTAACGCTGATTTAGTGAGCCAAGCTTTATAGATGCCGTTTGTTTCGCGTATCTTCACGTTATTCTGTCGACCACATCCATGCCAGAGGGCAAGCTACGCTCGTTGGCACGACAACATGAAAATCTCGTTACTTATGAACAGCGTATTTTTACTACAATGTTCAAATGATGCTACATCGTATGAAATAAACATTATAACAATCTCACTTGTAAAGTACATTCATCTAATAAATAATCAAATGGTCATTGTTGAATAGCAATGGTATAAACTGCAATGTGTAACCATAAATGGATACTTGAAACAGCAGCAACGTTCGTCGGTATAAAGATGTTAAATGACGACAATTCCAATGCAAAGGACATACGTCAAATGTTGTTTTCATTCACCTCTTAAACGCCAATGTCTCGCTTTGAATCCGTACTAGAATCGTTGCCTCAAGCTGATTTGGGCACATTTATCGGTTATCTACCGCTAGATGTGCTAAGAAATGTCGTCTGCATCAATAGGACACTATCGAGACTTATTCGAGTACCGATGCTTACTGGCAAACAATCTACATGCAACGCTATCAATGTTCATACGTGGCATGCGAGGAAGACTTACTACAATGGTATTGCACTAGACGTCAAACAGATACCGGTGCAACTAGTAGACCACACTGTAGCTGGCGAGCATGTATCAACATCGTAAACGTTTGGAGCAACGTATACGCAATGACTATAGTTCAACAAAGTATAGAACTACCACGTATATCTGGTTGTTACTGGCACGTAGTTGCAACATCGGCCTCTGGCTTTCTAGTCTTGGCCAGAAATACGCAAACTATTACATCCGATCATGTGTACTTAATCCGCACACCAAGTCAACTCTATGATAGTGACACGCCACCACCATCGTTGCATCCACCTAGGATGATCGAGCTTGAAACGACGGTCAAAATCGAGAGTTTCAGCCAAATGAGCTATCACATCAATCATGAGTTTATAGTAATCTCGCATAGAACGGCATTTTCCGTATGGAAAACACAATGTAACGAGCTATACACCACTTATTACTTTGATTCCGCCGTGAATATCATTTCAATACGTGAGCAATGGGTACTACTCGAGCAACAAACCAACGAGTATCCGCATCTATTATTGAACCTACTGACGGGAGATAAAGTGACCTGTGTCATACCAGTACCGCCCGCTCATTCAATATCAAATAATGTACACCACGAGCCAAGACAAATGGAAGATACATGCGCAAATGGAGTCACACTCTATTGCAATCATACCTCTCATGATAGCAACACCAGTACATTATACTGGTCTTTATGTCGTGTGGATGCCCGTTCAGGTATTGTCTCCATGCTTCGTTATGGCAGTTGTCAAGTGGATGCTGCGGTATTTGGACATTTTGCATTTCGACAACTTGGATCCGGTCTTGTCGCTTGGAATTTTCGACTTACTACGACGCAAAGGCGTAACATGGCCGTCCACTCAACCGATGGCAATGGTGATATGTCGCCACATGTATTCGCGGGTGCAAACGTCATCCATCGCATTTCGAAGAATTTACTTTTGATCATGTTCAGCAAACGGATCGAACTGTATAATATCGATACACGTCAAATCGAATTTACCTGGTATCATTCCCTCATTCAAGGTCCATTCATACCAATTATTGGACCGTACTGGCTAGTATACGAGATGTTAGGAGATGACGATGACGATGATGACAATGATAATGATGACGGTATTCATTTATATGGTAGAATCAATGAATTACGCATAGTAGAGAGTGACATTAAGGATACGATGAATATTTGGCGTGCACTTGATGTGAATGCACCAGGTAAAGTGACGACAAGTCATCACTTGTACGCAACACCATGCGGCATGTTGTACTGTCCAAAAGACACGTCATCGTTGTTCTTCTACGGCTATTAGCATTAATATTAATAATATTAATAAATTTGGTTTCAACCTTGCACAACAACCATTCTTTCTTATTCCCCGTTTGAAACAGTTCCAACTATACGTACAACATACTCATTTGCTGTCATTCGTGTTCTCCTAATAACTTACCCGTAAAAATGCTTGTTAAAACACTGCCATATGGTAATATCGAGGAAGTGACAAGATTGGTTGAGACCACCATTAATGGTATATCCGACGAATTGCGCGATATCAGTTTAAAGGTTATTCAGAATAATCATGCAATGTATGTATAGATACATTTATATTAAGTCAATGTGTAGATCCACGATAATCCCGAGATATCCTATCATGAGCATGATGCACATAAGCTATTAACAAAGTATCTTGAGGATTACGGCTTTCAAGTGAGTAGCATTGATGACATGGATACTGCTTTTATTGCCACTTGGACGGTAAATGGCAAGCATGGTAACAAGCGTACAATTGCCTTCATGTCCGAGTAAGTATTCCTTAGATTCATCATTAATACAATAATACTAATGGTCGCACATTAGATACGATGCACTACCAGAGATTGGACATGGATGTGGTCACAGTAAGTATGCCATCGTTACTATTACAAATAACAATAATGAAATATGGAATATATATTAAACAATTAAATGACTAGATTTGATTGCAATTTCCGGAGTAGCTGCAGCAATTGGTAAGAAGCAATGTAGAAATGCTAATGATATGCTTACAAATAGACGATAGGTTGCATACGTGCCTTGGAGAAACTTGGTATATCCGCTATCGTAAAGGTATGTCCTATCTAACGAGTGTCGATACTGAGATTAAAACAGGATTGCAGCTGTATGGTACACCCGCTGAGGAAATAGGTAGTGGCAAGATAGCAATGATCAAGAAAAAAGCATTCGAGGACACTGATGTTTGTATGATGTTGCATCCCAGGTATGTCATTACTTCTTGTATCATGGCTACTTACTTAGTGAACTGCGCACATCAGCAATATGAATATGCATATGCCTATAATGTACGCGATAGCATCGGTAAAGATCGACTATCATGGCCGATCATCTCATGCTTCCGCTGCACCTTGGAATGGTAACTGCTTCATTGTCATCTTCCTTCATTGCAATCAAGTATTAATGATGGTTAGGTATTAATGCATTGGATGCGGTGGTATCGGCGTATCAATCCATTGGACTACTACGTCAACAGATGAAACGCACACAACAGTAAGTGATAGCCGATTAGTTAGCTTGTCATCTATGCTAAGCAGGTTTATTCATATAACAATAATAATAGAATACATGGAATCATTACTGATGGTGGGGCAGCACCCAATAGTAAGTAATAACTTAGTTGGTAATGTTATTACAATTTTTATTCACGTCATCTACAGTCATTCCCGGACATACATCTGCTCATTTCTTTATGAGATCTGATAATATGGAAGATCTAGATCAATTGCAAACACGAGTTGAGAATTGTTTTTCCGCAGCAGCCACATCTACCGGTTGTACCTATTCACTTACGAAGGATCCGGTCGTCGCCACTGTACACAGCAACTCGCTATTAGCAAGTGCATGGGCGGATATAATGAAATCACGTCATGCCAAATTGGCCACGCCAGAGGAACTACGTGCGAACGCGGGCGGCAGTACCGATATGGGCAACGTCACATGGTACCGACCGGGTATACATCCCACATTCGATATTGGCACCAAGGCTAGTTTGCATACCGTGCAATTCCAAGAGGCTGCTCGCACACCCGAAGCACATACTCGTTGTCTTCGGGCTGCCACTGCTCTAGGCACTGTAGGAGTACGAGTTGCAGCTGAATCAGCATTCTACAAACAGATAGTAGATGAATTCAAGCACACTGCCAATACATCCATGCAATAAAGACTATATTGACAAACAGATAAATGGATTGTCCACAATCACACCACCACATAACCAGATAATACGTGCCTGTATTTTCTCACATTCCCCGTCATTCTGCTCTTACACCTCCGACTTACTTGTTATACTGCGCATATACACGCACATCTATTCGTTATTGTATTTTTGGTTTCCATCTGAGCTGTCTTCTACCAACACTGGTGTGTGTGTGTGTGAGGGTCATCAACCACCTAATAGTACAGCCCGATGACTACGCTTACCTTTGACGAGGCTCGGTAAGTGTGTGCGGTGCTTGATAGTTGACCACGTTAGCTCTAATACTCGTATCTATCTGTTATCTATATACATGTAGTCGACGTTGGGCCGTCGTGCTCAAGGAGGACCCCACCATGACGGTGTCTATCCTTAAGCAACGAGCTATATTCGGCGATGTCTGTCAACGAGGATTGCGTAGCGTTTGTTGGAAGGTAAGTGAGACGTGTTATTCTTTATTGTCGTTACTGGCTCAAGCAATAGATATAAACCATGCATATTAGATATATCTTGGCTATTTGGAAACACTCGATCCTAGCAATTGGATGCTACCGCTTGAAAAGGAACGGCAACACTATGAACAACTAAGAAAGAAACATATTGTCGATCCGAATACCACCAACGAGGATACGAATGGCACTGGTGTACGAAAAATAGTCGAACATCATCCGCTATCCTTGGATGAAACGGTATGTAGAATGCTATCACTAAGACGATAAAGCTCTATTGAGTTCATCTTGCTAACTATGCCATCAGAGTCCATGGAGTCAGTTCTTTCAAGACACCGAATTACGCCGTATTATTAAGCAAGACGTGGAGCGAACGTAAGTTTCTCTTATTTGCGCTCATTATAACTAAACACGTCATATGTATATTCTAATTGATTGTATATAGCTTTCCAGATAATCCCTATTTCCGTAAACCAATAACCCAGGAAAGAATGACCGATATACTATTTGTCTATTGCAAAATACATAGCGACGTATCCTATCGTCAGGGCATGCACGAATTACTAGCACCTATACTCATGGTGGTAGATAATGACGCATTGGATCCGGAAGAGTGTGTCGACACAGATGATCCGTAAGTATTTGCTACCTAGATATCTTTACTTCTTTTTCTCGTATTAATACTTGATTGTCATAGTGACATGGCTAAATATATGTCAATAACCTTGAACAAAGAATTTGTCGAGCATGATGCATTTGTACTTTTCTCATCTGTTATGGCTACGGCAAAGCAATGGTATGAGTTTACAGAGGAACCACGACGACCATCAGTTGTAAGTATTCCATTTACATGTAATTATCAGCTATTGATGACAATGAGTGTAATAGAACCGAACAGCATTAGTATCACCACGATCAGCTAAATTTGAGCAACTTAATGAGGTAAATGACTATCAATCATATATATATATATATATATATATATATATATATATGGTAGCTAACACTCTATTGTAATAATAATAATGAAAACATAGATGGCCAATTCATCAACTCCTATCCTACGTATATCGCATCGTATTCACCATGAGTTGTTAAAAACTATCGATAATGATCTTTATGAGCATCTTGAACAATTGGCTATTGAGCCACAAATATATGCAATGTAATAATAGCTATAATTTATATATATATATATTAGACATGTACTAACTACATTGAATGTATAGTCGCTGGTTGCGATTACTATTTGGACGTGAGTTTCCACTCGCGGATGTTTACTGTCTATGGGATGCGCTATTTGCCGATGATCGATCATTAGGTGCCGTGGAATATGTGTGCATTTCAATGTCATTATTTATTCGAGAAGAATGTAAGTAATGCTGTTATACATGTTTATCTCGAATCTATGGCTAATATTACAATGCTAGTATTAAGCGAGGATTACAGTGGTTGTCTACATCAATTGATGCGCTATCCTACTGTATCGGATATCACGATATTTGTCAAGCAAGCGGTACATTTGCGACAAAATCCACTAAAGAGGCAGGCTACGAGATTCGACATCGTAATGCCGTGCGCGAGGGTAAAGAAGAGGAATGGAAGGAGCGGGAAGCGCAGCGAGAACGTTTACGTCAGCAAGAGTTGGAGAAACAGCAACAAGTGCAGGATCCACGTCAACAAATTAAACGGGAAGTCAGCAATGTTGTCGGCAAGATTAGAGATCGCGTAACTACTGTAGCCTCGAATGTGGTGGGAGGTGCATCGCCCACGCGTTCCGTCTCTGACTCGCACACCAGTCCAATCATGTCGCATGCAAGTAGTCATAGCGAGTCGAACATTCACAACATCATGTCTACCTCGGGCAACGTCGACGTCCTAGCAGTTTTAGTAGCTCGACCCATCCACCGCAAAGGAAATCGTCCTACTCGTCGCTAACCCCTACGGTATCACTGGCTCAACCCAAGATGGGACGTATTCTAGCACGAAGTATCGCCGTGATTGAACGAGAGCTGTACGGAAACAATCGCGCTACCAAAGAAGCGATCGATACACCGAAAGAGATCGAAGAGAAGGAGATGCAAACACCGTGCAAACCTGTAGGTGATGAAACGACGACAGAAACCACCAATAACAATAGTACGGAATCCGCCAACTCGATCAAGAGCAACGACGACGAGGAAACGAGCGGCTATCGTGTTCCGGGAACGGATGAAGCGACAGATGAAGCGCAAGATCCACAAGTGCAACTGATTATTGCATTAGCCGGATTGAAACATGTACGCGACGTACTATGCGGTACAGCACCCGAATTCGACTCGACCGTTCTAGATAATCTCGAGGATGATTGGGTGGATCTGAACGAGGAAAAGGAAGCGATTAAATCGGAGCCAGTAGCAGTGGAACCCGAACAGTCGGGAAACGTCCAGGAATCCGTAGACGAGGATGGTGGTAATGCAGCATCCTTGACATCCTCACCAATGAAGTCAAAGGTCAATTCCTTGGTGGAGGCATCGGCTGAAACGTCTACGGATTCCATGTCCCACACTAATAATATCAGCCAGAATCGATGGAAAACACGGAAGCAACGGCAGCAGCAACGACGACGACAACAACAACGAACAGCAACACGTCAGATAATAGTGAAACAACAAAAACTATTCATGAATCCTCTGTTGAATTGAAATCTACCAAGGAAACTGTCAAGAAGAATAGCGCAACAACGAAAGCCGAAAAGCGTGCCTCCAAATCAGCATCACATGCCATACCATCACACCGACCTGCACGTATATTTAGTGTGGAGGAGATTATCGCCGAAGCAAGTGCACTCCCAGTTGAACAGAATACCACTCATCCATTGTCAACATCAGCATCACCATCCAACAATAATCATGATAGTAATCGTGACCATATTGCTGATCGCAATACATCCACCAACAAGATAGATCCATTATCGCCTAACAAGGTGGTGCCACCTGTACAGGAACGAATTAAACGCAAGCCTGTTAGAACAGCGGCCAGTATTGCTAAACCGTCAAGTTCACGTAAAGCTGCAACGCTAGGTGAACAAATATCGGTCGATCCTCTTGGTGCACTATCTGAAGACTCTAGCTCTATCACATCATCTGTCATGGGTAAAAGCCCATCTATTCGTAGTACGCGTTCAACGAAGAGTGCAACAAGTACACAGGGTAAACGATTAACGGCAGATCAACTGGCTCAACTCACCGATTTGGATAATAACACTACTGGATCCGTAAAGAATAAAGTGAAATCCGAGTCTAAAACAACATCTGTAATAACAAAGTCAACCACCACCATAACAGCCGTTAAATCAGCACCATTACCATCTTCATCTTCATCTACTCCTACTGCATCAAGGAAAGAATCAAAGATTAGTCAACCTCCAGTAGTACTTGCACAAGAAGCGGTAGATCCATTAAATACCACACAAATAAGTCGTAAAGTGACTAAACCGAAGATGGATCCAAAATTAGCCAAGGTCATCAAACGTACACCGAAATATCGCTCTACCGAGGCGATCATGAAGGAGATGGCACGCTGGGAGAAGAATGAGCAAGGTGTAAGCAGCGAAGAGGAAGAGGATAATGCACCGCTAGGTTATACGGCAATGGGTATAGACACACGACACATTGATCCATCACGTATTGGTCGTCCATTAGAGGGTGCCGAGGATAGTGGATCATCCGAGATAGCTGCTAGTGAATGGAGTGACGACATTCATCGGGGTATCAAGATGGTGGGACCTCCCTTGCCACCTACTGATCTAGCACCAGAAGTATCCGCTGGTGAATGGGCTAATCATACACCGGAGCCTGAGGTGAGCACGTCTCATCTACCAACGATGGATATACCTGATTTTGCTGCCGATGTACTTGGATGGTCAGCAGCTGATGAGGAAGAAGGAAATAAAGAAGAAGAGGAAGAAGAAGAAGAGACGCACGTCAATCATCATCATCATCATCATCATCATTATACGAGTGATATCGTATCTCATACACCAGAAGATGAATATGTCTTTGCTTCAAAGGCTTCAACGGCATCATTACACTCGGTAACCTCCATCTCTACCACTATATCACCTACGGTAGAGACATTCTCCTCGATACATAATAGTCAGGATGGTTTCTCCATTCTAAACACTGTAGGTGATAATACGGCACCATGGAGTCCTGCCGATCTCGATCGTCCTAGTATGTTTAGCGCGAATGTGGAGGAGGAGGAACACGGTGACAATGATGAGACAAATGCGCAACTCACTACTACTACTAGTACTACTACTACTACTACTACCACTTCTTATCATGTTGCTAATAACATGGAAGATGAATGGAACCCATGGTCTTAATAAATGTGTTGTTGCACGTATATCTGTTTGTTTGTTTGTTTGTTTGTTCTAATCTCTTCTTCAATATTAATAAATAATAAGAGTATACATCTGTATATATTTATATTTAACTTTTATTTACTATTGTTTATGCCATATATATGATAATAATGATAATGATAATGATAATAATACGAATGCTAGCACTAAAAAGAAGAGTAAGAACACTAATTTAAATAAAGGTTTTTACGTAATCGATTGGTACGGGTCGGTCCTCGATACGTGTTGTAAGCATGAATCTAATCCTACTAATGAGCAGCTCTAACTTTTGTTTCATGCCTTTATCCCCTTCAATTCCTTGTAGTTCAACGTCATCCATTTTGAAGAGTGACGCATCCAATCCATTCGTGTAAGCGGCGGCCAATGCTGATTTAAGTTTGGCATTCGAATTCAATGGAAACAGCGGTTTACCGAACAATACACGATAAAAGGTGGCGCCGATAGCCCACATATCCTTCTTAACCGGATCAAATGGTATTCTCATGTGACATTCAGGTGCGAAATACTTTGGTGTACCCGATAACCTGGTGACATACTTGACGGTCATGACATTGGTGTACGTTAACGGTGAAGCGGTGTCAAGATCGATGATCTTTGCTCTGGGATAGTAAGGATAAGTAGCGTTCACCATGATATCTATGTAAATAAAGACGAATCGAGTAAATATAAATGTAAATACTGTTTGTTGTTGCTTTTACTTACTATCTGGTTTAATATCATTATGCGCTAAACCCATTCGATGCATATAGGCCACACCTAATGATTAGAGACACAAGCATAATGAATGAGTATAATGTAATCATACGAATGAAACTCATTGCTCACTACCTACCTTGCATTACTTGTTTCAATAGCCTAGGTAAGAAGGTGATCTTTTGCGCCAGTGTCATATTGTGCGTGTATTCCAGTAGCGTTTCATCACCGCCACTTGATAGGACAAAGCAGTAATGACCTTTATAATCGAACTGATGCACACCACGCACGACAAATTGTCGACCACTTGCCATTGGACCGTGAAATACGGCTTCAGATGCTTTGAGAATCTATTTCATATACGTATATATCATTAGTGAATAGGATAGATATGGATGGTCAAGCAATAACTTACTCTTAATGCCTCTTTCTCGGTAGTAATAAGATGCTTGGCTAGTAGAACTTCCTTCGGGTCTTTTAAATGATACTTGACACATTTAACAACGGTATTTGGCGGGACAGGAAGATGCTCATTACTGTAGTCTGACTTGGCGAGTTTCATCATTGGATGCTTGACGAGCACCTCTTTAATCTTTAACCCATATTGACCAAATGTGTTGGGTTGATCAAGTTCTTGGTTGAGGAAATGGGTTGATTTCTTGGCCTCTATTCAAATAAACAAATAAACAGTTAGCTGGTTTATTAGTTAGTAAATAATCATCTACTTCTTACCTAGTGTCTTCGTTCCTTGTAATGGTAATCCGGTAACAAGTTCAATTGCTGCGGTAGCAATCAAACCACCGATCAAACAAGTGTAAAATGATTTGCGAATGAAAAACATACTAATGCTAATGTCAATGCGTAAACAAGTGCTAATATACTATTTGTAATGATGATGATGCGGATGATGATGCTATTACAATGATACAAAATGAACGTTTAAATAGACTACAACTTCTCTTGTTTGCTTGCTTATTATTTCGTCATAAGATCGTTTCCAGTAATGCTATAAGCATCCTGGTTCACCCGATAATGAATTATGCATTATGAAGAGAAAAGACATGCTAGTGCATTAATGTAAACCGGTTCATGTAATGAAAGATGAACGAATATACGAGATCTTCGATTAAAGACTGGTTATAGACATTGAACTTGGCAAACTAGTCGTCGATCATGCATTCGTTAATAAATTCGTCAATGCCACGTGCATCTTTCTTTATCGTCTTACAAACACATACACACACTCCATCCGAGTTATGCCATTTCACATGGCATTATTCATTTTAACCGATATTGATATCGACATGTGTTCACTTCCGAATACTAGCATGATAGCATTGTTTCTATTTCTATTAATCATGCAAACATTTATTAATAGATAAAAGAATGAGATTGCGTATTTATATATATCTTATATTGTTTCTTATTATAAAATAAACGATAATAATAGTCAAGTGGAAAGTTGATGACATTTTTTAATAGAATATAATAAATCAGTGTTTAATGATTAACACAAGATTACACATGACAACACGCAGAGAGAGAGAGAGAGAGAGAGAGAGAGATGGACAAAGAAACACTATTTAGAGAAAGTAACCAACGGTAACCATAAGCATGGTGGCAGTTACCGTCAATAGGGAGGCATTATTCTTGAAACTGTCACTTGTTGACGTGGTGGAAGCACCCTTGGGCAATAAAGTGACAGCAGGTTGTGGATGAGCAGCACCAGCCTCGGTCTCGGTCCAGTTGTTGGTGCCATTCACGCAAGTTTGGAATAAATCAAAGGCCAACTTGTCGTTGCCGGAATTAGCCTTGACGGGTGTCTTGAGAGAGACACCAAAATCCATATAAGCCGAGTCAGGCAATGAATTGTTGGCATTCGTGTCGGCCGACCAGGTAATCGTATCCACTGTGGTGTTGACTTGTTTGCCATCGGAAGTGAATGGCACCTCAAGAGCACGTGTGGTAGTGGCCACTTGCCATCCTGGAATGAAGACACCCTTCACCGATGAAGTGTTGGTGGGCAACTTGACGGTCACCTTGATGGTAGGCGAGCCATTGCAACCATGAGGAACACGGAAGGCGATCGACGAGTAGGTGTCAGCGTTGATCTTGGGCGGTGTAATGGAGACGTGTGCCTCGACGAACACGGTAGCAAGAGTGGCAGCAATAGCGGCAACGAGGACGGTAGACTTGAACATCATTGTGATCAGTATTATTATAGCTTAGAATGCTTCCAATAAAAAGGAGAAGAATTAATCTTATACAAAGAGATAAAGATAGAGAAGATAGAGAATAGAATAGAAAGATGTGTGTGTCCACGAGAATGGTCAGGTAATCGATGATTGTGATGGGATATGCTGACGAACAAGTCCATTATTTATGTCAGACGAACCTGACCAAGTGGCTGTACTTGTTCACATGATAGCCTGATAGTCCAGGTACCATTACTCAAACGGGCCTCCGCTTCCCTAACTAAAACGGGCACCGATGACGGATTGATTGATCATTTGGCTTACCGCCTGTGTTCCAAATTGATAAACAATAAACGTCATTTCGCTTGAATTCGAAAAAGAGAGAGACGAGCCCAACATAGACATACATATGTACACACACACGTATGTAGGCGTACCTTTGAGGCCCCTTCTGTCATTCGGAATAGCTAGCTCGGCAATTGCGTTTCTTTTCGATAAAACCGAAGTCAATCAAATAGGAATGCTATTCGTGTTGCATTGCTAAACGGTAATGTCAACTAAAAATAGAATATCGGCATAATAATATGCCATTCAGTTAGTCATTCAGTCAGTTAGTCGTTGACTAATCTATATACACACACACATACACACACACAATCAATGGGTATCATCGTCGGCGTTGCAACACCACACTGGATCCCACGCTAACCGGAAAAGGCTAATGCGTCGGGGAAAGGGGTAACGTTAGTGCATGTGTATGTGCAATAAAGATGTTACAGACAACCATTATCCGCTAGTCTATGCAAGTCAATGGAATGTGAAGCAGGAGATAACCCACATAAGCTGCATCATCTACATACACAACAAGTAGTAAAAGGATATGTTGTCACATTACATTGACATTTATTCGTTGGTGATGTAACAACACGATAAGGATGACCACCGACCGAATTAAGCAATGACAATCCTCTCTCCTCTCTCTCTATTGTGGATGTATTAGTCGAGTGCGTGAAGAGAAAAAGCACTAGTCAAGAATGACAGTAACAATGAGGCGACACATTAGCAGCCACTAAGGCCGGAAATAGATTTCGTGAAACTTGTACGTCGTGCAATCAACACGGAAATGGGATACCAGTTTGGGTTAGTATAAGGGTTGTCGTTATTGTTGTCGTTATTGTTGCTGCTGCTGCTGAGTAGGGTTCGTTTGCTGTTTCATTTTTCTTCTTTCCCTCTTCACCTTGCACCAATCAATGACTCAGTCACACTAACCGGAATTGGATGAAATCCACACATATTCGCACATTCACACACACGCATTCACAAAGTTAGACCAATTTGACTTGACAATACTTGGAACTGATTGGCGCGGTCCTATCCTCTGAATAACAATAACCGATTCGGTTATCGAATATGATTCATTCTACGACTAGACTCGCATACAAGTAAGATATACACATTACACAGATTGCTGTTACTATTATTATTGTTGCATAACTACATCGCCTAATTCGGTATGCCAACCTATTTCATTCTATTGGGTTTTCCTCCTATCTCTCTTTCATTCTTCCTGCTCTCTCTCGTTTCCTTTGAAGAGATTTGTCGTCCTCGTCGTGTTCGGCCTTGTCAATCGTAGTGACACCCTTTCTCTCTCTCTCTCTCTCTCTCTCTCTCTCTCGCTTCTCTATCTAGCTATTTTCTTGGCATTCCTCGTTCCCTATTAATACTATTTCGTACTAACTATATTCGTCCAATTATACAGCCCTCATTATTCTAGTCTAGTCGTTTATCCATTATTACCATCACCATCACTATCATCAGTGGAACGTTGAATTGTTTGGGAATCTTTCCGGTGACAGTTAACGTACATCAAATTGACTACTATTAGTGTTAATCGCGTTACTGCTATTGTGTTGTTGTTGTAAGTATCAAAGAAAGTGCGATTAGATGGCATGTTGTTATAGTGGAATGTGTATGGGATAGAGTAAAGTGTAGATACATGTACGTGTACGCGCGTAAGTGACTATTTTGCATATTATGGTGTTCTTCTCAACCCGCCACGAGGCATACTACAAACCGATAGACTCTCTTTTTTCTATGGATATCATGACATCCTATACCGCTAATGTACCATTTGTAGACACTAGCCATATTCTATCGTCATCGATGGTTATTTCTAGATTTGTACCATTCTCACACGGCCTTTACCCTTTCTTGCTGATAAGATGATGTGTGTTTGTGTGTGTGGATGGGTGGATGTGGATGTGGATGGACACAGCAACTACATCATCAGGTATATAAATAAGACGAGAGATGTACGACAAGATCGTATTGTTTCCGGTACCTACCGTTGCTTCCTACTCGTTGTCATCATCGTTGCGGCTAGCTCCTTCTTTTTTGTTTTACGTTTCTTTTTATTTAGTGTCAACGAATTTCTCAAGAACAAAGCCATAGGCATTTGCTTCTAATCCTGTAACAAAACGTTACATTGTGATCACACTTTTCTCTTATTGTTTACGAGCTAGTGATTATTTTTATTATCCATAATCATTACTCATTGATTGATCGCTTCTTTTCTTTCCTTTAGGATTTCTACTACTATTATACCAACTAATATCAACACACACACACACACACACACACAAATTATAATTACTACACCCTCTTTAATCAATCAGTCAACTATTAATCTATTAATCAATTGATTAAACATGTCGTCCCGTCATTCAACGAGTGTTACGGCACGACACCTCTTTCTTGGCATCGCTGGCCTACTTCTACTAGTTGCCAATCCTGTCTTCGCCCATGGCGGTATCGATGATGGTGACGGCGATCCCAATGCACCATTGGAAAATGCCCCCGGTAATGCAGATGGACATGTCATCGCTCATGGCAATATCGGTCTAGCGTTCGGTCTTACCGCACTAGCTGCCGCTGCTTGCATTCTCGGCTCCACGCTGCCTTTCCTCGACTTGTTCTTCGCTCGTGTGCTCGGCTATAAGGATTTCGACTTTACCAATAGCAAGCCATTCCTCGCGTCCTCCATTGCTTTTGCCGCCGGTGTGCTCCTCTACCTCTCGTTGGGCGATCTATTCCCCGAGGCCATCCACGACTGGGCCTCGAGTTTCCCACCAAAATCCACCAAGCGCAAGGCATCCGGTCTTATTTGCGTCGCCCTACTTGCCGGTACCGTATTGCTTATCTTCGTGTCGAAGCGTCTAGGCCGTCAATGGCGTGCCTCCCGTAACAATCCCGAGGAAGTTGCCGCGGGCAATGCCGACATCAACCGTATCGGTGGCTGCCGTTGCTGCGGTTCCAAGGATTGCTTCTGTGATGTCACCATCGCCGGTAACATTCCTCTGCCCACTGGTGAGTGTGCCTGTCTACGCACACCCGTGGCGAAGAAAGCAGGATCCGACACTTGCTGCGACACTCCCTCTGCTCAAATGACAGAGCGTGATCTCGAATCGAACGGTGCGGCCACCCACAACGATGACTCTGATGCCCCGCAAGTTGTACACGATCGTCATTTCGGTGAAGTACGTCGTCCAACGAACTCGGCCGAATTCCGTCGTTTAGGTATTCAAATCGCTACCGCTCTACTAGTTCACAATTTCCCGGAAGGTTTGGCCACCTTTACCGCCACCCTATCGTCGGCACGTGTCGGTACCATGTTCGGTATTGCCCTCGCTCTTCACAAGATTCCCGAAGGTGTCATGATCTCGCTACCTATCTACGTGGCTACCGGTTCACGATGGAAGGGCTTCTTAGTGTCCGCCATCATCGGTACTGTTTCTCAATTCCTAGGCGCCCTTCTTGGCTATCTACTCTTCGTTACCTACTGGAATTCTGCAATCTCCGGCTCCATCTTTGCCATTGTTACGGGTGTGTTGCTCTACACCGTAATTGGTAACATGCTTCCACTCGCTCGATCCTTCGATAGGGAGGATCGTTACGTGACCATTTGGGTATTTGCCGGTGTCATCTTCTTTGCCACAGTGGCCGGTCTCTTTAACTTTGCCTAATTGGCTGACACTGCTCGCTCGCTCGCTTGCTTTATCTCTATGCCGTCTATTATGCTACCACATTTTTGTGAAAAATAAAAAGTCATTTTTATTGGTATTACTGTTGCACTACGTTAGTGCAGTGTATTCTAGTCTAGCTAGTCTAGTCTTCTTCTACTTTCTACATGTGATAGAGCTAATCAGCTATCGCTAAATCAGTCTAGTGTGTCGTTTATTCACATTCTAAAAATAATTACCAGTTCCTCGTTTAGCTGCATTCCACAATAGGAAGAAGACAGCTTAACCATATTTGGCGATTCGTAAAACCATGTTTCCCCTAATTCAAGGCAGTGAGCACGTCATTCGTCAATGGATAACGGACACGTATCATCGACAAAAAAAGCACACTCATCTCATGCCACGTATTGCATGGCATCGCACAAGTGAACGCTATCCACTTTAAACTAGTGCTGATTAATCAACTGTCAATCCATTGATATTCATGACTCATGCTAATATGTACATGTATATGGGTTATGAAGAGCTTTATTGCTTCAGTTACAAGAACGGCATAAAGCAAAGGAAAAGAACAATAGCCAGCATTAGAGCTTTTGCACATTGTTTCCTGCTTTCTGAATATAAGCATAGACATCGTCCTGCGAGACACTGCCATCAGTGGTAATGGTGACTAGATTGTTTTCAATGTCGAATTCGGCACCGACAACACCCTTCTTCTTGGTGGCGCCGTCATTCAAGCCAAGTGCCGTCTTGATACGTCCGGAACAACCGCCGCACGTCATAACTGCGCTGAACTTGTAAACGGTCTCGGCCATATTGGATGCTGGATGTGTAAAGGTGTTAGGATAAGTAGTAGGACACTTTTAGGTAAGATAAAGATGAATGATGAGTAGGAATGGAGTGAGTAATGTTGCTGCTGTGGTTGTGGTTGTTGAGGAGGAGGCAAAAAAGAGAATAAAGAGTTGAATGGCGGTGAGGGTGTGCAACGACTTTATACCAGCTTTATACAGGCTATTTCCAAAATGGTAACTACTGCCATCGTATCATTTCCCTTGATCATTCACATCTCCATTGTATCGTTTCAACTCATTCATCCGCTCAACCTCCTCCTCCTCTTTCTCTTATTCTTCATAGCTTAAGGAAGAGATAACCAGTCAAAGTAAATTGTAATTCCATATGCTTATCATACGTGCTAGCATTATACTATAAACTAAACAGTTGTTTGTATCAATATGAATTAGTGTACATCATATAACATCTACAATATTATTGAGTTGATGTCTTGCTGATTAGTAATCACTGTTAGTAAGCATACATATATTATAGTATGCTTATGGTTGTATTGTCGATTTCATACTGAATTGCCAAAACAATCAGCAATCTATTGCCTAACTATGAGACGGAATCAACTTATTATTAGGAATCTCTAAAGCAATTCTACAGCAGTATCGATTCATATGGACATCTTAAATACCGATCTATCTTTCCATAGAATTACTATTACCCATTTATTCACTGTAGTCGGTAATAAAATATGCAAAGTAGCTAGTAGACTTGAGGTTATGCATATAAAATGATTCAGGGATGAGTTGTTCAATGCAACAGCAATAGTGCTGCAATTCATTACTACTCTTAGTACTGCAATGGTAACATTCTAATTTGGTACCATTGCACATGACTCGCGTGTAATGCTGTAAGAAGATGCATCTATTCTTAGTAGACGACTCGATTCAGCCTGTTGGCTGCTTCATTAGCTCATTTTAAAAAGGAAATGTCAGCAATTGCATGGCAAAAAGAGAAACGACGAATGCATCGTAGAAGCTGCATCCGCATTAACACAAGTTCCTAGCATGGGTGAACGACAATCATTGCTAATCGGATTCAATGGTCCGCTATTCTACAGCAAGGCAATCAGCACAGTAGTAACATTCAATGTTACAATGATTATGACTGTGTATCACTTGTACGATCACTTGAACCAACAAACTTGTTACTACACTCACCCTCAATACTTGTTCATTTGTTACGTATCCTACACGTATCCATTTCTACTGACCTGTCTTGCTACAATGAACGACAACAACGTGCAACCTAAAGTGCAGTCATTTGATGAAACTCCCTGCACAACAACGTGAATGCGTACTTGTGCTTGAGTGGTTGGCTCCGTATGGATGTGGTGGATGAGCGTGTTCTGAAGTTACGAGACAAGGCGCATGGTGTTGGTAAAACATTCAGAGCGTGGCACACGGTGCACCATATGCTAATGGCAGCATCATGCGGACGTATCATTTTTACTGGTTCTCGACCGCAGGAGACCATATGGTACTACGATGCCTATTTAGCATACGGCATGCCAGTCCTGCTTGTCGCTAGTCATTTCTTTCCCTTTTTATTATACATACGTCGTTTATTTCCACTCACTACACTCATTACACTATTACAACTACAACTGCTATTACTACTGTTACTACTATTACTACTACTACTACTACTACTACTACTTTAGACTATGCAACCCTCTGCCGAGAAACCTTCAGTGCTTATTGTAGGCGCTCTAGATACGCACGTAGCCAATGTCGTACACTACCTAGTGGATAGTGGCGAGACAAGCGCTATCCGTGTCGCCACTTACAAGTCACTGACTACCTGTTGCTTTACGCCAGCGTGTATGGAAGCATTCAGCCATGTAGAATGCGTACATGCCAACATAAATAATGCCGGTAAGTAATAGAGCAATAGAGCAATAATGCCAATTCATCGATTGTTGTAACTTGTGTACTCACTTCATTGTTTAGCCTCACTTGAATCAGTCTTTGCTCGAGACGATGGTAAACCATGGGATTTCATATTCTTCTTCCCCGAGCAACGTACGGGACAATCGGACCAGGTAAGCACTGCACATACTATAAATTAAATAATCAATGAATGGATGAATGAATGATACTCATATTTACGATCAACATCGTCATTATTGATTACTGCAATTGTACAACTATAGGTGTACAAACTTCGTACTGTTGAAGGAGCACGAGCCATTGCCGCGCGTGCTGCCACCTCCAATGCCAAAGTACTCGTCTACATGAGCAGCGGTCTATTCTACAAAAAGAACAGCAATGTAAGTAGAATCATTTGTCAGCAATGATGTACGTACAATCATTAATTCATTAATATCATATAGCGTAACTCGGAGGATGCACCGATTAATCCACAAGTATTACTACACCGTGCCATGGTCGAGATGGAACAAGAATTTGCCAAGCTAGACTCGTAAGATATTACATACATTCATCATCCATGCTAGTAGCATAACAATTAATCAATCATCACTGCATTTCCTAGTGTACCGACAATTGGCCTACGACCTGCTGTTCTATTCGGTTCACAGATGTATAATAGCGCGAGTAAGTAATCATTTCATAGCATTTCTTTTTATTACTACTACTATTGCTACTGCTATCGGTATTATGTGGCTGACACATCTACACTGTCATTCTCTAGTGTTACCTCTGGCTATCGCTCGTGTCTACAAGGAACTAGACCAACCGGCACCAATGCCCAATAGTAGTGGATCTCCTCATGACTTTGTACATATACAAGATGTATCCCGCGCATTCTTACATGTGGCTCAATGGCGTGCCAGAAATCCGCCAACTGGCAATGCGAAACATGTCGTATTCAACTTGGCTCCACCCTCTGGTACCGGTAAGTTAACGCATTATTGTCATTGTATTGCCGAGCAAGCAAACAAACAAACAAACAAGCAAGACTGGCATATCCTATGACGACATTGCTCACAAATACTAAGGCTTGTCATTGTCATTGTCATCATTATTAGATATGGGTCATTTCGCCTCATTGCCGAGCAACTATTTAATGTAAAGTGTAAATTTATGCCAAGTTTTATCAGCAAGACATCACCACGCTTATGGTAAGTTAATGTGTGCATCTCGTGTTAAACCTACTAACGTCGACTATTTCACTGCTTTACCTCACCAGTAACACGTATAGTCGATGGAATCATTACAAGAGGATATGAATGATTTATTCGTCACCGAATGGACGAAACTATTGGCGAGATCAAAGATAGAACATACACCGATTTCGACGTATATTGAAAAGGAACACCTGGTGAATGATCAGTTTGCTCTTGACGGTCAGCGTATTACCAAGCTGACCGGATTCCAATACCAGTATCCGCAGATTACCGTGGATGATGCACGAGAAATGCTACGAGAAGCACAAAGCATGCGATTCTGGCCACAAGAAGACGAGTTCTAGTGATGCTAATGATTTAGACACAATCTACTAGTGACGATGCCAATGTCGATTATGGAATATTATCTCAATTACGTTCTACATTATTTTATTCTATGTTATATAATAAACTTTATTACACTATCAAAAAAGCATTCCATATCATTCTAGCTATATTATTACACTATTACAAGCACATACACATACAAATCAATGAATAGGTTTATTTCATACATTGCCGCTCAATATCATCTCCACCGCCCTATTCACATTACCACCTGTCGCTACTAGTACGCGCAAGTTTTGTTCAGCATCCCAGAATCCCATTTCATTAAGTTGGCGCAATTGATCGGCGTAACGTTCTTCAGGTGGTACACTACTGGCAGGATTGGCATTGCTATTAGTGCTACTATCAGTACCACCTGTACTTTGTCCAAAGATATTTGTATTGGCATCCTGTCCCATGGCTAGACCGGGCATCATACTGGGCATCGCACCCATCAGCTGACTAAGTAACTCGGGGTTGGACATCATCTGTCGGAATTCAGGACTCTGCATTGCTGCTCGTGCCTCTGGTGTATTCATCATAGGATTCATTGAGGTCATCATCTCTTGGAATTCGGGTTGCGACATCATTTCCGTGAACATTCGCATAAATGCCGGGTTTTGTAACATTCTAGCAGAAGACGCAGGATCCATTGGTGGCATACCACCAGCACCACCGCCAGCACCGAAAGCACCCGACATGAACGGATTCATACCACCGCCAGGCATCGTGTCCGTTGCACCTTGTCCACCTCCCATTGCGCCCATCATAGCATTACGGAATGCCTCCATGGGATCTCCCGCCATTCCTCCACCTGTACCGCCTGTTGCTCCTGCAAAAGGTGAAGGTGTCGCCGTTGTAGTGGATGCCGATGTAGTCGTAGCAGGATTACCAGTAGCAGATGATGATGATGATGATCCAGTAGTTGCCCTATTGGCACCTATTATCAATAATAAATCATGTTATTAGATTCGTAAAAATACATCTCATTATCACTCATTATTAGAGCTAGTTCTACCTGTTGTAGCTGCTCCCTTTACCATATGTACAATATGTCCATCACCGATCTTGTAGCTTTGCACGGTCTCTCCATCCTTTAACACTCGACCCGAATAGATAAGACGCTGTCTTTCCACCGGACAATCAGCTGGCTCCACTAGTGCCTGCTTCAATTCCAGTATTGTCGCTGACCGTGCAATACTAATTGGATACTTTGTGTCGTTGGAACATTTGATTTGAACGGTAATGTTATCTCCATCCGATGCTACAGGTGTTTCGCTAGACATGTTGACAACGATGACGATGCTATAAGCTAACTGACTGACTGACTGACTAAGCAAGCAAGCAACTAACAAATGACAAGCAGGCACGATCAAATAATAAGTGGAGAGTTTTGCGTGTTAATTGAGATCAAGTAAAGGAAAACGTCATCTGACACCTCGTCGTCTATGTAGACAAAGTGTTTTATTGGTGTGTGTGTGTGTGTGAGCAACATCATCATCATCATCATTATCCCTTTCGTCAATAAAAGATCAAATTGAAATCCACCAATCATCATCCAACAACAAGCACAGTCCATTTATAACGTTTTATTCAAGTCAATGAAGCTTGGCTATTCATCAGATAAAATGCATTACTGCTACTGCTACTACTACTACTACGATTAATTACTGCTGCTCTCATGATTGCTTGCATTGAGTTGAGCTGCCACGGTAGCTGGATCCATCTGTGACTGAGACATACGCTTCATGCGATTCACCAAGCGTACAGCATTGATGCCCTTGCGTAACTGGCTACGAGCATTGAAGTTGGCACGAACATTAGTCAATAGATCGATTGGTTCCTCGGCCGATGGTTCGGTCCAGCGTACAATCCATTTATGGGCGAGTGCTTCTTCGCAGGTGGGACGTGCACTAGGATCAGCGGATAAAAGTGCTCGAACAAAGTTTTTCGCTATTCAATTACACAAATACATGCATATATACGTTACTACTATCTGCTATCAATCCAACAACAAATGCTTACCATCATCAGAGATGTTACCCCAATAGGCTGGATGGAAATCTACATTGCCGGAACGTGCCATACGCAAAAATTGCTCACTATCATCCATAGGGAATGGTGTATATCCACAAAGACTAGTTGTCATCCTATTAATACGGCTTCTCCTCTTTTATTCTATTCAAGTATTGATACTTACAGTGCATAGGTAATTACTCTAGATAACCATGTTAATCTACAATCTACGATATCAATAGTATGACAGGTGAACTTACCCTAGACTCCAGATATCCACTTCTTTACCATAACCTTTCGTAATAGAATCTCTGGTGCTAATGACATTCATTCACATATATATATAAGTATATATAGGTAGTTGAGACTAATAAATAAGCTTACCTGTATAGCCATAGGAACCACACACCGTACTCATCACTTGATCATCGTCATCAATCATCTTGGCAATACTAGAAGATAAGAAGATAAGAAGCCGAGAAGACAAGAAGCCGAGAAGATGATTGATACTTACCCAAAGTCTGCAATAAGCAATGGTGCATTCTCTGATTTATCTTTATACAATAGATTTTCAGGCTTCAAATCTATTAACATATTACTATTAGTACTATTGTTACTCTAACAATTGATTCGCCATGTCACGTTGTGCCACCACTCACCTCGATGCACAATGTGCTGCTGATGCATATGCTGGATAGCACCAAGAATTACCTTGACCAGCTCGGCGGCATCCTTCTCAGTAAAGCGACCTTGGTCACAGATTCGTTCAAACAGCTCACCGCCCGTGGCCAACTCGAATACCAAATAGTATTTGTCGCGCGATTCGAACCAGTCAAGTAGACGGATGATGTTGGGATGGTTCAATTTACCAACCGTACGCAATTCAGTGTCCACCAAGTCTTCACGTCCACGAATGACTTCTTTACGTATTACTTTGATGGCCACAGATTGTCCCGTGGCAATAATAGTACCCTCCTTTACCTCGCCATAAGCACCCGATCCTACGAGTGGAGCGAGGTGTAAGCGGCAGTAGTTACACGTCGAGTGGCTCTCCTATTTCGCACTTACCTAGTATTGATCCAAATTTGAATAGCTTTTTTTTGTCATAGGTTTCCGGCTGTTGTTTCAGCTTTTGAATAAGTTGATCGAGGAATTCCATAATAAATGCAACGAAATGAAGAAGAGAACGAAGAGGCAACAGCTACAATAGTAGTGATAGTACTGATGACGGGTAGCGACAAAGGTTATGATGTGGCGTGGTTAAAGAACAACGCCGACCACACGTTATCACGCTATATTACAAAGGTTTCGTCGCCGAATAACAATTGGCCAATCACCACAGAAGTGACAATGAAAATCTGTCACAGACCATTGATTATTATTATTAGCGATCTAGACCAGTTTAAACAGGTAGCTGCTTTTTATCTCGAACATATAGTTAAAATGTATAATAGCAAATACATGGTTATAATTACTTTAGATATCAAATGTTACTTGTAATTAACCTAAATTCCATTTATTATAATACTTAATGTCAACTGAATAGTAATTGCAGAAATGTAGAATCTATTCTTTATCCGTTGATATTATGTGAATAACTAGGATGAATCATGATCCATTAGCCTTGATCGTTAATCAGCCTTATCAGCTCAAGTTGACTGGTATACGTATACTTGATAGTAATTAGCAAAATTGGTTGGGACCATCCATTATTGGTTATCCTGCTCACTTTTGGTTATAGGTCATTCGTTATGTAGCACTGAGGGAATTTACATTCAAGGGAAGGGTCCTTTGATAGCTTCATACGGCAACTCTTGCTACTTTTTCGTAATAAATGGGAACAAGCGGATGAACAATAGAACGAGTACTTCCGACGTGATTACACGCTTGCAATTCAAATAGAACTCAGCGATGATTGAGTACTCTCATTTGTTAGCGGTATATATATATATATATTAGTCAAGGCGACGACTGACTCTGTATTTCTATTTGCAATTAATACGTATATACATATACATATACATATAGAATATAATACCGGCTCCTTCCAAATGTAGACTATATATCGTAGCTTTGCTACAGTGTCCTGTTTACTATAAAACTAGCAACAAGTCAGTCATTACCTTTGCGTTCATTACTAACCACTATCGGCCATTCCTAATATCCTAACATCTACCAACTTGCTCATTATAGCACCTCCATTACATTATTCTCCTATTCCTACTACTCCTACTACTACAATCGCTATTACACTTGTTACTACAAGATTATACCATTGCTTGATTGCAATATCCTCAATATCTACTTGCAAATTATTGATTAATTTCCACTACCATCCGCGCTTACATCTTATCCTGTGCCGTGCACCCATCGATCTAAAACCCAATTATACTTAGGATGAGCCGTATCACCTTCCGAACCATACTCGCTGCTCTTGTCGCGGCCGCCATAGCTATTCCGGCGGCCGCACACATGGAGATGACCTGTCCCGCTCCACGTCTCAGTCAATACATTCCCGGTATTGCCGAGCCCAACATCGATCGTAACAACACCTCGCCCACTCAGGCCATCTGTCAAGGAAAGCCTGTCGGTCCTATTGTTGCCACCTATCAGGCTGGTAGCGACATTGCAGTTACCGTGGGTGGTCCTACGCCACACGACGGTGGTCACTGTCAGTTTGCCATTTCCTACGACAACGGTAACACGTTCGTGGTACTCAAGGATATCGTGGGCACGTGTATGATCGGTTCGCTCAACTACACGATCCCGCTGCCCGAGACTGCACCAGCCTCTAAGCATGCCATCTTTGCTTGGACCTGGATCAACGCTAGTGGAAAGCGTGAATACTACATGAACTGCGCTGATGTTGTTATCAATGGTCCCGAGAACGGTACCGTGACTGGTCCTAAACTCTTGGTGGCCAACATCCTTGGTGGACCCACCATTCCCGAATGGGGAACAGGCACCGACAATGTCACGCCAGCTCTACTTGCCGCTCGTCCAATTATCACAGTTAGTGCAACTGGCACTGTAACTAATTCCACAGGTAATGCCGGTCAAAACACCACTACCAATGATAACGGAGCAGCTCAACCAGGAGAATCAACTGTACCTGTCCCAGATAATAATAGTAACAGCACAACACTACCACTGTTACTCCTGGTGATGTCAGCAACAACACGGCATCAACCACTCCCGGATCAACTGGCAACTCCAAACTCCACTGTTATTACAAATAGCACTGATGCCAACTGCACCACGAACAATACAACTGTCGACACGGGAGCTGTTAATGATAACAGTACATCAACTGTACCTGTCCCAGATAATAATAACAGCGACAACACTACCATTGTTACTCCTGGTGATGTTAGCAACAACACGGCATCAGCTGGTAATACCACTGTAACTGTTCCTGATAACTCCACTGTCATTACAAACACTACTGAGAACACCACAATTCCATCTGGTGTTGACTCTAATGACAACAGTGTAACACCAGTGCCATCAGCTCCGTTGGATATCAACGATATTCCAGTGTGCAATCGAGGTCAAACTTACGTGTGCACATCCAAGACTGACTACGTCTACTGCAGTGGCACACGTACCGTTCCACTCAAATGTCCATCAGGCTCAGAGTGCCAACACGACGAAACGGGTGGCGCCTTCTGCCAGCAACTTGCTTATCGTTGCGCAGCCCATGAATAAGAGCAGCCATAGTTCCACTCGTCACTTGTTTAGCTTAATAATAAACGAGCCTATTTTGAAACCATACTTATTTGTCATCAAATTGACAGTTTATTATCATGTAGATGATGGAATAGCTGAATAAATGTAACTACATCATTAAAACTAATCATTATTACTATTTGACTCACTCGTATTAGATGGTAATTTATTTGCCATTTATCATTAACGTTATACCTCATTTACTTGGTTACGTGCCATACTCATCCAGTACTACTCTAGATGACATCCTACTACTGATGCTATCATGTCATGATCTGTGATGTGCTAAGGCGACAACAGCATAATAATTAATAATTACGCATCAGTAGAGAAAAGCGAGAGCATCAACACTTCTCAATGTTACCATTTAAATTACCCCGCCTTATGCAAACGTAGCAGCTACACTAGCATTATCATCCATTTCCGTAATACTGTTCTTGTCAACTACACAACTCAGTCCTTGTAGTCTTTTTCTAGTCTTTCTTGCTTAGAGAGTACAATTACACCTTACTAACTATGGAGTCATTCTTGCGACTCATACTCCTATCCATTGGTATGTTCGTTGGTGCATTACTGGCCGGTATACTACCATTTCGACTTGGTTTAGCCGAAAATCGTCACAATCTAACGACACAACGCTGGACGGTATTCGGCAGCGGTCTACTAGTCGGCACCGTGCTTATTGTGATACTGCCCGAAGGAATGGAAGCAGTTTATGGCGGTAGTGATAACCACCATCATGAATCGGATGTTGTCCCTACACTGCTCGGTATTCGATGGCACTCATGGATAGGACCAGTGTTGGCATGGGGATTCAGCTTTATGTTCCTCGTTGACCAGCGGCCGCATTACCAAAACTACGCGGACGTCGTAGACAGCAACGAGAACGGGCGGCATCCACCGCTAGTGAAACGAGTGAAGCGAATGATGAAATGGCGTCAGCCTCGTATCCTGGTGCCGAATCACGCACATCATCAGCTACACTCGGTCTACTGGTACACGCTGCGGCCGATGGCGTCGCAATGGGAGCGGCATCTACCACGAATAGTCAGCATTTGGAATTGGTATATTCGCGGCGGTTCTACTGCATAAAGCACCCGCGGCATTTGGTCTCTCCACCGTGCTACTACGCGAGGGCTACACCCGCTTACAAGTGCTGCATCGTCTATTGGCATTTGCCATTGCTGCACCATTGGGCGCACTACTCACCTATGGCGTACTTGTGGCAAGCTTCATGGCTGCCGGTGTCTATGGCGACAAGCAGGAATTAGCGACCGATCAGATTGTACGTCTTAATCGATTGACGGGATTGTTGCTACTATTCTCGGCTGGCACATTTCTATACGTTGCCACGGCACATGCCTTGCCCGATACACTTACCTTA
Source organism: Syncephalis plumigaleata (assembly GCA_025201365.1). Lineage (NCBI taxonomy): Eukaryota > Fungi > Zoopagomycota > Zoopagomycetes > Zoopagales > Piptocephalidaceae > Syncephalis > Syncephalis plumigaleata. The sequence continues at coordinate 90,840 of JAIXMF010000001.1, forward strand.
CTGAAAGGCGGAGCAGGCCATCATCAGCATCATCATTCATTTAGCAATACATTTAACACTGATTCCAACGAACTTATTTATTCGAATGAGGAATAAACGTAAATGGAACCACACGACCCACCAGGAATGGTGGTAATCATCATGCACATCAAGGACAAGCGGACGAGGTAATATCATTGCATGAGCGTGTATCCGCAGAACGCGTGCATCCAGAGCATCCAGCACTGATTCCGATGAATTGCAAATGACCGATATCGACCAGCAGGATTCAATAGAGGAAACGATGCCATTAACGCCCTCATTCACTACGGCGAAACAACTATCGACTATGCTGAATCCACATCTGGAATCCACGCAGCCTGCTAAGCATTCATCCGCATGGACAAGAAATAACCGATCTACGCGTCCACTAGAGTAAATACGCAAACACCGGATATGTGGTCATTAGGCATTTTCTAATTGGTATATTTATACCGGGAATCTTCTCACTTGGACATCATCACTAATAGAGGATATGCCAACTACCGCAATGTAACAGAATACGCATGAATCACAACGAGTAAATCATATTGTTTATCTATCTACGACGTATAACACTATAGCATATTTCTATGATTGTATAACCAAAATTGCAATGGCATATCTATTGCAATAGCTGATAGAATTTCACAAGTTATCAGTAATGCATTGGAATAAATGTAACGCGAAACAATGTAAGAACAAATGGTATTATTATTGTTAGTATTTAATCAATCGATGGTTGACTAGTTGTGGTTGCAGTAACATTGTAGCTATAATTAACGTGTTACTGCACGAATACCGTACAATTTCTGGAATGTTTGGAATTCCTGCTCCCGCTTGTTATAGTCTTCCGTCAACTGTTGAATAACCTTTGTAATCTAATAAATACATATGAATAATATGGAAAGAGAGATACACTGCACGAATCATGGAAATACACTTACACCTTCGCGATTAATTTGCAAGGCGGGCAACACATCACTCACGGTCCTCTCTACGAGAACACCGCCCACTAGACGGAAACACTTGCGATCCTTGTCAAGTGGTTTTACCGTATCAATAACTAGACTGTATATAGTGTTACTAGGATCAATACGCAGATAAATGACAATGTCATATGTTACTTACTCGTGTTCATCCTTCTCCATCTCTAGTTCACTGATCTTTTGCGCCATTTGTTGTAGCTCTTGCTTCATTACATTGTACACCTGAGTTAACTGTTCAGGCGATAGTTTCTCGGCTGTGGCCTTGCCACTAGAGGCACTCTTGACGTCAGACATGATAGCAGATAAGCAAACGAGCAAGCAAATAAACAAACAAGCAAGCAAGTAGTAGTAGTAAATAATAATCAAAACAGCAATTTTACTAGTAGAAAAAGAGAGAAACAGCAAAACACGATTCACGTCATGCCAAAATAACACATACACACCTTATCATTTATCTCTTACTACTACTACACCCTTTATTGACTTAACTACTTACCATTATTATTATTGCTAACGATACTATGTTACGAGTAGTGCACAGCAGTACATATAGTCGCGTGTCCTCATTGACCGTGCACCGTCGACTAGTATCGTCCTATTTGCACAAGGGAGGAGAGAAAACAGCACAAAGTGCAACACGTATCGGTCGTGTATTATTTAGTAGTCAGCCAATGCCACGCATGACTACCGTGTATTTGATCGGGATCTTAAACGAGAGCAGCGTAATCGTGCAGCCAACTTGCCAGAAACCAGTCGAGATGTAGACTATCTAAAAGACGATGTGGCAGCAAGTATGGTTGATCGTTTATTGGTAATAATAATGGACATCTAGATATGCGCACATGTAATAATGGTAACAAGCTAATAGACAAGCTATGACATTAGGATATTAAACGTAAATTCAATTTAATGATGATTTGGGATCAGGTGCCGGCTATATTGCCAAACATCTACCATCCGATAAATGTGATCGACTCATTATGACAGATACAGCAGGTAGAGTAGAGACTGTGATCGATATTGGAGTAAGCAATGCTAATAGGAGACATGTTATTATTAGAGAAAATGCTCTATAGAGATATCTCTAGTAAATACCCGGTGACTGATATTGAAAGACGAATAGTCGATGAGGAATTAGTACCATTCGAGGAAAATACGGCTGATGCCATTGTTAGTTGTTTGTCTTTACACTGGGTGAACGATCTACTTGGTAATAATACCGCATACTACAGATATACGTATATTACATAGACTTACTTGTTCATGCTTTGTATTAGGTGCTATGATCCAGGCACAACGTACCCTTAAACCTGATGGTTTATTTATGGCTGCCCTTATCGGTGGCGATTCACTCTATGAATTACGGTAATTTCTATGAATGTGCTTATGTCGTATTATTGAGTTGTAAACAATCATGTAGGACATCATTCCAACTGGCTGAAATGGAACGAGAAGGTGGTATATCACCACGAGTATCCCCCATGGCAGGTAAGTAGCTAGCTAGCTAGCTAGCAGTTTGTTAGTTAGCAAGTAGGCTAATGATCATTCTACAAGATGTTCGTGATTTTGGTAATTTATTAAGTAGAGCGGATTCACCATGACTACCGTGGACGTTGATGAGATTGTCGTCAATTATCCTACACCATTTCATCTAATGGCGGATTTACGAGCAATGGGAGAGAGTAATGCCGTATTGGCCAGGTAATTATACGGTATAATCAAATGGCAAATGTATATATTCATACGAATTAGACGTCCCTACCTACATCGAGATACATTGATGGCCGCTATGGCCATTTACAAAGGTATTCATTATACGTGTACCCGTTCCATTCTATCTATTATTAATCATTGTCATAGAAATGCATGGTAATCCTGATGGCACTATACCGGCTACTTTCCAGGTAATGTGCTACTTGATATAATTCATACATGCATTATTGTCTAATGCGTTATTTTGAATAGATACTACACATGGTACAGATAACATAGATATAGATATATCAATAAGTATTATCATGAGAAATAGTGACTAATCTCTATTATAGGTTGGCTGGAAGCCGGATATCTCTCAATCTAAACCGCTTGAACGAGGCACGGGACAGAAATCACTCAAAGATGTATTAGAGAACTAGAGAGAGAGAGAGAGAGAGAGAGAGAGAGTGACAACAACACCATAGGATCATTGTTATAATTATCGAATAAGAAAAGGAAAAAGAGAAAGTACGAACCTATTATTTAAAGAAGAAAAGAAGAAAAGAATGCCACATATCATCAATGTAGATTCTACTATCGTAGAATTGTTGATAGACAACATTATCAGTCTCCTCTACATAGGGATATTTAAGTTGAGATAGAAATTGTTCAAATGTTCCACTTTGATCGGGTGCCACTTGAATGCCTACAAGAATGTGTCCATAATCTACCAAGTAATCATATCATATTAGTCATTTGAATAAACAAGCTATTCATTCATTAGTATACATACCACCACCATTATTACGATAGTGGAATAGTGAAATATTCCATTCTGATTGAATACCGTGTAGGAACTTTTTCAATGCAAATGGTCGTTCAGGGAATACTAATAACAATAATGGAGGTTAGTATAACCCTTATATTACTACTAATAAGCATTACCGAATCGATAGAGTCGCTCATTCGGTACTTGACTACGTCCACCGATAAGGAAACGAGCATGACTCTTGGCCATTTCATCATGGGTGATATCCAATCCTTGCATACCCTCCTGCTGTAATGCGCCGAATATCTCGGTAAGATCCTTTTCGTGATCTGTTACCCTGAACGACGAGAATATATAGGCACGTTCAGGTCACTGTACCGATAGGAGAACTCGGTGATCTGTCGTGGATCAATGACTTGATGCAATTTGAGGAAACTAATCCGTCATATTAATGATTAATAAGTAGTGTCGTAATAATAGTTATAATAATATTGACATTTACCTGCCAGGTCGTTCAGGAATAATCACTGAAATGAGTGCCTCGCGTTGTTCGCCAATCTCGGCTCGTTCCGCCACAAATCGTAATCGATCGAAATTCATATTGGCACCGCTTAGAATGGAGACGTAGATACCATTTGGATTGATATTATCCTGTTCGGATAGCCATTTCTTAGCACCGGCCAGGCTAAGTGCGCCCGATGGCTCTACAATCGATCGCGTATCTATACGGTAACAGCAATAACAACCATTTAGCAAATTATTGCTACGAGTACTAATTCGACTTACCTTCAAATACATCCTTAATGGCTGCACATATCTCGTCGGTATTTACGAGTACAACTTCATCTAACAAATCCTTACACAATCGGAATGTCTCCTGCCCGACTTGTCTCACTGCCGTGCCATCGGCAATAATCCACTTCATCGATCTCCACCCGTTCACCCGCTGCCAACGACTGGTACATGGCATTGGCATCGTACGTTTCCACGCCAATGATCTTGACATTCGGCATTAGTCGTTTAATGTAGCTGGCAATGCCCGCGATAAGTCCTCCTCCGCCCACGGCGCAAAAGATCACCTCCAATTGCTCGTCCATGGGACACTGCCTTAGAATCTCCACGCCTACCGTGCCTTGACCGGCAATCACGTATGGATCATCGAACGGCGGGATATTCGTAAGATGCTGCTCCTCCGCTAATCGTGCACACTCCCGCTTAGCCTCGTCGAAATCCGAGCCATACAACACGACCTCTGCGCCTAATCGTCGTACGGAGCGTACCTTGATATCGGGTGTCGCTTTAGGCATGACAATGGTGGCACGTATACCCATTTTACGTGCGGATAGTGCGACACCTTGCGCGTGATTACCCGCAGAACAAGCGATCACACCGTTTGCCTTCTCATCCGGCGACAAATGGTACATGCAATTGTAGGCACCGCGTAGCTTGAACGAGAACACCGGCTGCAAGTCTTCACGCTTCAGATAGATGTTTGCTCCCGCTCGAGTGGACACGTTATCGGCGCGTTCTAATGGCGATTCACGAGCAACATCGTAAACACGCGCCGTCAATATCATCTTCAAGTAGTCCGGCTGTAAAACGGACGATGGCGAGGATGATGATGCTACATGATTAGCACCGACAATTGCAGATGATGATGCCGACGAGGATACGCTGAGGCGTTGGATACACGACGCGACGCCGACGCCTGACTACCCTCCACTTGTTCGAGCAAGGAGGAACAAACGGCACTCGACGAGAATAGTAGGCCGCTGCTTGTTAGCGAGGGTTTACGACTATTCACCGGACTAGTACTCGTCGAGGTTAGTCCAAGACCTGACTCGCGCGGACTATCCGTGGTAGGGCGTGGAGACATAATAGGCGAGGAGGCGTAGTAACGTTCAGCCATACTGTCGGTTGCCAACGATATACTCCCTATTTATGTTGTAGTGGTGGTGGTGATAGTAGTAAAAGAGCGAACGAAAGAAAAATAGGTCAGGCCTGTACGATATGTGCACGCGGTTTGCCTAGGTAGTACGAATGGGGTAGGATACTATTGTAGTAGAATTAATAATAATAATAGACTGGTAGTAATAGAGTAGGAGTAGTAGTAGTAAGTGTATATGCACAGAGTCAACCTGTAAACGATGGAATAAGGTGACATTATATACGTGGGTGGGTGTGGTATCCAATGACAAGTGAATGGTAATGTCTCACACGCGTACAAGTGATCCGAAATGATGAGATGTGATCATCTGAAATCGATCCAGTTACGATTCAGTCAATGATCATTGAACTCATCCAGTATCTGATGATAAAATGCTGCTGATGCAATCTTCATACTTGCTCTTGTACTTTATTCTATTCTAGCTACTACCTACTAATACTATTACTGCTCGTATATATTATTACTTTGTATTCTCGTTCTACTCTCACCACTTTCTACTTTCTTTCTAGTCAGCTTATCTGTCTATCCATTCCACTAGGTCAACATCAACATGAAGTTCTCTACCGTTGTCGCTATTGCCGTCGCCGTTGTCGCTGTTGCTGTCGGTCACCGTTGAAGCTAATCCCAATAGGATACGTCGTGCTCCTGGTTGCGAAAACCCCACCCTTATCGGAGATTGTTAACCACCAGAATAAACAGACAAGACAAGGACATCATCAAGTGGATTTTATAGATAATCAAGTCAAGAATGTATTGGTGCAAGACCCTTTAGTGTCCAGCTACTCAAGTCATTATTCCTTGGACAACAACAAGTATATCTACAAGTCCCTTACGTCTATTAATCCCTGGTCCTATTACATAAATATCAACTAATGGCTGGTTCATTGATTGAATAAATATGAGGTATTCTGACCATTACAAGCAAAAATCATTTATCAACCACCAACACATTGATTATTAATCCATTGTTGTCGTTTACTCATATAATTGATAGCTTAATTCGTATCAGTTACTCTTGTTCTATTCTTACTTCTTACGCTGTAGTCAACATAATACAATGACAGACGCACTCGTAGATCGTTTCGTTTTATTCTATGCCTCGCAGACTGGTAATGCAGAATGGATTGCAAAGAGTCTAGACAAGACTGCCCACGAGAAGGGCTACAGTTGTCGTTGTTTAGAAATGGATTCATATGCAGAAGTAAGCGGTTCAAGAAACATAGAGAGATGCAAAGAAACTAAGATCTATTAGGTTGAACTGGATAAAGAACAACTGCTAGTATTTGTCGTGTCCACTACGGGCGATGGAGACCCGCCTGACAATAGTCTAAAGTTTTGGCGATGGTTACGACGTAATAAACAACCGGAACCGTTGGCTCATGTCAGATATGCTATTTTAGGTATATTAAACAATGAATAACAAGTAGCATCAATAGACTGATGAATCTAATGGTATAACGTGTATATGTATATTAGGATTGGGCGATACAAACTATGAAAACTTTTGCAATACAGCTCGACGATTAGACGCGAAACTACAGGAAATGAAGGCACAGTCATTTTATCCTACAGGCAAAGCAGATGATGCTACAGGGTAGGCATACTCTAGATGATGATGATGATGATGATGATGACATGTCATAATAACTATAATACATGAATGTAGATTAGAGGAAGTAGTAGATCCATGGATAGAAGGATTCTGGCCAGCATTGGCTAAAGTATGTCGACAAACTACTGCTGCCGCTACTACTCCTGTATCAACTGATAACAATAGTAGTAATCCAGTATCAAAACTATCCAGTGTACTGGTTGCTCCTTCATCGTCTACACCGCCTACAGTGAATACACCTGCTTTGCAAGATGTGGTGGCATCGACATCATTGGAAACAGAGATTAAAAGCAGGATCGATGCATTAACGACTAAAGTGACGAAATTAGCCACACATCAAGATAAAGCGACGAGTGACACGACACCTTATCCCGCTTACACCATGGATCTAGACACGGCAGCACTTGATGACGGTCTCTCCAAACTGACTAATCTAGCGAAATCACCGCCTGCTTTATGTAAACTGGTAGATACCACAAGTGTACAAGCAGACACTCCACGCGAGTCACCCGTCTTCTTCGCACCACCATCACCTTTATTATACGCTCGGCTTAAAGGAGCACGTACGCTTACGGCACCCACAGCGGTTAAACGTACACTTCATCTAACATTGGCAATCATGGCGAATGCTGACGAAAGCAGTGCACCATTGAACGAGGAACTTGATCTATTACCGGGCGATGCCTTTGGTATTATTTGCCAAAATGATCCACGTTTAGTACAAGCGATTCTAGAGCAATTAAACGCCACCGATAATGCAGATCAGCCATTACCGTCGAGTCATTGGTGGAGGCCGATGCATTGCCGTCACATCTTAGTCTGGCGGGTCAGTTGGCCACAACGACACGTCGTGAACTACTCACTCATGCACTCGATCTAACGGGCGTACTACGCAAGACAACACTACGCTTGTTGGCTGATGTAGCCACTGATCTTACCGATAAGAAGAAACTGCTTTATTTATCGAGTAAACAAGGTAATACTTACGTTATTAATAATCAATTAGCTATTAACGCGACAGTACATGTTATAGGATCGGATGCATTTAAAAAACTACGCGATCAACAGCCCACCCTACTTGATCTGCTGTTGACATTCCCCTCGGCTAACCATCGGTGGATCGTTTAGTGGATGCGTTACCCGCACTACAACCACGCAGCTACTCCTGTACCAACACACCGCTAACACATCCACGCGAATTACACTTTGCCTTTAATGTGGCCGACTACACGGACAATATAAGCGACATCGATTGGGCGTGTGCACACCATGGCTAGATCGATTGGTGTCGTCCAGTCTAAAGGGGGATGTGTCATCGGCAATCACAGCATCACTTGTACGCGTCTACCTTCGTCCTAATGTCACCAACTTCCGCGTGCCTGACTCGTCCATTCATAGGCCGTTGATTCTAGTGGGACCAGGTACAGGTGTGGCGCCATTCATCGGATTCCTCGCTCATCGAGCGGAACAACGTCGTTTACGCTTAGCGATGGGCGGTATTGCACGCGTGCCACGTCAAGCAGTGGATGCTGCATTCGGTGCCATCTATTTATTCTACGGTTGTCGCGATGATCGACTTGACTTTTTGTATCAATATGAGATCGAGCAGGCCAAGACGAATGGCACACTCACCGAGTTGATTCTCGCCATTAGTCGTCGCGAGGAACATGCACATCGTCGATACGTGCAAGATGGTCTACGCGAACGAGCCACGCTTATATGGCAACTAATGACGGAGAAACAAGCGATGATATTCGTATGCGGGTAAGGATAATGAACAAGCATGGCACCTACATGTGTATGTTTGATGCCATATGTTAATAATCTTGCTATTACTAGTGATGCAACTAATATGGCCAAGGATGTTAATAACGCTCTTGTGGACATTATTAAGGAACAAGGTCAGCTAAGTGACACTAAAGCTGCACTGGAAGTAATAGCAGAATGGAGTAAGGAAGGACGCTATTTACGAGATCTGGTAAGATTATTATTGTTATTACTACGAAACTACGTTAACTAATGGATACTACTTGTCTCGATTATTCTATTCATATTAGTGGGCGTAAAATGATACTAGTTCAATAGGATATTGCTGCCATATAATGTTCTTATTAGATCAATATGATTATTGACTATTCTATTCTAGCAATATAAATACATCATAATTAATAAATCGTACAAATTATCTAATCTAGTCTAGTCTAGTCTAATACGTAGTTAATAGTTCATTTAACAGCATGCTTCATTAATTTTATTCGAATGAAAACCTACAACCAACATCATATACGCGTTCTACTCCTAATCAACAAGTAATGATCAATGTAACAACACTTGTCAAGAGTATTACCAAAGTACGCTTGTGTTTATTTTACTGTGGCTGACCTCGGCCATAATTAGGTGGTGGTCCTCCATAATTACTATCATTATCATAGTTAATCTATTATGAATTGCAATATTGTTGCTGTATACTTACCCTGGTGGTGGTGGTGGTGGTGGTCCGCCTCGACCCGGGAATCCTCCAGGCCCGCCCATATGTGGTGGTGGTGGTGGCATACCACGTCCTGGATATCCACCTGGTGGTCCACCTCGACCTGGGAATCCACCTGGTCCGCCCATATGTGGTGGTGGTGGTGGCATACCACGTCCTGGATAGCCGCCTGGTGGTCCTGGTGGTCCTGGTGGTCCTCCCATATGTGGTGGTGGTGGCATACCACGTCCTGGATAAGCACCGGGTGGTCCTGGTGGTGGAGCTCCACGACCATAAGCCATGGGTGCTGCTGCCGCTGTTGGATGCATGGCACCGGGTGCTGGACCTCCTACACCACGTACTGGACCCGCCAATCCTAATGAATCATCCAGCAAACATGTAACAATTAGTAGCGAGTATAAACTGGGTGTGTAGCTTATTATTACCGGCACCTGCCATGCCTGGCGGTCCCATTGGCATGCCACGACCCGCTGGACGACCCATACCGGGACCGGCTGCCATTTGTGCGGCGGTTGCCGATCGTAGACGATGCTCCTCGGGTGTCACGGGTGGTGGTCCCTCCACCGTAATACTAACAATAATTTCACCGCGTAGAATGACAAGACCAAGTGCACGACGTAGATCCTGAGTGGTCTTACCGCTAGGCAATGGCTTCTTCGTTTTAACCTTACGGAATTCCTCACAGTCAGCCAGCACTAAATTCATATGTTTATCAAATGCAAGCATTTGTCCTGTAAATTGACGCGTATCCGACAACGTAATGCGAAGCCGATAGTTAATCAGGCTAAGCATCTTTGAATTCTTGGAGATCGTCTAATTATGATTATGCCAATATTGTTACTAAATCAACACTATACATATACATATGGTTTACGCCTTATAGTTACCATGATGGATACAAGTAGACGGAGGCAGAGGCCGTCCGTTAATCCTTGCTATGATCACTGATCAAGAATAAGCAATCAACACACGAGTGATTACTACAAGATCCTACAAGAAGACCACTATAACGCGTCGATATCCGTTCAATAATCGTGACTAATAGTGATTATAGAACAGTAGATGGGATGGATATACGCGCGTAATGATCAAGAAAAGAAAGGAATGGGTCAAGAAACATGAGACACATACACACAACACATTCATCAATGAAGACAAAAAAATACTCCTTACCTTTCTCTTTCTCTCTTCCTTACATTATACCTTGATCCTATATCTACGTGATAATATTTAGTGTTTATTATAAATGATTATTAAGAATTTGCAAATAAAGATTCACATATTACATGAAAAGAAAAGATATAGAAATAATTAGAATATACATATAATCCCTGATACAACACGTATCTAGTACATGTGTGCTATTCATTCATCGTCTACTACGCTTTGTTCGCTACTATTCTCTATTATTACTAGGTGTACGTTCAAATGATGCCGCTACATCGCTCGCATCATCTAGTTTCATAGATGGTGTCACAGATAGTGCAGGACTCATAGTACCATTACCATCTCCACTCTCTAAATCCGTACTAGCCGCGTTAATCTCTTGGATAGAAGAGAAGCTCTGACTATCTGTATCGCTTTCTTCTTCGTCTTCATTCAACATTTGATCTCCATCGTCCGAATCTGTTTGTATCATCTCCTCTAGAATACCATCCGAATCAGCTGCACCATTATCTCGATTATCATTCGACTCTATTAAATCATGGTATGATGTGGCGATAGATTAGAAGCAAGTGGTGATGTCACCGGTGGATGTGTAGCTGTGGGTGGTGGCGATAATGACGATGATGGCGGCACTGCAATAAGATCATACGAAGGTGGTGGCGTCAATATATCATTGTGAAGATTAGTATTACTATTACTATCGTCAATAACAGTGGTGTCTTGTTCTGCCACACGCGTGTACAATGGCAATGGCTCGCCTAAAGAGATACGCGATCGGTCTCCATACCCTTGTCCGTCGATGTCACGTCCATGCTGTGTAGACGAAGGAGCGGGTCGTCGATAGTTGGCCATCACAATGGGTACGCGTACGGTGAGTCGTGTGTCGTGACAGCCACGCCGAGGAAACACGGATACCATCACGTAATAGGAGAGATGGATTGGTGAGTCGCGTCGTGTGGTCGTGGGTGGTTCCATAACATCGGTGGGCAGAGTAACGGTCAGATTAGTGGTTAGCGCTTCAGCATCAATGTTGATGGCCTCGATGGCATAGGAGATGGTACGCGATATACGTTCAGTATTTCTAGTAGTAATAAATACAAATGGTTAATATGCTATACTAATAATAACGATATAGCAATGGAAATACGTACGATCCCATGTTGACAGTTTGTCGACGTCGTAACTCGACGAGAATACCCTCCGATTGTTGTAGTTCGCAGAAATGCGTAACCTCGACATTCACCGGTATATCCTCTCCTATATTGATTTAACAGTTATCATTAATAAATACAATATCTAATTATTACAATCCTTCTCGATTTACCTAATAGATATCCCGTACGATCCAGGGCCACCTTACATGACACCGTGCCTTTCGGTGCACGTCCCATACGTGTCCAGAACCCGCCCACTACCACCTCCATACTGTTTTGACCCTCGGCCGGCTGTTCCAATCGGCGTCGATTAACGGGAACACGCGACTGCACAGGCAAGTCGATCGAAATGAGTCGACGTGGTTTCGGCCAGGGTTGCGCATAGGTTGCCGTTAACTCGTAACGAATAAATGTCAATGATTCCTATGATTAATCATTGATTAGCATTACTAGCATTACTATTGTTATTCAATAACTTACATAGAATGTACTCGGCATATCTGTCAACACGTCATTGGGTGTGGGCAGTACGAATTGGAATGGAAATCGATGAAATCCCTTGCCCAGTTGATTGGTTCCTCCATCGAGGCGAACGAGCGTAATCGTCGATGTTCCCGTTCACTAACCGGTAATGATGCTGATATAGGCGGTGCTAACCCACCCTCATCATGGCTCATGCCGTTCGCTTGTACACGAGTAATATCGGCACTACCCGCTCGTTGAGTCATATCCTTATGCGTAGACTGACCATTAGCATCGGAAGCAGAGCATGAACTTAGACCTAGACTACGCAACAACGGTGCTAGTTTCAACTTTGAGAAATAATCAAATCTAGGAATAGCCGTGCTCGATGCGCTATTACTACGTGGTCGAGAAATGCCGATACACGGATTGATACAATGACTATCATCATTCGTATACTGCTCCTGATCGGTTTGCGAAGTGGAGGATAGCCGCGAGTTCGATCCTGCCATTGTCACATTGACGGTAGGTACGTCAAGACTATTATTCGCATGGGACGAGTTGCGAGATAGGCCAGAGGGTCGAGGATCATTCGATAGCGAGGTTGATGGACGTGATTCTGACGTGCGTCCACCACCTAGAAATATCGGATTCTGATTAAGTGATTGCACGGCAGCACGAGCAGCTGACCACACCACCATTTCTTGTGCAAATAACTCCATGGTATCACTGCAACAACTGTTATCGTAGAATATTATTTGCTCATATTAGCGAACTGAGCCAGGTATAATAGTTGATCTAGGAAGAAAACACTTACTAATTGCGGCGAATGAAACATTGCATTGACCCACATAGTCGTACACGTATTTCACGAGTATTTAACGGCTTGGATAATTCCAGTTCAACAATGCCTATCCATTATCATTTCGATATAATATAATAATAAGCAATAAAGTAACATGGACGATGTACAATTAGAATGACGATAACGGTAGTAATGATCAACATATTAGTAGTAATGTGTATTTAATAGCAATAAACGCGTTAGTTTAAGGAATATACATGTATGATGTAATATCAGCCGTAGCTTACCTTTAACTTCATCGCCAGGATGATAGATGGCATCCGGTGTCTCTAATACAATACGGAAACCAGTTGCTCGTTGCTCGAGAGCGGCTTTCTGAACTCGAACTGACAAGGCATTGTCAGCCATGATGCCAGCCATGGCATTAATTCCGTTCATGGCGCAATAGGAAGAACTAGTAGTAGTAGCAATAGTAGTAGTAGTAGTAGACCCGGTGTATCTTGACAATACAAGACCAAGATGAAATGAATATATAGGTGTATATAATTATTCTAAAGGGTGAAAACTTATAGATGACTATTACTATTACGAGCGTCGTTCATTAAAGAAATGAATGCAATAAAGAAGAAGAATAGCTGCCACAGCTCCAGATAATAGTAACTACTATAGTTGATAGGGGAAGAAAAAGGATAGACTACTTATTGGTGAGTAAAGGAAGTTGAACAAAGACACAAAACGATAGAAATAAAGAGAGAGTGAGAGAGCGAGAGAGAGAGCAGTAGAGATAATAAAATAGAAAACACACGCAACACAGAGTTAGAGAAAGGATACAAGTCGAATGGGTGGAATATACGAACCAAGTAAACAAGGCAGTCTCTTATTTACTTATTGGTTGGCCTAAACGAGGATAGGTTGGTTGTATATGGTTGTGTATGATATGTATAATGTGTATGACGGGTGCAGCTGTGTCTACTGCATGGATGTATAGGCGATAATGCCATAGAGTAATGCTTCCCGTGGAAGGAAACTGCGATGATAGTAGGGATATTGCACACCTACCTACATATCATCACATAACATAGAAGAGAGGTAGAGCGACATCCATACGAACATTGTGCCGAGCAATGGTCGCTATACTAGTCAAACAAGTTTATGCATACGCCATCGAGTAGTATCCATCTCTCGTTTTTCTTTCTATGGCACGCAGTCAGGCTACATACTGCATTCTACACGCGATCAGCATCACCCTAGCCTATGAATTGTACAAGCTGAAAAATACAATGAATACGCGCATTAATACTAGCAAGTGCTGTCAGCCATGTGGTCTCTTCATGGCACGGCCCATCAAACAGATACGAACAAACACAAACAACAAACAGAAGGAGAGGGAGAGAAAGGTCAAAGCACACACGATAACGGGGCCAGCAACATGCCTGTGCTGGGATTTCTTTGTGTTCTCTAATGCAATGCCACGAGCAGCAGTTACCACGACCTCATACGGTAATACAACAGCAAAATGGCAATACCAGCATGTCATACAATAAACCACACATGCATATCCGCACCCGGTCCAGTGGGCCATTACAATGAGTGCGATAACAAGTAAATTCGTACATGTTCGGTGTTATAGCATGACAGTACACCTTTAAGTTTTGTGTGTGTGTGTCAACCCATCCATACTTTATTATATGGTTGCGCTGAATAAGCAATATCAGGCAATACAAGGTACATTCATAAAGTGTAATCAAATTAAAGAAAACCACAGCTTTACTAACAATGATGATGATGCTATTTCAATCTACGAACATGAACGAATCTTGGTAGTACACCTCATCTCTTTTGTAAACCTGATTGACATTGTTGCCATCTTACATTGCTGATCACCCTGATGAGACAAAATGGATTATTCGTGCGTCGTCAACGGTCAAGGCAGCAATAGTAATACGAGTGTAACACAGTCTACAATCGGTCATATTCTTGATCATTGTAGTCTATTCGTGTAGAGCAACCTCATGACACATCAACCGTTGAATTTCTTGTTTTCTTTTCACGATGTAAACCTACAAGCAACCGATGTCAATAGATAAATGCTATACTCATGATGCTGATGATGCACACTGCCTACAACAATGAAGAAGCAATTCATCATGCGTGTGTGCATGCTGCATAACACGAACAGGTACACCAACCATTCGGTAGTGATTGTTAGTTCATGGATTATTCCATTAGAAATGGTCCTTGCTATTAGCAATGTCAGTAAGCAGGTAGAAATACAGTTAATATACCAATTACTAAACATAATGATGTTAATTCTAGCTATTGTATTCATAAATATATAAAATACATTTGCGTAGCAATCAAGTTCAACTAGATTTAGACCCAGAGTGATATGAATGCACTCTATAACTTGAAATAGAAAGGTAAAATTGATTACAATTACTTGCTCATTCCATACACATGAATAAAGCAGTAAACAGTAGAATGTGTTTTATTCGACTGATAAAGGTATAGACTATATGTTTAAAACGAGGATAGCATAGTCTTCAAAACTCATTATAGAATGCTATTAATAGCCAAGAACATTTCTTAAAATAAAAAAGACCACATTTATAACGTGAAGGTAATTGCTTAAAACACCCGTGTCATCAAGTGAAATCATCATGGTACTAATTGAGGCATACACACGTGTTTCTTTGACTGCTCATTTCTTTAGTAAAATTGATTGACATATGATTTTCTCATTTTCTTCTTTTTTTAATACAGTCAATGGGTTGCATGGGTCATTCTTTTTTGCATGACATTTTTTCTACTCATTCCTCTTCAATTAGATATATTTTATTTACGAGTATCGAGGTACAGTTAGTCGTGGATTATCAAGAAGTGAGCAGTGAATACATCATTGATGTTGTATCATAACAAGATAGACCTACTTACATTGTATCCATGGTAATAGATAATGGATAATTTCAGTAGAGACAAGACCATCATCGAGAATTGGCTAGTCTGGTAAGTTGTATGCTATGCAAATGATTGTATGAGTTGTTAATAGGTGCATGTATGCATGTATATCTATCAATTGTAGGCTGAACGGTCTTTATCTTGTTTTTATCCTGTTCTTGCTTGGTCATATATATCGGATACGGAAGGAATGGACGAGTGAACAGCGTAGAGATCATGCTGTAACGAGTGGATCGATGGCTGATCCATCTAGAGAGAGGACACCACTACTTGCATCTATCAGCAATAACAGTTCTAGTAGTGCTAGTAATAGTGATTATGGCATTACACAATCAGTTTCTTCAAGTAGCTCGACTCCAATCACTACTGCTACTGCTACTGCTACTACTGCTACTGCTACTACTGCTACTACTGCTAGTACTACCGTTGTTGTTGGACGTGACAATCTTATTGTCTATACTGTGCAAGTTGGTTTGATCTTGGCACTTACCGTTTCAGCCATGATCGAATGGAGATGGCAATCATCCAACACTCCATCATCAGTAATGCCTGCCAGATCATTCTTGTCGAAACAGCATTCACTAGAGATAAGCTTAGATGGATTGGGTTGGGTGAGTATCTACATGTCATCTCATATGCTACATAGTTGTACTAGTCATTAACATGAAAACTTCTCGAATAGCTATGTCTTCTTTGTGGTGCCACTTGTCAAATCTGGTGTGTACTATGCCAATCAGCCTGCAATGTAACAGCATCACTTGCACGCTATTTGATCAAACGGCTGCATCATCCATTGAACTATTTAACTATTATTACGGCATTCTATACGGGCATTCACTTATTCATCGATATTCATCGGTATTCTACAATGCCATTTACGGGATTCACACATGTAGACCCTAGTCAAATAGATGCAAACGCTAAAAAGGACAAGCATTCATTGCAAGATTTGCTTTTGTTACGCTCGGTATTGACATTAGTCATGCTTGTAACGCTATTATTCTTACGAAATCCCACGACAGATGATAATAACATGCGTTTACGCGAGGGAGGTCGAGTAATGACGCGTGAGGCAGGTGCTTCAATCTGGGAACGTGCCTCGTTTTCATGGCTGTCACCGTTAATGAAAGCCGGACGACAATCGGGTAGAATAGAGGAGACCGATCTATGGGAGCTACTATCGAATGATCAGTCGAGTAAGGCTGCAAGCACATTTGCTCATCACAGGTAATGTATATATATACAAGCATGCAAGCATGTAATAGCAAATGTTTCCATGACTAAATGACATTCTATCCTATAGACGACCAAGTTTACTGCTATCATTGTTGCTGACATTCCAAGGTGATCTGTGGAAGCAAATGGGATATGCCTGTCTGTGGAGTCTGTTCATGTATTCCCCGCCATTATTCCTAAATCGATTACTAAAAGCTATTGCGTCAAAGGATGAAGCATCATCATCACCATCATCATCGCCACCATCTGATAGCAACCCGTTGGATTATGCCTACTTTGATGCATTCGGTCTATTACTTGGAACACTTCTTATGAGTGCATGTTTACAGCAAGCGGCATTCTACGGACAGCATGTGGCAGTGCGTACTCGTGCCATACTCTCGGGTCTAATATTCGAGAAATGTCTAAAACGTCGTGTTGTTCAATCGACTCCATCAAGACATCGTCGTGTAAATCGAGACTCATCGGTGAACGTACACGATGAACCTAGCGCGACTCATGAAGTATCGGCACATGACGATAACAAAGAGAAAAAGGCCGATTCGAAGGATGCCGGTTCCATTACCAATTTACTTAACGTTGATGTCCAACACATTAGTGATGCATTCAGTTATACACATCTATTTGTGGGTAGTGTTATTCAGATTGCAGTTGCCCTTACTTTCCTATCATTCCTACTTGGATGGGCCACGGCATTCGGCATTGCCAGTATGTTGCCAGTCTACTGGGCATCACGCTATGTTGGTCGTAACTTTACACAAGTTATGGCGCAATTACTTAGTGCATCAGATCGACGATTATCAATTATGAATGAGGTAAGCTACTATTATCACTACTACATTTACATATACATTAATACGCATATGTTCATTTCATTGTTGTCTCTCTACGCTAGGTGATGCAAACGATACGTGTTATCAAGTTGTTTGCATGGGAACCTCAATTCTCCGATAAGATAATGAAGGCACGAGAAGTAGAGCTAAGAGTATTATGGCAACGAATGATGATGTTCATCGCCTTCATGTCCATTAGCATGGGTGGACCTGTACTTATTATGTCAGTGACACTCGGTGCTTATACTACACTACTTGATCAAGCACTGACTGCATCGGTTGCCTTTACTACGGTTGCATTGTTTAATTCGCTAAGACGTGCCGTGGAACAATTCCCCGAAATGCTATTCTGGCTATTGCAATGTCGAGTGAGTGCACAACGTATTAATACATTCCTATCGGAAGAAGAGGTTACTGCGTCAACTGCTGCACGAGCATCAACACAGTCGGGCTCGCCTGCTTCATCTAAACAGACCATTGGATTCAATCATGCATTCTTTACCTGGAACAATAGTGCCACTAGTTATAAGATTGATGCCAACGATACAGGCGATGAATCGGCTGCCTCCACCTTGTTAAACGAGTCGTCCAGCCAGCATGAAGAACCGACAGGATTCCACTGAGTGATTACATATTCAATTCCCAGTCGGTGAACTAAGCATTGTTGCAGGTCCAACCGGTAGTGGTAAATCATCATTGCTAATGGCATTGCTTGGTGGTAAGTAGCTAGCTAGCTAGTTAGTAATTATGACGATGAAGAAATGGCTTGCTAACCTTCAGTATTGACATATAGAAATGACCCTTACCAATGGACAGACATTCCTACCAAAACATAATGGATCCCCATTATTGCATAGTATGGATAGTGAGCTTGCGTATGTGGCACAACAAGCATGGTTACAAAACATCACCATTCGTGAAAACATTCTATTTGGCTTGCCCTACGACGAGACACGTTACCGGCAAGTGGTGCATGCCTGTGCATTGGAAAGAGATTTGAGATACTCGATGCTGGTGATCAAACGCAAGTGGGCGAGAAAGGCGTCACACTATCCGGTGGACAGAAGCAACGAGTAGCACTGGCACGCGCCGTCTACAGTAGAGCTCGTCATCTATTGTTGGACGACTGTTTATCGGCCGTGGACGCGCATACCGCCAAGCATATCGTCGACTACTGTCTGCTAAGTCCGTTAATGTACGGTAGAACACGGATACTCGTCACACACCATGTGGAGATGTGTCTTGCTGAGGCATCACTCGTGGTGGTAATGCGAGCTGGTCGCGTTGTGGTGCAAGGAAGTGCCGAGGTGGCTCTCATGTCGGGTTGGCTGCCAAGTTGCTCGGAATCCATGACTACAAGCAGAGCACATTCAGTTCAATCGAGCAAGCAAGTGACACCGCAGTCGAGTAGACCGGCATCCATTAGAGAACGCTTGACCAACCTGCTCAACAATCAGGATGAGGGTGAGAGCAGTGGTGACAACTCGATAAGCATGATGCTTGACTCGTCGGCCACCAGCGGGAAAAGTCGCCACAGTCATCGACATAAACGAGGTCGTAACAAGTCACGTAGACAGAAACGCCGACAACGACAGATTGGTGTTATTAGCGCGGCCATGGAAGAGGATGAGGACGTTGAAATGGATATGGACGACAAGCAAGTGTCCGACTCTAATAACAATGACACTACTACTGCCAATCAATACAATGGTCAATTATCAGAGGAGGAACATCGGGCGAGTGGCCATGTTGATTTCACAGTCTATCGTGCTTATATACAAGCTAGCGGTGGATATACCTATTGGATATTCGTGCTATCCTATTGGTACTAATGCAAGTGTTTGTGTTTGCTCAACCCTACTGGCTAAGAGTATGGACGAATGCTGTGGCTCGTCATGAGAAAGAGGAGAACGCACACACATCACTCTTCTACCTGGGTATCTACGCACTACTAGGTGGCCTAGTGGTGATTGCCGTAGCCATTAGACATTATATTATTATTGTGGGCACAATGCGAGCCGGTAGAAACTTGCACCAACAGTTGACAGACAGCATACTACATGCTAAACTACGCTTCTTCGATGCAACACCCGTGGGTCGTATTATGAATCGGTTCAGCAAAGACATTAGTGCCATCGATCAAGAGCTGACCATCGCTCTTGGTTTCTTCATGATTGACCTCATTGAAATTGGTGCGATTGTCCTTATGATCAGTATAGTGACACCATGGTTTTTACTAGCTGGTACCGGTATTGGTAAGCTATTGTTTGAACTGATTTGCACTAGATACTTACTCTATTGGTGTAGCATTTATATATGTAGTGGTAGCATCACAATTTGTAGCTGCATCGCGTGACTTGAAACGACTTGAATCTGTGTCTAAATCACCATTCCTTTCACTGCTAAATGAGGCAATGCTGTAAGTTATGCGTGTATTCCCGTTCGATATAGTAGCAATGCTAACCGTTGATATTAGTGGTGTCACCACTATTCGTGCCTTCGATGCGCAAGATCGATTCTTAATGGATAGTCTAGCACGTATCGATGCCATGAATCGACCCACTTATCATTTGGGTGCGGCTAATCGATGGCTTAGCTGGCGCACCTATCTTGCCGGCTCGCTTGTTAGCTTCTTCACGGCTCTATTCATCTTGGTTAGTCTAGATCATATCGATGCTGGTCTGGCAGGTTTCACCCTAAGCACGGCACTAATGTTCTCCGAGATTACCATGTGGACGGTGACATTCTACGGCATGCTCGAGATGAGTATGAATGGTGTGGAACGCGTACATGAATATCTGCAAATTGAACAAGAACCGCCTGCTATTATTGAATCAGCACGTCCATCACCTGAGGTAAGTTGTCCTACTGTTACTACTAACATATACATGCATAAATACCGAATAGACTATTTATCTAATATGCATCTATTTGCATTGATAGTGGCCACAACAAGGTTCAATCCAAGTGGAGAATTTGACAATGAAATACACCGCGGCACACACGCCAGTTATTCATGACTTGTCATTTAACATACAACCAGGAGAACGAGTGGGCATTGTAGGACGTACAGGTAAGTATTTCATTTATTTACTTGTTTACTTCTTATTCTAACATGTTCTTATAGGTGCGGGCAAGTCTACATTGGCAGTTGCATTCTTCCGATTCATCGAGGCAGCGAGTGGACGTATCATTATTGACGGTGTAGACATCTCCAAGATTGGCTTACACGATCTACGCTCTCGTTTGACCATCATTCCACAGGATCCGATATTATTTAACGGCACAATTCGCAGCAATCTTGACCCATTCTCATCGCATTCCGACGAGGCAATCTGGAATGCACTGCGTCGTAGTCATCTAATTAGTGTAGCCGATGATGGTCAAGAAATATATCCAGCAGGACTTGAAAGCTTAGACGCGCCAGTATCCGAGAATGGTTCCAATTTCAGTCAAGGTCAGCGTCAGTTGTTGGCTATGGCTCGTGCATTACTACGTAGCAGCAAGGTGAGTATTACTATTTCTATTACTATTCAAATATACTAACGAATGCTTAATAGCTTATTATTATGGATGAAGCAACAGCCTCGGTAGACTTTGAAACAGATACGCTAATTCAGCAGACAGTACGCAACGAATTTACGGAAGCCACACTGCTATGCATTGCTCATCGATTGCGTACAATTATCGATTACGACAAAGTATTAGTGATGGGTAAACGAACCATAAATGCATCTATATTCTTTGTTGTTTATTCATTGTGTTCCCTTATTATTATTATAGATTCTGGTCGATTAGCCGAATTCGACTCGCCATCTGTTCTTATTCAGCGTAAGGATTCATTGTTCCGTCGCCTTTGTGAGCAATCTGGCGAATTCGACATATTGTTGGCGATGGCAACAACAGGCCTTGAGACGATGACAGCATCTGATGCATTTTAGAATGTCACCATCTACTGATCACCCCTACAAACAAAGCAATGAGTAGAGTGCTTCATTCAAGAAAGAAATATTATTATTAAAGTCATTCGATATTTACTAAAGCAACATAAAGAGAATGAATTATTAGTACTCTCAGTTATCTAACATGGCATTGCCTATGTCATTTTATTGTAAAATGTCATCAGGCTTACTATGCATTACTAAATGGCATAGTAAAGTCATTAACGAATCATCCTCGATCTATTCATGTTGTATAACTGTCTAAATTGTCTCACAATGATCTAGCCACTTCAAAGGCATGTAAGCATCGTTTCTTCATTTCTAATATTGCTTTATTCTATTTCCATATATCTATATATATATATATAATAACAAAGACGTGCATTGTTATTGCAAACAACGGCCATCCAGCCCATCAAACTCCTGAATAAAGATCCAACACTTGCAACAAAACAAATAACCTATTCCATTGGTGGTGGCATGAATGAAACGCAAACGGTAACGCAATCATTACACGTCGTCGATGCCACGCTTGGATCCAACAAATATTGCGCCAATGATAATCCAATAGTCGCGCCAAATATCGATCAATTCCTGTGTAATATCTACGTATACGGACGTGGTGTATGTCAAGGCGATTCCGGTGGTCCTCTCCTGATCAAATCCAACAGTGAAAGCAGTACTGCAAAGTCCTACGTTCAAATTGGTATTGCAAGTTACATTTGGAATCGAGAGGTTAACGAGATAAAATGCAACAGCGCTGGTAATACTGGATACTACATGCGCGCAAGCTACTTTATTCCATGGATTAGTAGCACCACTGGCATGTCTGTAGATGCATTCACTGTCAACTCGTAGGTATATCTAGACATTATATGCATAACATGTTGTTGTAGTAGTAAATACAAATACACTGATTTGTTACCCTTGATACTCATATGCATGCTTACCAGGCATGATGCCGTGCTTAGTTAAAGGAGTGTTTACGTTTATTTGGTAGTGCAGTAAATAATAATAATGATAATAATGATAACCACAACAACCACAATAGATAAGCTACCCCGGAAAAGGAGAATCTATTATCATTGTCAAGAGATGTTTGTTGCTCAGTAGCTAATGCGTTACCTTCCTAGTCCCTTAAACTACTCCTGCATCTATCAAATTCAAAACGAATCCTAGATTGAATTTGGTATAAATGCCGTTAATTTTAATGGATTTTTAGCATGACTTTGTATACATCATTATCGTTGTTATCATCCTATATCATTTTGATTATTCCTATTATAACCTACACTATACTGCTACTACTATCACTACTAGTGTATTGATTTGAAAATGATGTTTAAAGTACAGTTGGCCAGTCTTGCCGTTCTCCTCGCTGCCGTGTTCGTCGATGCTAGTGCGTTGAAAGATGGACTAGATAATGCTGCTGCTGCTGCTGCCACACCCACAACCGCAGAGCAACCATCCACTACCGAGGCGCAAGCAACCCAAGCACAAGGAGCACCCGGTGCCACCATTATTTCCGCGTTGGAGACACCAACACACAGCGACCACTGGATGTATGACGGACGTTTCCCATCGAACGTTGGTGCTGCATGCGGTAGAGCCGTGGGACTATTGGACTGTGGTCATGGCTTGGTCTGCGTCATTAACCCTGAAGTACCTACCGTGCCTGGTGTTTGCGTACCACCCGGTATCCAATTCACTGGACGTAACTCGCGATGCCACGAATGGGCTCCCATAACCACTCGCTGCCTTCCTGGTCTTACTTGCGTGCCATTTGAACCACTTCGCGGCGATGGACCAGGACGTTGCGAATTCGTCACCATTTAATTGCGGTTCCTTACACCGAGCGTAATGTCATTTCACGCTGTCTATTCAATAATAATAAAAAATGTTACACCTCATACACTTCCCTCGTTATGTAATCTACATGCTGTAAGACGTTCACACTAGGAGGGTGGAAAGGGAGGTATAAAGCGATAAGTGAGGTCTTATTAGTATAAGACGCTCACGTAAGTAGAATAGAAATAAGGGACAAAGCGACGAGTGAGGTCTTACGTAGAACGAGATCGTGCGAGAGAACCTTATGACACAAACTACACGAACTCAAACAATAAAGCAAGTTACGAATAGTCAGAAGTGTCAAGGAAAAGGTCAATTTATGTTTATTGATATGTGTAACGTCGTTAGTTTATATACGCAACATACACCGCTCCATGAACGTAGCTCTGCTACGTTCTCTGTATTAAAAGAGACTTCTCCTCGAGTAAGAAGCGCTTAATCGGTAGGAGGGAGGTGATGTTGAGTAAGATAAATATGGCAACGTTAGTAGTGTTAATGATAGTGTTGATAATGAGAATACTGAAGTTAATGATAGAGATAATAATAATGTGACTGGTGATGCCGATGATGATACTAGCTAGTAGTATCATCATGATCTTCGATGAAATGGGTGAGAGGCGTCACACATGCAATTCAGATGTAGCAAAAGCAAAAAGATCAGTGCGTAGTCGGGGAATCGAACCCCGGTCTACCGCGTGGCAGGCGGTAATTATACCACTAAACCAACTACGCATGTTGAAAACTACATTACCCGAGATTCCCGCGTGGTCTCCCACCGCAGTACTAAGGGGGCGCGGCCTGGCTTAACTTCGGAGATCGGACGGGATCCGGTGCTTTTCAGGCGCTATGAACGTAGTTGTAATGTAATCCGCTCCTGTGATATATGAACTTCACAGTAGGATTTCCTCACTTTAACGAATCTCCACCTAGATTTGATCACGTGATGATACACTTGCTCATTACTACGTCAGGATCTATAACGATCACCCACTCGCCTCTTATTCCCTTACACAAACAATCAACAACCACCCGACGATTCAACATAAAGTAGCATTCGCCATGCTACGCTTCCCGCTCATCAACAAGTACTACGCGAACTAGTACATCTTCGACTAACTCGGCAAAGATGCGCTGTAGCAAACTCACATCTACTGCTGGTACCTCTTTACATTCATAGCTGTTCTAGCTATATAAGCGTACTTACATTTATACGAAATAAAGACATTATCTTATCACACACTTACTCATCGAACAATACCCTCTACTCTACAATTCTCTCAACTTATCATAGTGTCTTATCTTAACACGAGCTCTCGAATCTATCGTAACATTATTTCAGGCAGAACAAATTGCCGCGTTACAATTTTGGTGCTCACTACAGGGAGTTCTTCTAGCTAAGACTAAGACATTTATTTTTCATATTTTAGTTACATTTCTACATCAAGTATCGCAATGGACGGCAAGATCGGATGTATGGAAGCCCCTACCTTCGGAGGACGCAAGAGTGAAGACCCCGAGAAATGGCTGAGCCGATTCAAGAAGATCAAACGTGCAAACAATTGGCTCGACGACCAAGCAATCGCAATGGCAGGAGTCAGCTTAGAAGGGACGGCCGAGGCATGGTATGAATCCATCGAAGAAGTGACTACGACCTGGCAAGAATTCGAGAATGCCTTCCGTAGTAAATATGTTACCGTTGGCTATAAACATCATGCAACTAGGCAGCTCTTCTCGTATCGTCAAGGAAAAGAAGAATCCATCGACGAGCTACTCACCACATTGGATAGCCTGATCAAGCGTGCGGAAATTACAAGCGACGAGGTCAAGTTGGAATTACTAGCTCAAGCTATTCGACCGGAGTACAAGCGTGAATTTCGAAAGGAAGGTCCAAATACATACCGACGAGCCAAGGAGTTATTACTGCGAGAAGAAAGTCTTGATTTAGAAGCGCAGGATATCTTACCAAGTATCAAGGCATCCTACGACCAACCAGCGTTAATTGGTCGGACCAAGAGCGAAGAAAGCAAGAGTCAGTCTCTCGAAACCAGCATGGAACGTCTAATGGAGCGATTTCAAGAAATGTCGCTCAACATGATACAAGCCATGGTACAAGAAAAGAACAAACCCACGGAACGAAACAATGAGCGTTCATTCAGCGAAAGACGATGTTACAATTGTCAAGGCAAAGGACATATGGCCCGAGAATGTCCCCAGAGACAAGGAGAAAATCTGAATCTATTAGATAACGATGCTAATGAAGATGATTTGTTCCCCTTAGGAAAGAGGAAAGAACGAGATATAGCTATTCCCGCTACAAGGAAGAACGCTAGAAAAGCCGTTGCTACCGATATGGAAATGGATATCCAAGAACAGACGGTACCAACAACACACGTTGCGCAACCAACGGTACAAGCGAAGGATGTACCACGAAGGAAAGCCCCCGCAGCGAAAGAAGGAAATGTGGCTGCAAGAGTTCCCCGGCAACCACGAATGCCTCCTAATCTAAATTTGGAGACAGACAGAAATGCGTACAAGATTGAGGATCAACTACGTTCGACGCCAGCAAATATCTCGATTGCACAACTGATTTACCAATCACCGGCAATCAGACAACAGTTAGCACGAGCTTTACGACGTGAGATGGATGCCAACAATCTTGATGATGAAATTGGTCACAATTACACTTCAGCTCGACGACGTGTAATCATCAACGGTATAGAAGTAATGGCAATTATCGATACTGGAGCTGCCAGCTCGGTGATCAGCCCTGCGTTGGTCTCACACTTAGGTATACGACCTAGACACCGCGTTGATCGAGTATTGGTCACCGCAGATGGACAACGACATACTCCCCGGCATATGGTGAAAGACTTACCCATAAGTATTGGACCCCTCACTTTACCCGCGGATATCATTGTATTCGAAAGAACAGGTCATCTACTGATTCTAGGTATCGACTGGATGAAGAGAAATTCCATTACACCAGATATCATTCAAAACAAGTTAATTTATCGAAAGGATGGTATAACAATGGAAATTCCCATGAATACGCAGCAGTACGACGATATCGACCCCCTATTAGAGGACGCTCCCGTATTTGCCGCTCCAGACACGCCTCCAACGGATACCGCTAGCATTGAAACCTTATTCGAACATTTCAGTGTACAAAATGAAGGAGTAACTGCAGTGAACAGTCAGAGCGATTCAGGAAACGATGCAGATCTCGATATCATGGACCCGGACGATCTGTTTGGACTCGCAGTCACTACACCAACCACTGCTTATCAACCGTTACCGGAAGACGACAGAGCCCAGTTACAAGCGGTAGTTGACGACTTTAAGGATGTTTTCGCAGAGGAAATCGAGGAATTAGGACGTACAACCGCAGCAACGCACTCGATTGATACAGGAGATCATTCGCCGGTAAGAATTCGACCTTACCGTGTACCACAAGCAATGCTACGTCAAATCAAAGAAGAAATCGAGAAGATGAAGCAAAGTGGCGTAATCGAAGAAGCACAATCACCCTGGTGTGCTCCACTTGTGCCCATTCAAAAGAAGAACGGTGGATTACGTCTATGTGTCGACTATCGAAAGTTAAATGCAATCACTAGAAAGGATAAGTATCCCTTACCTTTAATTGACGAAATCATGGACGCCTTAGGTGGATCATCAGTTTACTCAACACTCGATGCGCGTTCTGGATATTGGCAAGTCCCTTTGGCTACGGAAGACGATCGCGACAAAACGGCTTTTGCAATCCCTGGTGGAGGCTTTTACCGCTTTTTAGTTATGCCTTTCGGTCTAGCAAACGCCCCTGGAACGTATCAACGCATGATGGAACGTGTGTTCGCTGATATGTTATGGAAAAACGTCATAGTATTCATTGACGACATTATTATTTACTCGAAGAATGTGGACGAACATTTGGAACATCTAAAAATAGCCCTCGATAGATGCCGAAAAGTTCAACTTCAACTATCTCCCACTAAATGCTTCATTGGATATCAAGGACTGGAATATTTAGGTTTTCGAATTTCAGCTCATGGTTTAGCACCCACCCCGAACAAAATCGATGCGATTATACATGCTAAACCACCTACTAACGCTACGACAGTTAGATCATTTATGGGCCTGGCCAGTTATTATAGACGCTTTGTGGAAGGCTTTGCAACTATATCACGCCCATTAAATCGATTAATGCGGAAGAATACGCCCTGGTCGTGGGATGAAGATCAAATAGAAGCGTTTCAAACGTTGCAATCCAAACTCGCTAACGCTCCTATTCTACGATTTGTAGATTGGAACTTACCTTTTGTTTTAACTACAGATGGATCGGGACGAGGTCTTGGAGCAATCCTACAACAACGGTTGCCCGATCAGAAGGAAGTTGTTATTTCTTATGCTAGCCGTAGTCTCAGTCAAGCCGAAAGCAATTATAGTCCCACCCACCTGGAAGGACTCGCCGTCATATGGGCTGTAAAGCATTACCGACATTACCTGTATGGACGACGATTTACGCTTAAAACGGATCACTCTGCATTATTATCGCTATTTAAGACGTCAGAACCACTCACCGGTCGACTAGCTAGATGGCAATTAATGTTAATGGAATACGACTACGACATCGAACATATCAAAGGCAAGATAAACCCGGCCGATTACTTATCTCGACATCCAGCTCCTATGGAACAGCATACCGACCTATTTGCAATGTCATTCACCTTCTATAACGCAACTAGAGATTATGTGAACAAAATGGTTTATCCTACCAACGCCACGGAAATTGAAAGAAAGCGATTACGAAGAATCGCAGGAAAGTATAAGGTTATCGATGATAAATTGTATCAAGTTATCAATAATCAGGAAAAGGAAGTATTACATGAGCATAACGCTCACGAGGAAATAGCAAGGATACATAATGAAGGACACAATGGTGTCGAAAATACATGGAGACGTGTGAAGATGCGTTTCGCCGGCATCGGTTTATACAAAGTCGTAAAAGAAGTAGTAAAAGGATGCGACATATGCCAGCGAAATACTACGACGGCCATTAGACAGGAACCTATGCATTCTATCAGTTCCAGTTATCCATTCCAATTACTCGGTGTTGACGCCATGGGACCCATCAACCCCATCAGTACGTCTGGAAATCGATATATTTTGACAGCTATCGATTACTTCACTAAATGGCCTATTGCTCGAGCTACCAAGGATATCACCACTGAGACGGTCATTCGTTTCTTAATAGAAGATGTTGTGGCATTATATGGAGTTCCTCAGCAGTTAATTACGGATCGAGGAGCCGACTTCACGAGCGATTTAGCCGACGAATTCTTTAAGTATTTACGAATTCATCATACTCCTACTACTGCTTATAGACCACAAGCGAACGGTCAAGTAGAACGGTTAAATCGAACATTGAAAGAGCAGCTAACTAAACTGACTAACGGCAATTTACAATGGGATGTAGATTTATGGAAAGCTTTATTAGTTATTCGCACCATGACCAGTGCTACTACGAAGTTTACCCCTAGTCGTTTGTTATATGGTTATGAGCTCAAAACGCCAGCCGTGTGGACGTTGAATACGAATAGTTTCATTGATTCCGAAGAAGAATACGATCAGCGTTTACAAAGTATTCAGTACGAATTACCGAAGTTACGAGAAGTGGCTCAAGAGAATACGCGAATTGCACAGATACGTCAGAAGATTCGCTACGATCGAACGGTTCAACCGCGTTCTTTCCAACCAAATACGGAGGTTTTATTACGGGTAATGGTATCATCAAGCGGAAAATTCACTAACTTGTATGATGGACCGTACAAAGTCATTCGTTTATTACACCCCGGTACTTACCTTATATCGGATGGTAAGAGTTTCGATATCGTTCACGTCGACAGACTTAAACCATACCATGAATATCAACAAATGATACCTGTCGTTCGACCAAGCCAACTACGATCCACTCTTCGCCGCTTCCGACAACCTTGAACGAGGACGTCAAGCATTTGTGTGGGCATGTAATCCGCTCCTGTGATATATGAACTTCACAGTAGGATTTCCTCACTTTAACGAATCTCCACCTAGATTTGATCACGTGATGATACACTTGCTCATTACTACGTCAGGATCTATAACGATCACCCACTCGCCTCTTATTCCCTTACACAAACAATCAACAACCACCCGACGATTCAACATAAAGTAGCATTCGCCATGCTACGCTTCCCGCTCATCAACAAGTACTACGCGAACTAGTACATCTTCGACTAACTCGGCAAAGATGCGCTGTAGCAAACTCACATCTACTGCTGGTACCTCTTTACATTCATAGCTGTTCTAGCTATATAAGCGTACTTACATTTATACGAAATAAAGACATTATCTTATCACACACTTACTCATCGAACAATACCCTCTACTCTACAATTCTCTCAACTTATCATAGTGTCTTATCTTAACACGAGCTCTCGAATCTATCGTAACATTATTTCAGGCAGAACAAATTGCCGCGTTACAGTAAATTTGGCATTTTTTGCCATGGTATTATATGTATTGAAATTTGCCATTTTTCGAAAAAATAGATTTTTTTATTTTTTTTTTATAATAACATGCTTGCTTAGTTATTCTACATCATATAACGCGAGAATATATTTATTGCTAATAATGTATAATATATATATAACTTAATGTATATATAGCGACTAATCAATCTACAATAAAAAACTTGTTGTCTAATCGTATATATCCTGCTTCCATGTCGTGGCCTCTATGCTTATGAGTATTGACGACCGGGGAAATCTTTAATACGCCCAGTGGCCATGTATTCCTCGAGGAACGATTTTAGACGGCTGTTGGCTGCCGGGCTCTTGGGCGGTAAGCGCGGCACGTAGTCTTGAATAATAAATTGTAGTAGTTTACGTGCTTGATCGCCGTACACTTCAAGTAGGGCAGGACCGGCAATCTCGAGGAATGTATTAATCAGCATAGGTGTAATCGTATGCGGGGAACGATTTAGTATACAGGCGAGCCATCGCCAACCGTACAGCATACCGTATGGATTGGGGTTGTTGCCTGACGGCGTGGTTTGTACAATGGCCGAGAATAGAGCTACCATACCGCACATACGCTCTTTGTATTGTTCAGCTTCCTCGTTGGATGCATAGCCGAGTACTTTACGATATGCCTCATCAGATTGTCCCTAACAATGATCATGTATATGCATGAGGCAATTAATAGTGACATTGACAAAATGAATACTCCACTTACCGGTTGACGTATTATGTAGTCAGGAATAACGTAAGGGCAATTCTTCATTAAACGACCAGCCATAAACTTAATTAACGGTGGATGCTCGATAAATAGTGCTACACACATACGGGCTAGTGGAAATGCCGATGACAGTTTGACGCGTACTTCCGTTTCCGCTTGTTTCTAATGCAACACACATATATACATACACAATTAGATGATTACTAGATGATTTGTGCATGTACATGCGACTTACTACTACGGATTTAGCAAAAAAGTTCAGTAAAAAGTAATAAACACTGGGTGATATTTGTTGCGCTTGTTTGAATAGTTGATTCAACTCGTTCACCTTTTCTAAACGTTAACATCTAGTCGTATAATAATCTGCTCTAGTCTACTTACAATTCGATCAATTTGAGATCGTGTATTTGTAATCTGACCAATCTTCGGTTTAACTTTCATTCTGCCTTCAAAGCAAATCTTCTTAAATTCGAGATTGCTCGCTATTTCCGGTTTAATTTGTTCGTTGTAGTCCTACATCGATTATATGTCAGTATTATCATTATTGGTATAACATGACGGCATACTCACCTTAATAAATGTTAACATATCGATGGTTGCACTGCGCGTGCGATTCGATCTTTCATTTGCAATGGCAGCTTCCTATACTAGATTGTAGCCTATTGTCGATAGTAATGCACGCATACTGCTTACCTTTCGTTCTTGCTCTAGTTTCGCTTCTAGTTCTGCCTCTTTCACACGACGCTCCTCTTCTTCTTTCATCTTTTGTCTCGCTAATGCTTCCTCGGCAGCCTTTTTCCGCTTTATCTCTTCCTCTCGTTCCCGCTCCAATTGGGCTAATGCACCGTCTAATTTCTATTACTAAAGATTAGTATATATATATATATGTATATTACTAATGTCTCATACACCTACCGAGAACATGGCTTGTTTACGCGATGCTAATGAATATTCAGCTTGTCGTTCCTTTTCATCACTATGTCATCTCGTTAATATTACCATAGATGTCGCGCTGCTACCTCACTAACCTGGTCAATAGTAGTCTTTCAAGTGCCTTGGTTGCCTCTTCAGTCGCTTGGTATATCTGTTGCATATACTGCTCCTGATTCCGTATACTCTCCTCTCGTATACGTGATTTCTCCTGTCTAACCTGAATGGCCTTATCCGCTGCCGCTACCTATTCAGCATATTAGCGTACATTTCCCCAAGTCAATCATGCTATATCACACGCGTGTAATTACCTTTCCGGCACGCTTGGCTTCCTTAATAATAATCTCTTGTGCATCAACATAGTTGACATATTTCATCAACACTGCTTCCGGTTCATCTTTCAGAGTAATTGAAGCATCCGTTCGATGACGTGCTTGTGGTGTGCGTAGACGTGGTGCTGACCGCGACAACGGTGTACGCACCACATTATTGCCTTCCATATCGTCTTGCGACCATTGTAAACTAGATTATGTCATGAGTAAGTAAATTGATGTTTGTGATATGTATGTATGCATGCATGTATGCTGATTTACCTTTTGCTAGGCGTGGCCGCTGGACTAGCTGAACGCATACGCGCGGCCAATGGCGACATATGAAATTGCTCTGTCGGTAAGGATGCTCGCTCATACGATAATCGCGTGTGTGGAGACTCGTCACTACGTAGTCGTGCATTGGGTGATGTTGCGCTAACTAACGAGGTTGATAAGGAGGGAGTACCGGGTTGTTTATGCGCAAGTACGGGAAGCCCCGTCAATAATTCATCGTCGCTACTATCCTCCTCCTCCTCGGAACTAGGACAGCGGAACGAGTTGTACGAGTGAGGAGAGTGCCAATGTCTATAGTTATTAGTGCGGCGTTAGTATATCCGCTACTGCTATTACGGTGTTGCAACTTACGTTGATAGGTCGGAATAGCCTGTAGACGGTGAGAGCGCGTTTGTTGACGAAGTTAACGCTGAGTTCCCCTTAGGAATCGGTCGTGGCTGACTCGAAGCAAAGTTAAGCGAGGATGACGGTTGCGAGTGCTCGTTCGTCGGTTGCTTATGGGCAATCCACGTTTCGTCTAACTGGCCTAGATCGTCGTCGCCGTTATCGTCAATAAGCCCGAATCGCATTGCAGCTACTAAACACGACTATGGCGTTGATTCTTGAACAGATAGTAAAGAACAGTATGGCACAATGATATCGGAGGAAAAAGAACTACGAGGAACGTGCTACAAGACGTCAGTTCTTGAAGAGAGCACAAGTTTTATTGTAAATAAGCATTCTGTTATTATTATTATGAATAATGATAGATTTATTTTTTTAGTGTTAGCGCATCACATCGTTCGTTTCATTCGTTTCATATCACTCCTACTATTTCATTGCTTCTCTCTCTCTCTCTCTCTCTACTTTCCACCTTCTATATCATGTCTACTTTGGCTGTGAAAGCTGCCTCTTCGGCTTCTATTAAGGAATGCCGTATCAAGGCATTGCGTCTCTATCGTCAATGGCAGATTGCGGTAGGTAGATTAAGACGACGTTCACCAAGGATCATTAGTAGATGGCAACTCGTCTTGATATTATTTATACATACATACATGCGCATGTAGATTCAATATTAACGCGACTATTAGGTACCCACTATCATAGGTATCTACCAGTTGGACGTGCCCATTCCAGTATTTCGCGCTAAAATCCGACAAGAATTCGAGCGTCATCGTAATGTAACTGACCCGCGCATTGCCGATATCCTTATTCATAAGGGTAACGTCGAGCTAGAAGAAACTATGAACATGTGGAAGCAACCCGCTCAGCTAATGTATTCGTTCTGGCGCGAAGAACAAGAACCAAAACCGCAGGATTTCCTTTCGCGTTTCTATGAAGGTCGTTCCTAAATACTCATATACATATATACATATGATTGATATTAGGGTCTTGGTTGAACATTAATAAAGTAGTACGCATTATACTGGCAATAATGGTTGTTATTCTAACATCATACTATCAATGAATTTATTTAACTAGTAGCTGCCTGTTCTTCAGCAGCTTGCTGTTCACGGCCTATCCGATCAGCCTCCATGGCTATTTCTAGATCTTCCTCAGGAGTTGTATCTTCACGTCCAGCATAATTAAGTTTGCGTAAAATAGTCTAAACATCCTACGTTAGTTTCTCGATTACAAAGCTCTAGTTCCTTTTACCTCTTGTCGGCTAACACAGTTCCAGAACGCGCTACGACGGAACTCGCACATGGTAAGCCAGTCCCTCCAACTGCCACTACGGAAACATTCGCGTAGATCGGCGTGTACATCGGCACAGTTATCCAGTGCTCGGTCTTTGATCCGTCTTGCTTGGTAATAGGACGCTTGTGCTTGCGCTAAAATTGCCGCTTGCTCCTCGCGGGGTGGCGCACCAAATCGATCAAACATCTCGCTCCAGCTCTGCTCTTTGTTAGCTTCCTTCGTTCCTGATGTCTCTGCCTCCGTGTCATTCGTTGTTTGGGTCGATTCCGTTGCTGTTGTGTCATACAGTATCTGATCAAGCTTAGATTGCGCAGTGGTTCGTGCGCGTTCTAAATAATCCTGCAACGCGGGACTATCCGGTGCTGCCGCATTGCTGCTATTAGCTTGGTCCGCGGGACGCGACTGACTACTCCCCATTGCGGTATTCAAGGTGATCGACAGTGCAAGGAAGTAAATAACAAGTGACGAAATGACAATCACCAGGAATCCACGGTTTTCTTTTTATCTCTCTCTCTCTTACGCACTCACTCACTCATCTTATTGTTCGATAGTTTCTAGCGATTTCGTCATGTCGTCATTACAAGATAGCCGTTTATCTGCCTTGGAGAACGAGGAGAACGCCTCTAAGAGTCAAGCAACTGAGGGTGTGAGCACTCAGGAACTCAATAACAACAGCAACAAGGATACAGCTAAGGTAGCAGAAAGTGATTCAGAAGGCGAAGAAAGTCAAGATAAAGCAGTAGCCGCAGGAGAGAAAGTAGGAGAAGAAGGAAAGGTCGAAGAAGAAGAAGGTAAGCATAACATGTTCTTATTATACTTACTAAGCATATGTATGATATGATAGATGATTATCTAGAAGAGTTTGATGACGATGTAGAGGTATATATATATATAGAGGCAGCATTGTAGTTTCATTGTAGCTAATAACCATACAAATGCTATTGTATAGGACTTGCCATTAACACAGATGCGTATAAGATC
This sequence comes from Syncephalis plumigaleata, assembly GCA_025201365.1. NCBI lineage: Eukaryota > Fungi > Zoopagomycota > Zoopagomycetes > Zoopagales > Piptocephalidaceae > Syncephalis > Syncephalis plumigaleata. The sequence goes on from JAIXMF010000001.1 coordinate 126,231, forward strand.
TTTACAGAAAGATGAATTCAAACGATTTACGCAATTAAAGGTAGGTCTCGATTGTAGGTAGTAGTCAATGATCGATCATGTAATTAATACCGAATCGCGTAGAGTCTTTGTTTACGACAAAATCTGATACCAGAGATTTGCGGATTAGAATCGTTGGTTATGCTCACTGAATTGGACTTGTACGATAATCGTATTTCCTATATCGAAAACCTTGACACGCTCACTCAGCTTGAGTAAGTGTTTTTGTTTAGTCGATATTAGATAATTGACCTATTTCATTATGAATTAATCTAGATCATTGGATCTATCATTTAACAAGATCAAACATATCGAGGGTGTTGATAAGCTTACACAACTCAAAGACTTATACTTTGTCAGTAACAAGATAGCAAACATTCAAGGATTGGATAGCCTCGTTAATCTACGTAATTTGGAGTTGGGTGCCAATCGAATTCGTGTAAGTCGATGGAACCATACAATGTTGTAATATTAACGATATGATCACCCTTTAGAATATAGAAAATCTGGATTGTCTAGTTAACTTGGAGCAATTATGGTTGGGTAAAAACAAGATTAGTCAATTCCAGGTAAGTGATATGAATGCTATGCCGTGCTGATGAACTAAATGTATACATGATGTAATGAAATAGAATCTTAGTGCATTACGCAATTTAAAGATCTTAAGCATACAGGTAACTTGACTAATGTGTCTATACGTTGCAGTCATGAGTAATATCGTGTATTTTAGAGCAATCGTATTACCAAATTACAAGGACTCGAGCAACTGGAACAACTGGAGGAACTCTACCTTAGTCATAATGGAATTGAACGAATCGAAGGACTCGAGCATAATGTAGGCGTATCATCGAATAGTATAATAGCTCGCCTGCTTACTTAATGATGCTTAGACAAATCTACGTATCCTGGATATTGCCTCCAACCAAGTTGCTAAACTGGAGAATGTATCGCATCTAGTGAATTTAGAAGAGTTTTGGGCAAGTTTAATGAATAATAATGAATAACTGAATGGTAATCATGACGTTTTAACATCATCATTGCACTATAGGCCAATCACAATAAGCTCGATTCATTCGATGATGTTGAAAAGGAACTCGGTCAACTTGCTCATTTAGAGACCGTGTATTTCGAGGGTAATCCATTGCAGACGCAGCAACCCACTCATTACCGATTAAAGGTTAAGCTAGCATTGCCGCGAATTCAACAAATCGATGCAACTATGGCACGATAATGGCCGACAATAATGAAATATTGCTTACTTGATGGAATGAATGAATAAACATGTAAACATCTACTTTCTCGATTGGTTTATTGATTTTAATTGTTTGGCGATAGAGGTGATTACTAGCACTATCGCTACTGGTCTGACATGATGCAGGCTAATATTCAATAAAGTATGCTTCAGCTATAATAATGAGCTATTTTGTAATAGTTACTGTCGATTACTACTTGACACATAACTAGATGACTACCATGATCGGTAATAGTCTACTCGGTTTCCTCGCCTAAATGGAAAGTGCTCTTTCGTCGATGTTCTAGTTGGCGTCGTAGCCATCGACGATAATCGCGCAATGAGCGAATCTTTTCGCCGTAATAGTCGGGCAACGGGTTACGCGCACTGCTCAATGATGGGTCAGATCGATACTTGACAATATGACGATATAATTCGCGATCCATCTCAAATGATGATAATGAAAGGTTAGCAATAGCTACATGATAAAGAATGATACTGCCTACCTCGTCCACTGTATTGGCCAGGCTTCGATTCGACATACGCCATATGGTGCTTGCCGCCACTGGTCCTAATAGAAATCCTACGATACCGCAAGAGAATGCGCCTATACCATAGAGTAGAAACGGATCCAATCCCATAAATGTATTGGTTACATCGATGGTACGCGTGCCAAAGAAGCCGACACCACCGGCGAGACCTAGTAAAGTGGTGGGTACCGTGGCCAGTCGTTCCTGAAGAATACGCTTGCGACGAATCTCAAAGTACTCCGTCCAACTGATAGGAAAGCGGTAGTGTGACGGTAGCGTATTCGTCGTGTTTTGTTTAGGCTGGTCTACTTCATTAGTGGTTTGGGAAGAGAAATTACGACATAATGGAAGCAGTGATCGTGTGTATACCGACGATGATTTACCAATAGAACCTGATCCTATGGTAAGTAAACGTCGTGTAGGGAATGGCACGGACGCGCCTGCTATAGCACAACGGAATAGCATAGTTGGAACAAATGAAGAAAAGGAAAGAGCTCTTTAATTAATTAATAATAAAAGCAAATTTAATTAAAATGGATACATCATATCATCGACTACTAAATTTCCTTTATTTGACTAATCTTCTTTCTGCTTATACTGTTTCGATGATACTAACATGTACATGTATCTTATCGATGCCACTAATAAATAACTTGTTGATAGTAATAATAGCACTGTAAATGCGTATATGTCATAGTTTCTCGATTGCCACCATGGCATTCGTTTATCGGCAGTTTCGTGTGCTTTAATGGCACCGGGAATGGCAGCCAGCTCAATAAGATTGGGAGCATAGTCACGAGTGTTATCGATGATACGGATGGTTCGTTGAAGTAGAAGAGCATTATCGCGGAAACGCTTATATTCCTGTGTATCGCGTAGTAATAACCGGTATAGTGCATGACCGAGTGTTTCTCGTTTGTCTCGGATCGTCGTAGCCAGAGACCGGCACCATGCTCATACATCCTGATGGCATTGCTAGGCTGGTCACCGAATATCGGCAGTCCAAGTATAGGCACACCGGCAAACATCGTTTCGTAAATGGACGCAATGCCGCAATGAGTAATGAAGAGTATGGTCGACGGGTGTTCTAGCACGGCGCGTTGTGGTGCACGATCCATCATACGGATAAACAAATGTTTGCCTGAGCGCATATCCGATATAGTATGCACGGTGCCATCGATGGTCAAGCTAGTCGGTATATGATCGCCAGCGGTAGCGGTATTCATCAGGCCCCAGACTACACCGTCGATTAGTCCATCGGCATGAGCGGATATCAGCGAGCGAAGCAGTAAAGTCATACGCCATGATGATAGAATCATATTCGAGCCAAAACCAACATAGACTGTACGTTTGTGATTACCTAGGAATAGCTTCAATTCATCGCTTAATGGTGGATAATTACGCGGCATACATGGTCCCACCAGGAATACATTGGGCGATAGTGCTCGTGGTATCTAAAGATCAATGCTAGTTAGTTATGCCTAAATGAGTGATAATAATAATGATAATTGCACAATTGCACGAACCTCCAATCCAAAGAAATTGTTAACCAACACGAAACCTTGTTTCCAGCGATCAGCCATGAATTCATATGTGCTTATATTCAATTCAGCAGCTATCGAGTTTCTCAGTTGGGTGGTGTTCCTCAGATCCCAGTAATAAAGTGCTGGTCGTATAAGCTTGTCGTAAAATCGATCAAGGAACCCGGTTGTCTCGTGAGTACTTGGCAAATAGGACATTAGATCGCTTAGATAGGGTGCGTGTTCCATATCTATTGTTTACACATTAGCATGGATGACTCACGCGTATTGCAACGGATAGCATACCTTGATAGCTTAGCATGTTGCTAGTAATGACAAATGGTGTTCCTGTTTCGTAGGCGGCATCGTAGCAACCTGAGACGAAAAAATCGCAAACAACAACATCAGGCTTGTTTGTTACGATCCAATCGTGGAATAGTTGAAAGTGCTTCTTGTAGAACTTTATTATAAGTAGTTCAAGCATTTCTTTAGTGGCGAGTGATTGCAAGTCGTACTCCTTCATCATGTAGTCCCACATGATGGCCTTAAGCTCTGCTGTATCATGAGTATCTTTCCCAATACCATACGGTGTGATATTAGGATGATCGGCGAGCCATAAATCCAGTACATTGTCGAATGATGCAAATGTTACGCGGTGGCCTCGCTCCACTAGAATGTCGGCCATTTGAAGTTGCGGTCTCGCGTGGGACATGCCCCCAAACCACGCGCTAAATAAAATATTTAACGATGGATTGCTTGCATATTTTATATTGTTGTTCGCGATAACCTCGGATTGAGCATTATCGGTGATGTCGCCAATCTCCCTACATTGGAATAATGGTAAGCATACCATTAAATACAATATAATAATGGAACGATACATGGTATATCACTATGGTATAAGTCAGATGGTATATTGGGTGACCGATAGAGTGTTGTACAAAAAACAAGAAAGGGGAAGCAGAGAGACAGAGAGAGAGCGTAACGACAAAGACAAGGCCAAATGTGGCCCCTCCACATGAAAACAAACAGGGTAACCGGCATTGCTTCATCAATGCTGCTTCGTATTGGTCGTTTCTAGATTGCTTTGTTCTCGAATGAGGCATGACCATAATTGTGGAGCAAGTGCGGGAACATTCGTTCCAATGTTTAGTTTCCCACTTTTTTAATATATATTTGCCTTATTAATCCTATATTGTCAATATGACATCAAATTTATTATTCGTTTATTTGCCCAAGTTGTGCTTAATCCTCTGCTTTATCAGTCGGATTCTACCGGCCACTGGCTCCATTGAGATCATTAGTGATGCGGATGTTAAGCAACGGTATTCAACTCATGACCCTACGGAAGTTCGTAGTGATTTTTTCAATACCACCGGATTGCTAATACAACCGAGATTTACATCAACAGAAGCGTGTGAATTGGATGCTGATCAAATGATATTGCCAACCTCTGCTAATCGCAGCCAGCTAGAAGGGATGGACGCATCGATTGGCATAGTCGATCATTACGACGCTAAATCACATGGATGTACGAGTTTGGAACAAGTAAGTAAAATGGCAAGTAACCTTGGATTTAGCTAACATCTAATTGTGATTATTACTATTACTACTTGTAGATTAGCAAAACATTAGTCCGATACAATGAGCAATTAGCTAGGAATGGAATACCGGCAGTTCAGGTCATCCTCTACGTACTTCTTAGCAATGAGTCGGATGTATACGTTTTCGCGGGTGCCACCATGTTCAACTCGCCATTTCTATCCATTCCAAGTGGTAATCCATCATTGCCGGTGGCTGTACTTTCACGGAAAACCAGTAGTAAATTTACCAGTCGATTCAATAGTTTGCCACAACCTATCATTGCTCGTATAATACAAGGTAATTAAGACCAGTATCAATACATCATTGCTAGCTAACGTGATTTGCATGCCTTCTTTTAGAGCCTGAACCATGGAATAACTTTGTTTTCTCTACCCTTTACGGTGTACTAGTATGGGTATTCTTTGCTCTTAATGTTATCATTGCATTACGTGCCATTGGAAATCTACTGTTCATCATAACCTCTGGTGCGTTCAAAAGCGAGCTACGCACCCTAGCCTTCTCGATCGCGCTCTTCTCCGTTATTCGTAAGATACTAATTTCAATTAATCCCCATTGCTTTATGATTACTCACCTATAATTATCTTAATTCGATGTATATGTATACATATGTATTGCTAGTCGCGCTAACTGCCCTGCCACTTAAATCGATTCTCCTTTCTACTCAACTGCTATACCAAACAAGTACCATTTTATTCTGCATTTCATTTTATATTGTCCTATTAATATGGTAAGTAGTAGATGTACCAGTAATTAATGCTAACATCAACGATGCTAGGTGTTCATTCCATTCGCTTATCTACGTGGGAAATCATAGTAGAATAATGCGAATCATGGTGCACGCCAGTTTTCTTCTACAAATTGTAGGGGAAGTCACCATTTTCGTCTGTTACTTTATCACCAAAACTGTATTAACATTCAGGATATATTCAGTACTCGTCTATGCCATCATTGTACTACAAATCATGACGGCACAGCTATTTGTTTATAGTGGTATGATAAGAAAGAAAAACAAAAAAACAAAAATTCCTCCCTAAATTCGACTAATTAAAAGTACCACGTACATGCATGTACGTATAGGTATCATGTTTTACATGAAAACAAGAAGTTGCACCAATACAGCTGCCAAAGACGCTTTACTTAAAGTGAGTAAATGACGCATATCGCATATCTTTCCCTAGTTAATATACATAGTTGTTAACTCATCGTTTGCAGTTAGCCCTCATATCGTTCGTGTCATTTGCCTATTTTATGTTGATAGGCATTGAACGCATACTAGCACTGGATTTCGAATGGGGACATCTTGCCGTAAAAATCATCACACGCAAGATATTCAAACTTGTTGGGTTTACCGTAGAATCATGGATCTTACTCTACCTACTAGGCATTCGCATGCCTAACGAAAGCACCGCCCATTCAATCATGTAAAATCACTCATACATGAATGTGGCAAAAAACTCGTAAATGCCTGTCGAATAAGAATCCTACGAAGAAATCATCCCAAGTGATCAATGCGACTATCAATGAGCATTCCACATTCTCCACCGAGCCCACTTCTACTATGGATGCTCGTTCTGGTTGTGCCAGTAGTGTATTACGCTCTGAATTTAACTCTCATCCGCAACACATTGATCTCACCATTCCGCTTTCATCAAGATGGGCCAATTCCCATCATGTCTAACTAGCTCATTCTTTATCTTATCTGCCAGCATATTGTAGAGTAAATGCATAAAGCGATTATCCTATCATTACTGGATCGATCAATGAACAAACATGCATAAAGCGTGTGTATACTTTGAAATAAACATAACGTGCTTCAACCGCAATAGCGACATCACGACTCCGCAATTATCACGTGCCTCAGGCAATTTTACTGATTAAAAAATGGTGACTGACCAACCAATACCTGCCAACGTGACGAATCACTATTATTACTCCCTACTATTATTATTGAGACTTTTAGCTTGCAACGGTTACTGCCCATTCTCTCGCCTATTCTCTCGCCCTTCTCTTTCTCCTTTCTTTAGCTGCCATTTAACTAGTTGATCGTGTACTTGTTATTAGTAGTTATTCTACGACTACTAGGATCCACAGCAACAAGAACAATACTCCCCCCTCCATAGTTTCTTGACTGACGACACATACCCCTCACTTTGTTCTTACGTGTATACTGAAGAAACGTTGTAAGCCAGTATTGCGCTACCCCCTTTTCTTTATTGTCTATTTAGTGCTGTCTTTATCGCACAGTGTATCTGCTTCTCTCTTACTCTCTCGCCTTTCACTTTACTTCGCTTTTGCTTTGTAGGCAATGACTGATTTAGTATCTGCTCCTGTTGCTCCATCCGCTGTCGATCCCTCATTATCCAAAGCAATGTCGTCTGCCGAGGCTAACGAAGCAAGTGGCTCACCCGCCGACACAACTGCTCCTCAATCCAATGCCAGCCCTAATGGCATCACCGGGGAAAAGTGTAAAAGTTTGCAGTTAATTGACGGTGAACAGAACTTCTCGTAAGTCAATTATAGTCTATCGTTAATGCCACTTACATGAACAAACACGATTTCGATGATTGCAGCGAGGATGTAGGAAAGTACATGGATGTTGAATGGCGTCTGGCCGATCAAGGCTTCGACTATAATGTAGTTGCAGTATTTGGATCACAAAGTACTGGTAAAAGTAGGTATAAGACAAGCATGAGTTCTCCTAGCTAGAATGATAAACAAACTTACATGTACAATTCCTTCTTAGGTACTTTATTGAATAACTTTTTGGCACGAAATTCGACACCATGGATGAGAATACTCGTCAGCAAACAACTAAAGGCAAGCATTAGGATAGTGTCCGTATAAATGGGATACTGACTCAATATTCTCGTTCGTGTATAGGTATCTGGATGAGCAAGGGCGTTGGTATGGATGTACTCGTGATGGACGTCGAAGGTACCGATGGTCGTGAACGTGGTGAGAACCAGGTAACTTACAAGTGAACAATAAGATCAATCATGGTTTATCCTAGCATCTTCTAATTTGTATAACGAATTACTAGGATTTTGAACGTAAAAGTGCATTGTTCTCGTTGGCTACGGCCGAAGTAATGATTGTCAATCTGTGGGAGCATATGGTTGGTCTCTATAATGGTGCCAATATGGGTTTGCTCAAAACGGTATTTGAGGTCAATCTACAGTTGTTCCAAAAGAAGGGGTAGGTTCCACTTGACAATCGTAGATCCAATGCTAGACTGATACATATATATATATATAATCTATATATTGTAGAAAGGAGAAGTCGCTACTTTTCTTTGTTATTCGTGATTTCATTGGTAACACCCCATTGGAGAACCTGGCTCGTACCATCAACACGGATTTGGAGAAGATATGGCGTGAACTATCCAAGGTAGACTAGCTTATGAGATGTAGACAGTAATAGATTCAGTGATTAATATAATGATTACTAGCCTGAAGGATTGGAAGATTGTAGTATTACTGACTTCTTCGATACCATGTTTACTGCATTGCCGCACAAGATATTGATGCCAGAGAAGTTTGATCAATCGGTGGATGCACTTCGCAATCGGTAATGAGTAGCGATCATATTGGCTAGTCGAATGACTAACAATGTATATTGATAGATTCATGGATAAGCGTGACGAGAACTACGTGTTTAAGCCAAGATACCATAAGCGAATTCCTGCCGATGGATTCCCTCATTATGCATCGGCTATTTGGGAGAAGATCATTACCAATCGTGATTTGGATCTGCCTACTCAACAAGAATTGCTGGCACAATATCGTTGTGATGAGATATTGAATGTAAGCTGATGATAGTAGGCTGGTTGAATATGATCTAACGAATATGTTTGCATGTAGGCTGCCTATGCAGAATTCATGACAGGTATCAAGCCATTCCAACGTCCAATCGAGTCAGGCAAGGTAGTCGATGAGTTGGGCGAACGTATGCAAATCTATTTGATTGAAGCATTGGGTAAGTGCAATTGTTGCATGGTAGCATTCATTTTATAATAATTGAATATCGTATAATAGCGGCATTTGACAAGAACGCCAGTCGGTATCACCAACAAGTGTACCAGCGAAAGCGAGAGGAAATGCTGGCCAAGTGTCATGCAACATTGCATGTCTTGTTCTTGGGTCAGTTAAAGAACTTGCATAAACGAGCAACACAACAATTCGGCAGCTTGCTACAAGAACGAATGACTGGTGCAACGTATGACTTTCTTCACGTTGTTACCGAGGCACGTACCATTGTAATGAATGAATTCAAAACTGGTTCACAGGGTAAGCAATACTATTGCCGATGTTACTGTTACTGTTGTTGTTGTTGTTTGACTAATGTCTCAATGCTGCTTATACGTAGCCATTCTACTGGAGAACACCGATTGGACGGTGGAGGATACTCGTGAGCAATTGGAAGAAGATTTGTCAGAAATTGCCTCACAACGCCGTGTTGATGAAATCAATAAGATGATTACGACATTTGAGGTAAGTTAAATGATTAGCATACATGAAGATGATGAAGCAGCACTAAACTGATTATACATGATAGAAAACAATACGCAAAGAGGTTGAAGAATTGGTTGGATTACACTTGAATGAGGCGAAACCCGATCTATGGAAGTCTATATTTAATGGCTATAAACAGATTGAGGAAGATGCAGAGCAGAAGTTAACGGATCGTGCAGAAAGTATGTTTTTATTTTGATTTATGATAGCATTTTTGCTTATACATGTATATAATACAATTCATTATAGGATTTGGAGCTGGTGAATCCGAACAAAAGGACTGTGCCATCCGATTACGTCGTCGAGGCTGGGAGTGCCTTAACAAAAAAGTGCAAGATGAATTGGCCGACAATATGGTGTTGATCAAGCTACGTAATCGGTTAGTGTTTCTACAATTTGACATGATAACCGACTAATTACTATATGTAACGACGATGAATGAATAGCTTGGAAGAGAAATTCCGTTATGACGAGCAAGGTTTACCACGAGTATGGAAGCCAGAAGATGATATGGATACGTACTTCCAACGGGCTAAAGACGAAGTAAGTTAGAAGGATAAAGGAATGAATAAGCATTGATACTTATATATATATATATATGTATATAGGCGTTCAAGCTTATTCCACTTTTTGCACGTATGGATTGGTTCAAGAGTGAACTTGAAGTGCCGGATCATTTCGCTGACGATCCAGTAAGTTATGATAACTTGTAACGGATTGATAATGTAAATATAATACTAACGATGATTGCCATAAGGAATTTGACTATTCCGAGACGCTTACCATCTACAGTGCTAGTAAACAACAGGAAATCAATGCTCGATTCCGTCGAGAGGCCGAGGCCATGTTCCTCGAGGCGAAGCGTTCCATTGTTGCCACTGAGGCTAAAGTGCCCTACTGGATGATCGTATTAGTGTGCGTTCTAGGATGGAATGAATTCCTTACCATACTTACCTCGCCCATATACCTTGTCCTATTCTCGACGCTTGGCTTTGTCGGCTACATTGTCTGGGTGTTGAATTTGGCTGGTCCATTTGAACGTATGGCCCGTGGTATTGCTTCTCAAAGCGCTACACTACTCAAGGATCACGTAGTCAATTCGGTGGCTAACTCGCGTAGCTCCACCAGCAACGAGGGTGAAGCCGTACCTATGACACCCTTACGGTAATTGCGCGCTCTATCTTTGTATGACAACATTAGCTAACATTACACATTATGTTGGCTTGTATAGATCGTCAACGGCCTAATTCGTGTATGACAATTATTCCCGGATGTGCATGTCGAGGATAGCAACGCTTATTTTGTAAGTGAATTGTAGGATAATAGCAGTCATGATCATTGTTGGATTTATCTGCTTACGCAATAATCACAAGTAGACCAGCATCTTTAATGCATGTCTTTATGTTTCGGTTCCGTTGTAGTGCTAAATCCCCTTTGAAAATAATCAATTATATGTTATTTCAGAAAAATTCTGCTTATTGATTGTAATGTTGTTCAAGTTGACTATTCATTCGTGTACACATGTGTTTAATCCTTGTGGATATTAATGCGTAATTGCAAATGTAGATTTGCATAGCTTTCGTATATAAATGGATTGAATGATCAATATTGACTTGTATGATTATAAAGTCATATGGACATATCAATAAAGCATGAACATGCTTGATGGTAGCAATAATGTGATACGACGCGCATATTCAATCGATATGATTCGTTAATGCATGTCACAGTTTATGTCCGGCACCTCATGCATTGATTGCTGCATCAGTGCTATTGCCAGTCAGTATAATCATGATTGAATGGATGTATAGCTGACTGGTTAATTTGCCATTCAAGATGATCATATATGAGTATACTATAGCAATACAGCATGCATCGTTAACGAATTCAATCGTATCCCATAACTCACAGCTAATTGAATGAACACGCATTTGATTCGGTGAAGAAACATGTGGGCATGTCTACAGGTCCATTTAGCAGTACTGTTTTGCACGGGTATCCAATACGCATGCATAAACCGTTTACCTCTATGCATTGCTTTATTATCAAGCTCTATCAAGTCTATCCTTTGACGACGCAGCGATACTACTAGTCTTTGCTCTACTGGCTTTAATCCATTTACAACAATCATTCCCAATTTTATATTCTGTTTCCATAATCACCTGCCACTTCTATCGCTCTATAATTATTATAATTGTATATATTTACTTCACAATGCCTATCATCGACTACATAATCCCATGATATCAACGAATTAAAGCGCTCGAGGAACAGTATGGCATGCCGTTTGATGAAATGGCAAACTCAGCATCCACGACTTTTACATGAGGGCATCTGAGATATTCCCGAACAGCGCAATCGATTATTGGAATACAACTTGAACTATTTATTGTTCTACTCATTTTCTGCTTGTTTAGTTGGAACGTCATTAGGTATCTAGAGCGCTAATGTCAAACCCACGCGCACTACCCTTATGGTGCCTTTCATATCCTCATTCTCGGGTATGGCCACCGAAGGCACTCTTCTAATAGGATTAACGACAGGTCGTTTCAATTGCAGCATAAGTCTTTGGATACATGCGGTCGGTACGGGTTTGTCATTGTTTTGCAACAGCATAATACTGCTTCGTAAAGCGCACCTGATGCTACTCAAGAAGAATTGGGTATTATATGTGGGCATCCCATTGATAGTGCCACAACTTGCATACTCAGTAATTTGGATATACTATAGTATAATTATTCCAGAAGTCTACCTTGGCTGTGTCGCTTACTACACGCAGGTTGTATTGTGGTTTTGGACTGGTGTTAATATTCCGCATACCATATTATTCTCTGTTATTTTCTGTCGTAGAGCCTATAATCAATACGTGATATTTGGATCCGACATCTGGAAACGACTGATGCATGAAGGCATACAAACAATGTGTTTTGTCCTATTATGCAACCTTGTCAGTATAACTATGATTGTTTTCACCACTGATGCCGTGAATAAGGACGTGTTCATTGCTCTAGATTGGTAAGCAATGATAATAGTAATGATAAATGCCATCCTAACAATATCATAATTAGGGTCATAGTTACAACAATACTCGCGAATCATTGCTGCAACAATAAGGCTAAATCACCTACTGACCGTAAGCCTAAGACGGAAATCTGTTGCACGTATCACAGATCAATACGGCACATAGTCAGGATGAACATGATTGTTAATATTGTAGGCTGCTCATTATTTATTATACAATTGCATTTACTATTAGCATTCACATCTTTCTACCTGCTGACTAAATGATACATTTTATTATAGGTGCTATGATTAGTATTGAAGAATACGTATCGTTGTAATTACCTCTTTTTCTTTCTCTTTCCCTTTTTCACATTTGACTACGTCCTCCGTAATCACTTGTATGTGTATCGAATCGTGTTTTCACCACTCCCATTGCTCGCTGTTGTCATCACTCGATTCCATGCTGTTGTATCGTTTAAGCATTAAAGTATAGAAACGTAGACGTTGTCTTTGTTCCTAGCATACAGCAACACTAGACATAGTTATGACATGTTGTAATCCAAGTGTAATAACAATATGTAGGAAGCATAGTTCTAAGGATACTGACATATGTGATGAAATAGCACTCGTGTAATCAATATTCGATGACCTCACTCGATATACAATGCTCATTCATGGCACACGATAAATAATAAGCATAGCTGGAGTAGAAGAAAGAATCAAACGACGAGTAAGATAAAAGAATGCCCTATAGCATTACATATTTATTCAACCAATGAATCAGCCATTATTTGATATTTATGTAATAGGACCATGGATGAATAGACGTAAGGGACTTGTAGATATACTACATGATAGCTTTCAATAATAGAGCGTGCATGTAATTATTATTCTGACTTGATTGTCACATCCATACAAATGTCATTCATTATCATGACTTCTACATGACATGTTCATTTGTATGCCATCTATCATTGCTCATTCCATTGTCAATTGACATGATTGATACTGATTGCAATGCATCATGATATGTCATCGAATGATCCCACAACCATATGGACATATCAATAAAGCATGAACATACTTGATGATATCTATAATACGATACGACATTCATCCAATTCATATGATCATTGTTCAAGTGTCATTCCCTCACACATACGCGTTGACTACATGTAAATCAAATGACATACGTTTGACATTGTCATTCTAATGTATGCATGTTCAACAATGTAAGAATAGCATATCAAAAGCAAGCTTTATTCCTATTGATCAACAAATAATCCATGTATTAAGCAGAATTCAACGGCTTGACTGCCTTTCCTAGCTTGCTAATAGCGTACGATAATTTAGCGACGTATTTAGTAGGGAATGAATTATCTAAGATAATTTGTTAATATACAGCATACATATGCTATGTTGCAATTGCTTACCTATCTCCTTCTCATCGCGTGCCAGCATAACAATCGTATGTGGATTAGTGCTATTCTTTGCATTTCGAGCAGTAGCAGCACGTAGTTTGGCCACCCATTTAGCACCATCTATCGTAAGTGACATTAGTTAGTACGAATTAATCAATAGACCGATTGATCATACTCACCCCAATATGGCGCAAACATATCGTCATAATAACCAGCCACGAGTATGTTGGGATATGCGACATTAGGCTGAATGTTCCCGTATGGTGAATATGATCTAATGGCTTTATAATCATTTAGCATGTTGTCTCCTATATCCGGCAATTAACATCGTTTGTTTGAAGCAGAAACTACTAATGGATACACGTGTTATCCGGTTGTTACTCATTAGTATGGGTATATCCGTATCATTGTTGATAAAATAAAAATGTGTCTGTCTTTTCAGGAATGCTTGAACAATGCCATAGAAGATGTTACCTGTACTCATGTCTCCTGCTTAGTGATTATTATTGAGTAGTTGCTTGCTTACATTCATAGCTAAAGCATCATGATTGTATTCAATAAACCTTAGGTAATATTGAAGAGAGTTTACATTGATAGCACAATAATGGTAATCAGGGAAACAAGAACGATACGGCGAGTATATAACTAGTATGAAGTCATTAGATCAAGCATGAAAGCAAACTGTTTATTCTAGTAATAGTCGGGAATAGTTGCAGTGATGATGCTACAATATCATCGCAAGACTAGCGTGCAGATAATTAGAGATAGTTAGATTGTTTACCTGTGAATCACTGCCGTCAAACTCGCAATTAAAATTGTGACATTCATTATGACAATCGATTAAATGATTTGAACAACTATCGTGTATTACTGTTACTGGACTTTTCCAACCCATTTGCGTAGTTAGCCTTTAACTTTTGCTCTTATTAATAAATAAATTCACGATCATCCTTTTACATCGATTGCTATTGACATCGATTTATGTTTGACATTTATGCACAATCAATAAACATTTGTTTGCTCTCTACTATATAAAATCACTCAAACAAATGGTTTATTTCATTTCGATTGAATCCTAAGCGTATAAGTAGGTATTCTCTAGTCGTACTTTCCACTTATTAGGTCATATTGGGTAGTAAGTACGAACTTCATCATCATCAGAGGTGGTTTAGTTTCGCCCATTTCTTCATTAAATCTTTCAGGGCTTCTCGTTTCTTGTTGTATTTCGCAAGCTCATCGGGTGTAATAGTGGGACCAGGAGTAAAGTTTATGGCTAGCTTTTTTTGTAGTAGGAAAATAGTGAGTCGATAAAAGCGCTAGTGCTTCGAACATCATCAATAAAAGAGTTATAGATAGCTGTTAATCTAGATGTTGGAGAAAAATCGGGATTGAACTGCAATTCTCTGATATCCTCGTTGACAGTTGCACGATCAAAGTGGAGCAGTTTGATGCCATACACCTGCCCCATACCATCTCAGCAACCAAATATCTGTTATGATAGTGGTTAGTTTCATTCATATAATAAAAGCAATGACTTACTTTTTACTATAATACTGCTGGACATGACTCCTACTTCATTAAGAGATACAATAGCTAAACAATATTATTATTAGCGCTATTATTCAAATCGTTGCTTCTACTGATATACATACCATCCATGATTCGAGCAACTATGCTCGGTAGTTGTTTAGTCGAGCAAATGTAGACTGCGTTAAGGAAAATTTCATGTTTTCATATTTACGGGGCTGCTCAAATACAAAGCATCCAGTTTGCTTGTCTGCCGTTTGGCCATTAGCTATACGCTTAAATAAAATGGGTTTAATTCTGCTTATTATACGGAGCGTTTATTTTGTCGACATACTAAATAATAATAATAATGATGGTGTAAGTCAATGATATCAAGTATTATAGCTGTAACTTACATCATAGAATTTCTTTGCATTTGCATATCCCGTTCCCTTGTAACAAGCTACAAGGCATCTTTATTGCCCCACTCATTTCCTTGTGATGTCGGACAATTCCAAGACATGTGGCCATTGGATCGGTTTAAGATTATATCTTGGGAAAATGTATATATAAACGCTTAGTCCTTGATCTACTGTCGTATCTAGAGTTATCTCCTCTGGTGGTTGAGGGTTACTTGGAAGTACCGGAAGCGTTGATCCACTACATTATTCCAGTTATTACTTCCAAATTGCATATTTGTATTTGGTGCTGATTCCACTGCTGTCCTGCCATTGTATCTGATTCGGTTGTTATTGATGAATGGAGATGATGTACCCCGCATATTCATGCCATTTGTGTGATGAATAGCATCACGCACACACACAGTGTGATTGCAGATAATGAAGTTGTGTTGTATTCATGTTATCCCGGTGAGTAACTTGTTGATATGTCGTCAATAAACTGGTTCTTGTAGCCACACTTGTGCTGATCTATATCGACGACTAGTGCAGTGTATTGCGTATACTAAACGGAATGGCGTTGGCGTGTAGTTCTATGAGGAGACTTGACTGCGGTAAAAAGAAAAAGAAGAAAGCGTACACTATTATCGATAACCAAGTGCTGATACTTTTCATAGCCTACTTATAGCTGTAGATGCAACGATAAAATTCTAAGCTGCTTACAGTGACACATGCAGTCCATGAGTATGCGTGTCATCTGCCATATTTGAACTGAACCATGATTGCAAATATTTGTTTTTGGATGCCATGCTAAAATTTGCCGATAAAGTACTCATTAAGAATGCTCCATGGACCATTTGGAAAATAAGAATGGATACCATCTATAAATAAATGCAGCGTGCAACATAAGCAATCCATAACTAGCGGTCCAGTACCTGTTGTGAGCAGTACCTTATGCGCCGTATAAGAGTACTTTACGCCCTCGCCATGCTCGCTAAGAAATACCTCATATGCCCAGCATGAATATCGAATACCTTACGCGTCATATGCAAATCAGGTTATTCGTTATGCTCTATCTACCTCCTTCCTACATCGAGTAATATCAACCACATGAACAATGACTTCCTATGAAATTGAATTGCATTACGTCAATGAATTATCATTCAGTATACTCACACTGATCCACACAACTGCCGGAGTGTTTTCCACTTTGCGATTTCATCCATTACTCCATGTAAGCTCAATCAATTTTATTCATTTATAATAAAACTTATTCCTCTATCCAATGATATACAATCGATTCTATATTAATCGATACAATGTTTATACTTTGTGCTTCAAAGATCATGACTACATTCAGGCAGTTGTGTGAGCAAATTCTTTTCTTAATTCTTTTCTAATAAACCTGTTAACACTTTATTAATTGTCATTAATGATTTACCAATCCATTTCTAAGTATCCACTTTATTGTTGTTTTCTCCTCCTCCTCCTCCTCCTCCTCCTTTTACTTCGTTACGTGTCCAAATGGCTAATACTGTCGTTCCTTGTACACGCTGTCATCAGCCCATAGAAACTCTAGAACATTCATTTTGGTCGTGTCCTCCGGTTCAGCAGTTCTGGATGAACATGCTATCACAATTGTCTACTACTCCATCAGCAGACTTCAACTGGAAATCAATTGTTACCCTTTCTTATAAGTTACATTCTGACAAAGCCACCATTACTAACCATATATCTATCATTAGCGCGCTGTGGGCCATATATAGTACCCGTATAGCCAGCATCTACAATAACAAACCGTCTGATCACCAACACATATATAACTCATGATCCTACACATTACAGAATATTATACGGGCAAAATATCGCACAGCTTTAACGCTTTCGTCCACTTCGACATTTCGTCGTAAGTGGCAATGGTTAGGTGATGCTTAAATGTAAAGTTTCATCCCCCTTATCGACTGATGGATAAAATTTGTTAATTTTCTTTATTGGTCAATAAAAACATTATTTCCTCCTCCTCCTTTCATTACTACGTCATTATTCATTTCATCACTTCTGTTAACTTATATTATACAATTCTAACCGTGTAAAGCATCATGAATGACGAGGAATCCCGTCTGTCATCACAGCCATTACTACCTACAACTGCTAGGTCGTCAATAGCATCCTCTTCTATGGGACGACCTTCCAATGCCACAACTAGTAGCCATAGTAATAGTTCGTCAAACCCTATGGCGTCATCAACCCGTTCAACCGACGAGATACTTTCTGTACCCATATCGTTACGAGTACGCTTTAGTGACGGTACAGCGGACCTACCGTTGGAACTTCCCTCGCGTGCACTCATTAGTACTATTCGAGAAAAGGTAAATAGTATACGAGTGCAAGCGTGTATCCCATCATCAACATCATCATCATTATTCATTTCAATATCGATTAGATTTACCAAGAGCGTATCAATCTCTCGGGTAAATACTTGAGATTAATTCATCATGGACGAGAGTTGCCCGAGACTAAACGTGTCGGTGAACTTGTCCCGCCTAATGGCCCTACCGACATTTGGATTCATTGCGCGCCTTCCGATCATCCATCAGTTCACCGACCTTTAGATGGTAGCAATAATGATCCTACTCAAAATACAGTAAGTAGTAATAGCAATAGCACTAGCAATAATAGTAATAATATACATATTCATGAATCGTATAGACTTCACGTATTATTGGATTTGATCGATTACGTAGTACCGGCTTTTCTGAAGAGGAGATTAACGCATTACGTGAACAATTCCATCAATGGCGAGGCACAAATATGGCTGATGAACCTGTGAATGGTAATAGTAATTCATTTATTATTATTATGATTACTATAATTGCTTATTTTATTATGTAACATGACATAGATGAAGAGAATCTACAGGCACAACGTGAAGAGGAAGAAGCATGGATCGAAGATAATACAGTCACTTTACCTGATGGCAGTAAGTAGTAGTACTAATAGTACTAGTAGTAATAGACACATGTATTAATGTTGTCATTGCTATAGCACCACAAGGGGCTTATCATGCATTACTAAATGGTATTATTATTGGATTCTTTGGTGGTTTATTCGCGTTACTTTTATGTAGTGAGATGTCAGTTGCTCGTCAGCAACAGTTGGGTAAGTGAATACATTATCTCTTTTATTAATACAGCATTACTAACTCTATAATCATTACTACTATTACTATAATACAAGGTATTTATGCTGGTTGTATTATCAATGTTACTGTAGGACTTTTACACTTGTTCTATTAATTTACTATGTATTCATTAATAAATAGGATGTCAATCTCATTACTGGTATTTACATGTCATGGCAAAATGACAGCCAATCATTTAGTGTTGCCTTTTTTAGATTTTTATTTTTATTTTTCTTGTTGCACACACACGCTGAGTTCCCTTACATTTGAGTAGAAGTAGAGAGAGAGAATGAGGAGTGAGTGAGGAGAGAAGTAAGAAAATAATGAAATAATATTCACTACACCACACTAACACAAACACACAAATACATACCACATAATACAGTGTGCTCTCCATCAAGCGACCATCTTTTATATTTATTGTATCGTTTAACAGGGGTTCTACCCATACCATTAGGCATTCGCTGCATTTACCTTATTGATTACGTCGATAAACAGTACTAGCTCGTCTGTCAGCGTAACTAGTCTGTACGTGGCAGGTAAGTAAGTGTGTCAAGTGTAGTAATGTGCATAGGACGTGTCAAGAAGATTGAGATAGATTAACGGGATTCAACATGGATAATGTTTAGATTAGATTCCAGTAACGTGACAGTAATTTATTGACGCGACATTTTGATGACCAGGTAAAGATCGTACAGTACGAATAACCCTAGTTATATAACTATAATAGTAGCCATAACATTAATACGATATACTTGTGCGTGCGTGTGCATGTGTGTGTGTGTAGATACCACCTACAATATGACAACATCTCATGGTGGTCGTAATGGACGAGGTGTCAGCCTCAACCTAGTATCTAGATGTCATTCGCATAATCCATCTGTTGTGGATAATTACGACGAACACATGGAGGAGGATATTGCCAAGCTATGGCTGAATTTGTAGAGACAGATATTGCGGATAACTCACCAGTTACTAGTACGAATACTACGAATACTAGTGTAGTAGAGACGATAAGTGGTAGTACTCAGTCACTTGATATGGTAGCAACATCGACATCGACATCTGCATCATCTGCGTCATGGATGCATGCTCAGTCTAGTCAAGTTAAAGAGTCGGATAATCGATCACATAGTAGTAAGCTAACTATTTTGATTTACTAGTAATGAGTGACTAATTCATTTACTATAATAGCAGATGCTATAACTACTGCACTATTGTCAAGTATCGCTGCTAGTTGTGCACCATCAACCACGGCTATCACATCTCATTCACAATCGTATACGCTATTATCGTCATCTGTAGATCAATTGAAAAGTACACCTAGTACTGTTGATTCTAGTTTACTCGGTCAGAATAATGATGGATTAATGAATACTGGCACTTCTATAGTATCTCCTACTAGTCAACACAGCAACAACAACAACCGTACAATAATGATCAGAGTGAAGGTACTAGTAAGACTAGACTTTTTAGTAATTCATTAGACTTGAGTACTATTACTGCGGAACAGTTGAAGGAAGAACTATCATTACATACGTTAATTAGATTGGAGCAAGAAGTAGTCAAAGCAATTCAATTGCATGGACGTACTCATCACGGAGAAGCAATGGATACCAGTCAATTATCAGCGAGAACGACAAATACAACACTACCATTAGCACCTACTAATGCGAATGTACCACGCGGTAGAGGTAATGGTAAACGTACCATGATACCACATCGACATGCTAATAATGGCATGGATACATCTACTAACACGTCCACATCATCGATGTCAGTTTCTTCAGCTGGTATGGCAGCATCCTATGCAAAACCCGACATTCCTCTAGTACGTCTATTGCCTGCACCATTGCCTGTGTCTAAATCAACCAACTACACGACTGGTAATAATCAAGCATATCGTAATTTAAAGCTTGTCACACCAATAGTGTCATCACCATCAGGACTAGCATCATCATCATCCTCTGCAACAATGCCTATGAATGGTTCTAATGGCATACTATCACATAACAGTCATTCTGATACTTCTGTCCCAACACGATCTGAACTAGCTGGTATGGATCGATCTAAATCAATGAGTAGAATACCCACAAGTACAATGATTCATCGACGAATAGTATCTCCATCGAGTATGTCACAATCAACACCAATATTACTACCTTCAGCTTCATCTTATACTGGTATATCAACATCAGCATCATTAACAAATGGATTAATGGTCACGTCAACAGATATGAAACGAATTGCTAAGCGGAAAAGTGAATTAGTAAACAGTGAAGGGATCAATCATTGTCACAACCATTACGTGCACGACGTCGTCTCACCAAGTCAACATCAGATATATCAACTGTTACCGCTAACATACCAATACTACTACAACTGAATCAGTCAATATTATAAGTAAATCATTACCTACTATTACTGAAGTACCTAGTAATAGTGGAAAAGGAGTTCAACGTCAACAGAATAACAGTAACAACAACAACAATAGTAATGGTAATGGTAGAAACAATCGAGTAATTGCACCATCACCGCCTGCTACACCATTAGGACCATCGATTGTTCCACCACCTGTAGGTGATCCACATCCACCACGCGCTTACCCGCCACTCAACCGATCACTAGAGTGGTGGATGGTGTTGAATGGATCGAGTTCTCGTATAGTGTTAAAGGAGCCAATCAATATTATAGAATGAGAGCTGATATTGATACTGTTGATCTGGATGCTGTACCAATACGATTCAAACATGATAATTGCCTGTATCCACGTGCGGATGTACCACTAGACGAGTATCGTGGTAATCGTTGGCGATACGAGAATGAGTGTAACAATCTCGGTTGGCGGTTAGCCTGGCTAAATCGTGAAGTAATGAGTGGTAAGCGTGGTTTATTACAACGGGCAGTCGATAGTTATAGGAATCGATATCGTACAATGAGAAGTCGACGGGTGGCACGCTTGGAGAAAATGGCCTCTAGCAGCAACAGCAGTATCAACAATGGTAGTAATAGTAATCATGGTAATCATGGAGAAGGTAATGATGGTACAATACGTAAACCAAGAAAGAAATCGACAACAGCAATGACTACTACTACTACGACTACTAGTAGTGATACTAAGGATCAACAGGGAATGAAACCATTAATTAATGACACAACTACGCTGAATTCACCAACTATTACTTCTAGTTTACCATTAACAAGTGTATCTGATATCATTGGCACTACTAGTCTTGAGCAATTGTCTAGTCATTTGCTTATACCAAATACATCGGTGGAAGCACCGTCATTAATGAATGACTCGCTGTTAACTCAGTCAATGGCATCACTGACTGCCGGTGTACTTTCGAGCGATTCACCAATGCTACTCGCTAATACGGGTACTACAGCGATGACACCTACCACTGCCACTGAATCATCCAATATCGATTGGTCAGCGGCACGATCTCGATCAGCACGTATGCCGAAATATCTGGTATTCGACGCGGTAATCAAGGGAATGTCGACTCGTGTTCGTATTCGTGTAGATCCCACACAAAAAGAGGATGTACTCAAACATACAGACGATGAATTTCGACGTGCTAATGCATTGTATCCACGAGCATTATGTCCACGCGAGCAATACACCGGCATGCGCTATGATCTTGAGACACGATGCAATCAATTGGCATTTGAATTGGTAAGTAATATTTATTATATTATTTATAACATCTATTAATTCACTGTTTATTATACTATAGGCGGCACTTAATCCGGCTAGATTAAATGGACGAAAAGCATTACTGCAAAAAGCGGTGGATGCTTACCGTAAACGATTCGCGTTTGACTGGCGACCACGTCGAGGCAAGACCGCGCTACTCGTACGTGTGGCAGCGGAAGCAGCGGCAGCGGTAGCACAACAACAATCACCGATCGCGTCTAAAATACAACTGCCCGATACAGCTTGTCTATCCGGGGGAAGTAGCAGCAGCAGTTGTAATGTCAAAGAAGATCATTCCTGTGACACTACCCTACCGTTAATGAGTGTGACACCGGTGTCCACGCCAGAACCATCTTCTCTAACGACAGTAGTTGATGTGAATGTCATGACCAAGACTACATCCACCGATATGACATCAGCCACTATTGGCGAATCGACCCTACCTGGTGGATTGGACTATTTACAGTTGCCCACGGATAATGCGCATTTCGAATCGTTAGTACTTTCAGAGGTGCAAATGTTGACGCAAAAGTTAAATAGTAGCATGTCTGCATCGAATGTCAATTCCGTGGCCATTAGTCCCACACCATCCGGTTGTCTATCCACTAACGAGGCACAATTACAAGCATTACTGATGGACGATGAACATGAATTGCACGATTCTCATAATGAAGCATTACTCGTTAAACAACTGGAGGAAGCACTGCAACGTAGCACGCAGCACAATCAACAAAGTCATCACGATAGTAGTAGTGGCAATAATAGTCATATGTCCACTACCGTATCTACGCCTAATGCATCTAATTATCATCAACATCAGCATCAACATCATATTACAGAGCATGCTCTATCGGCTGTCGATCTTATTCATGCATTGCAACATCAATAAGGAATGTGTGAAGGTGGTAAGCGTTTATTATTTACTTATACGTGTTTGTATTACAGTCGAGTGCTGTAATTGTATTTCAATCATTTTAAATTAAAGTATACGCATTTGATAGGATGCCCATCATGATTCATCGTTGTTATGTAATCGTCATGTCGTCGTTTTTATTTTATTTCTTTCAGTATTTTGTTTTCATTCATGTAAAATAGACGAGTCAATAAACGATCATACGCATGTGCATACGTGTATACTTTTTGTTTGTTTGTTTGTCGTTAGAACTTCCGATGAGATACGCGGTTTTTATGCTGACCCATTGGTTCGGGTGACACTTGCACTATAGATGGTACGTCCAAGTGCGAGGTATCAAGCTGAATCACAATAAGACATGGTTCCGTCGCGAAACCTGTCAGGGCAGTCTGCGGGAATAGCGTGGCAGTATAATAGATGGCTATGACGCAATAGCTGATATATGGCAGTAAAAGTAGCATACTTGCACTCGATGCGAGTAATGCGGTAAAGAGAACCACAAGTAGCATGATTTGCTTGCGTTTGATCAACATGCCCGGTGTCGTGTAGCGAGGGAATTTCAATAGTAAGCATAAGGCATAGATGGCCAAGATGACGGTGCCACCGATCATCATACCATTACCGGTGTAGTAGAGGGTGAAGAATAGACGTACATTGTCGACGATAATTGCTGGATTAGTCTCGTTCGATATTAGTACATTAATGACAATGACCCAAGCGGCAATAATGATAGTGGAGGCAACACTGAATAATACACTCCAGGTGAGACCGGTGTAGAAGGCAAATCGATTCAATGTGCTAGCAAACGTAGTCATGGAACGTCCCCTATAATATAGATATACAATATTGTTAGCGTATGAATGATGTCAGTACCACCATTATCGATGCTATTACTTACCAACGGGCCAATAAATAGGCGGGCAAGGCGAATACTAAGAGGTTGGCGAGGGACATCAAGGGGAATGATACTGCAACGACGTGTAGTTCACCGCTGGCCACCGGTAAACTTAGGCCGACACAGGCAACAAGTAAGGCTAGCGCGGTAACAACATGTTGTCTCGTTCTCGTTTGATGATAGCGCCAGCAATGGAGGACAAGCAACGAGGCGTAGATGGCCAGCATAATAATGCATAATCCCCAATATGGTGCACGAAGAATCGATTTCACATTATCGAGTGGATAATTAATCTCCTTGACACCTGTCACCATCGTGTCTTTATCGAATACAGTGGCAGCAGCAGCAGCAGCAGCAGTGCTATCGACTGCCTGGTCGTGGACATCTGTCGCCATATTGGACGTGGATTCGGACATGAAGGCAAGTGACGGCATATTGTTAATGATATACAATGTATACGACTTGCAATAGTGATGATTTATACACAAACTGATCGAAAGTGAATCGATGATACTGCAACGACGAAGGTAGCGGATATGTGTGCGAGCGAGGATATCGGACCGGCCGATGAATGGAAAGGAAAAACAAATAGTACAATGAGGCTAGGATCAAGGGAGTATCGGCTTTAAAGTCGATGGAAAGAAGAGGAAGAAGAGGAAGGAGAGTAGCAGCAGTAGCAGTAGCAGCAATAGATAGTGTCGCCAGGACAATATGGAACAAACGAGGAGAATGGTGAAAGACGTTGCAGTATGGATATTGCGAGGATATGAGCAATAGATGCTTGCTTTCTTGCTTATTTATTGTCATCATATGGCGAAGGTTGGCGTCGTGTCAGGTAGGCGCAATTACATGCATCACTTGAAACGTTTGCTCGGCATATCATGCCATCATTTCTGCAGTGTACGGGTTTAACGACTCGCATTGGTAACACACTATACCTCCGTACATGAACAATGCATGATGCCTACAATACACAGGGATGACTGCATGCATGCATGTATGCATGTAAATACGCATGTCCAATGATGCGCATGTTAAGGATAAAGTCGCTTCATTTCAATAAACGTATATTACCTTGTCAAAGTGACATTCATTAATACTAAATATTGCAATTGACGCCATCATGTAGATTAACATCAAATTAGCTGTCATTATCATTACTCATTGATATTCGTAATAAAAAACAAGGACAATACTTTATGAACTCTAATGTAATACCAATGATAATTATGTTAATAGCCATATACACACGCACACATACGATTGACTAATGCGTATCGTCGTAAGGAAATGCCGAAGGCGGTAATAGCGAGTAAACGATGCCTACAGCCACTATTATAATAGCAAGCAGTACACCGAAATAGGCTGTCAACTTCAGTTTTCGCACCAACCATTGTGCTTCCTCCACTGCTATGAGATATGAATTGGAAGGGCTTTCCGCTTCTTTGGCGGCAGCCGGTGACGCGATGAGTGCCATGGTAAGTTCATTTTCGCGAATCTTCCTCCGTATCATCCATAGAGCGAGTAGACTAAGGAACAGTAGCATGATACCGGCAATGGCTATCGCTCGACCCACCCAGACATTAGCAATGATATCCCTAGTGCCATCGAGGTGAGCACAGCAAATTGATTTTCACGTTGAGGTAAACGTGCACACACACCACTGGCACACTATAATGGGCGAATGAGTGAATATCCATTGTGTTAGTATACCGTTGTTGATCGATAATCCTACGCTACTCTACTCACCTGGTTGCTATTCACGCATAGACTGTAGCTTTCCTTGTTAAGTCGACATAGATTGGACGCGCCGCAGAAACCATCGGCGCAGTTGCCATAAGTATTCCATCCGTCATCGCTTACAATTTGACTAAGCTTCGGGAGGAATTGCTGGCGTATATTCAACGATTTAGGTACGGGACAATGAGCGCAGTTTGCGCCAAACTCGACGAGCGGTGTGTTAACAAAACTTAGACCGCCCTCAGGTGTAATAATACAACCGGTGGTGTTAGTTGGCTGACAAAAGAAGCCATTCATTTGCGAGTAGCATGAAAATCCATTGGGACACAACGATCCCTGTGTAGAACATGGACGTGCTTCCATTTCAGGTGCTGATACTTTTTTATATATAAATATATATATAAACGTTTGTGTTCTTGTGTTTGTGTTTCTGTGATAGGCAAGCGTGTAATACGTACGTATCAGCAATATTCGTGGCAGTCGTGGAGAGTAAAGAAAAAGCTAACGTTTCTAGTAAAGTATAAATATGTGCTTGAGTTTTTGTGTTTGTGTTTGTGTGCAAAGAAGAAGAAGAAGAAGAAGAAGAAGCTTAATAAATAATGTTTACAGAATACGACCGGCGATATCCGTAATCCTATTATTAATATGTGTGGCTGCGGTAATAAGGAGAGCAACAACCACGACAACAACGATGGTAGATCCTCTTGGAGTAAAATTAATAAATGATGTGCTAGATAACCGAGAAAAGGTGGTGGTAAAGAAACGAGGAGAAGCTGGATGTTTCGTAAGGAGACAACATGTCCAGCGACTATAAAGGAATATTGCGTTTGCGTTGTCAATAATTGTGTTAGAGAAGCAATGCTTACTGGTGGTACACGTGCATACGGGCCTTTTTCCTCGAGAACCGGTTCATGCCTTGACAAAACTGAATACATCAAACAGTATCAGTATACGGATTTCAGTGTTCAAACCTACCACCATGTGACATGAAATCAATCAATGTCCAGTAGAGCTAGTGTAATTCAGAAAATGGTAATTGACGTGATGCGATGCAATATGATGTGATGTATTAGAGTAGTCACCATTACATACACACATACTATTGCTAATCAATGAAACAAGTAATGGTATAATCAGCCATTTAATAGAACAAGTCACCGACAACAGACAAATAAACAGACAAACAAACAAACAAACAAAAAGAAGACTAGTAATGTAACATTGACTAAATTGTGTATATATCTCGCCGGTCGATTGCGCTTTTATTGTTTGAAGTACATGTGGGGTACCAGCTCCCCTTTTTCCGAAATGACTAGGCATGTTTATTAACATAAAACCAAAATGATGGTTACACCTCACACTATGTTGTAGACCGGCATCATCATCAAACAATAGCCCTATACTTGCACGTTCATCCGTTTATTCACTCAGCCTGCCATTCAATCATTAGGCGGTGGTGCAGCTGTTCCTGTTGCATGCTCCTGCTCATGAAGGGTGTGACGCTGTTCCTCCGTACCGCTATTCTCGACACGGCGCTGCATCAATGGATACAAATCCCAACGCGGCTGGCTTAGCTGATGAGGACTATGCTGACTATTGCTTGCGTGAGATAGTTTGTCGCCTTCAATACCGGAATGATGCCGATGCATATTCTGTACATTACCGGTTGCTAGATTAGCGGGTGACTCGGGATGAAGTGACGACGATTGATTGGTGGCCTTTCTCAATAATTGCGGATACATATCATAGTGATTACGATCTATAGAGGACAAGTTATCACGACCATTATCATCAGCATTGTTGTCGTTGGAAGAATCGTGACATTCTTTTTGTTGCTCATCTTCATGGTCGTCATGTCGAACGACATCTGATGATGAGGATGATGATGATGATGGCCGTACACTCCTGTTCGTCTGTGCTGTTGCTTCATAGCCACCACTGTCATCATGATGTTGACCACTAGATGTTGATGTATTACGGCTACGTCCAAGACTAGTCATGATAGTTAAATGTGGATTAATAGAAGAAGAAAACAAGTGCTATTCTGTTAGCGAGAGACACGACATTTGATGTTGTCATTAGAAATGAAACGGTTTCAGTTTAAAGTGGAAAGAAGAATTGTGTTAAACGACAATTATAAGTGAGTCTACAATCTGCCGTTTGAGCTGCTTACAGAACTTTTTCAGCCGATTAACGCGGTCAGCCTTTTGTCCTTACTACTAATAATAGATATGATGTAAGACTTACGTATTTAGATATGAAAGCAATAACCATCACGAATAAGTTGTTTCTTGTTGTCCTTGTCCACCATTTCTTGAGCATTTAGAAGTAATGACACTTTGATGTAGTTGTGCTGGAACACCATTTCCATTGCAAAGACTGAGAATAATCTGAATAAAGGTCAGATATGCTGCCATATCCCGATTCCATACACGATACACGAATCATTTACCTTTCATGTCATCTTTACAATTCTGATGTGTACATCTAATAAAATAATGAAGTAGTATATTGTAACACAATGTTATTGATTACATTAGAGTAAGCAATATGTTTTTATTAACCAAGCATAAAGTATAGTTCATTATCGTCATTTACGAATGATTCTTCTGAATTACTTGATGATACTGCATTACTAATGGCACAAACAACTGTACTCAAAGTAGATGGCCATGTAATAGTCGTAATAGTTGATATAAACGAAGTGAGTAATGATTGATCATCATCATCATCTAATAATAATAATAATAGATTAATAATAAAGTAATCATAGCTGCTTCTACTTACTATTGTTATTTAACATGTCCATTTTTGCTAATACATATGTTCCCATAAGCATTTGATAAATCATAATGAATACAGATGATTGATGGTATTGATTGACTAGCATGGCTGTATTGTTTGAGTCAATGCTTGTCTAGCAATAATGATACGGTTAGTAACACACATAGATACATATATATATATAGGTCATGCTGATGATAATGATGTATCTTACAAGTAAATCCATACGAGATAATAAACGAGTTGTTTGTTGTTTTAATTGATCCACTAATTGATGGAATACTGACGATGAATCTACAGTTGTCGTCGAGTTGGAGATCGATTTATATTGACGATACCATCGTAGTAAAGCATTACTCGCCAATTGTGTATTGTATAATGCTGACAGTATTGCTTATTAGTTTAATCCATGATTGCCACTCTAATCTACAATCACTCACCTTCTCTGAATGTATTCAATGGTTCCTGTTCGAATAGTGGTCCATCTTCATCATTCACTTCATGATTATCCAGTGATAGTGAATGAACACTTGATATTAACATATTAATATCTATTCATGTGCCATTATTAGTTTAGATGGAAATGACATATACAACTCATGTTATCCTTCTATTACTCACCTTGTTTAATCAAGAGTTGATTGAAAAGCGGTGTAATTACTGCTGCTGCATCGGTAGAACCAAATTGATCCACAAGAATCATAGTAAGTGTTTCAACCTATAATTGTATATTAATGACAGTGTAAAGAATCTTACATATTCCTACTTACCGAGTGACCATTCATCGTAGCAGCAACAGTAATGGCATCCCTTCTAATATCTTCATCATCATCCTTGATGAGATATATCCATTCAGAGAGCAATAAGTTAATAGCCAAGTATAGATGATTACATAATGATTATTGATTACCTGCATCAATTGCCAGAGTATCCATCCTAGTTGAATGTTGAAATGTCCACTTGGAATCATGATGGATAACGCAGTGACCACGGCCTTTCTCATTTCTAATGGCTATTACATAGTAAAAAAATTAACGCGGTGGTTATTTACGATGTGTACACCACATTGTTACGCATTACTTACTGCTTCATCCATTGTCGCTTCCTTTAATGTATTCGTCCATGGTAGCATCCTATCGTGTGATGGTGACTTCATCTATAGTATTACGTGTATGATTTACGCTGTATTAGTACGTTGTGATAATAGTCTAGTGTAGTCATTACAAATCTTACACGTGAAATAAGTAAGCTTAGTAAGGGCAGCGTACTACACCGTCGACCTAGTCGTTTCTCCCCTTGGAATCGTTGCCATAGAATAGGATACGCGGTAAGTGCTTCCTCTTCCTGAATACTGTTCATACTACGTAGGATTGTCATGGTCTCATTTAAACTATCAGGATCCATATCATTTTGTTGAATAATATTATTCAATAGATAGGATCCAAATGCACTATTTATACATACATACATATATACGTATTAATGTCGTAGTCAGTGTGTTTCTTGTCTTTTATCCATCATTACCTTGGTAAACTAGTAGATAATGGCTGGATCTCCTTCAATATTGCCGGATAGACTAAATAATGAGATTCGGGTAGTAGATGATGCTTAAGCAAATCTAAACCTGAATCAATATTGTCCGGTAGCCATACTGCTTGTGGTTGAACAAGTGCATTCTGCGTCAATAAAGCATAATAAAATGGACGACATTGAGTGGCACCAGGCTGTGTAGGTATCAATGGTAGTTGACAGGCTTGCCATGATATCTTAAGCCATGGTATCCATGCCTTATGCACTTGTTCCTCTGCATCACTCATGATGATTAGTATGGCTATTTGTTAGTATTACAAGGTTATTAGTTTACCTGTCCAATTAAGTGATTGCCACCAACGAGACGTGAACAATGTCTCCTTAATAAGCTTGATTGTAATCAATGATAATACTTGACATGGATGTTGACTTATAATTGATAGCGATTCAAATAATGCCATTAGTTGATTGGTAACTCTAGTATAATCAATAGTTAACCACCATCTATTATAAATATTAAATGATAACATACCTGCAGATACTACCGGTTGATGTCGTGGATATTGACGTAATAACTGGTATAATTGACATAGTCTACCATGTAGTTCATTCGTAGTCAATTGATCATTCATGGAGTGTAGATCAGCAACTAGTTCTTGACTGATCATTAGTATTTGATTAGGATTAACCAAGGCTACGAGTGCATACGATGCCATTTCTCTAATCTAAATAGTAGAATGATTATTACTAAACTGAATGAATCAAATGTATGACTATATATATATATATATATATACCTTGTAGACACGACTACTAGCACAATTTCGAATTGCTTTAATCAATGGAGCTAGACCATCTGTTTGCTGTTGATTCGGAATATCCTGATCAGATAATGATGGCTTCAAATGAGCCAATACTAATAGCACAGGATAGAGTGATGTCTCCACTTGTTCCTATCAATGTGTAATCACACATTAGCAATCAATATCATCTCAGTATACACGCTATAGTGTAGACAATCACTTACTGGATTGGTTGTATAATTGAACTTGCTATCTACAAGTCTAGACAGTAGGAATGGTTCAAGCTGTGAATACTTTTTGAAAAACTCTCTAACAGATAATCCATTAAATGTATCCTTCTCATCGGACATTAACGATTTAATACCGAATACTCGATTGATCAATGAGGACAACATCATTACAGAGCAGTTACGAATAGGCCAACTAGTAATGAGCATACAAACAAGTATGAATGAGTATCTATCTAGCAATGAATGATATGCACACGTATAGTAATTACCTTGATGATGCCATACCATGAATAGCCAATTTGAAACTATGCTCAATGTAACGCGATATATTCTTACTGAGACGTGCATCGGTCAACAGCATTCGTAGTGTATTCATAGCATGAACCTGACCACTAATCTTTTCTTCATCATTCTTATAGCTATGTGAATCTACTGCGACATCAGATGATGATGATGATGATGACATGATATCGGATGTCATATCAAATAGTTGTGATACAGCTGTATGAAGCATTTGACCTGATGCATCACATAATACGAGTGCCATGATACCATACGGTATACCACCACTACGCCGTGTAATAGAAATGGATGTAGATTGCATTTGTTCAAGTATACTCTAGATAGATAGTGATTAGCTGTGTTATGACATGATACACACACACATGTATATATGTATATATACATACCTTTAACCATTCACGGACAATAGCCGATAATCGTGGATCATGAGATTGATGCAGTAACTGACAAACAGCCTCAAAATGCGAAGATATATGCGAGAATGCACCACGATGTCGTAATCCCATGAGTAGTTGCTTTAATCGATTACCACAATCAATAATTAAATCTACTGATATAAATGATGTCTATACAATAATATTAATACATTAGAGTTGATCATAGTAACGATTAATAGCTCATATTATCTACCTTTATATTCTGATTCAATGATTGTACACCACCACGTACAATATCTTCAAGTAATGCACTACAAAATATTAAGTAATTAGTTAATTAATGGTGTCTATTGCTTCTTACCTAGCCTCTTTAATACCACGCCAACAATAGGTGAGCAAGTAGTGATGATCTTGACTACGTAATACGAGTAGTTCATCATCATCTTGTTCATAACCTTCTGGTGCTGGATGTTCTAATGCTGTCACTACAATCTCAATAGTCTGTTCAATAATCGATAATAGTTGCTGATTGATAGTTGACCATTGTTCATTAGAAATACTATTAGAGGATGATGATGCCTGTAGATGTTTATCTATTGTATCACGATATATATAAGAGAATGCCTTTAGTATACCGTGTACTGGATGACGACGTGTAGCCATGGATAGATTCGATTTAGCTTGATTCATTCTAGCTTCAATATCCTTGAGCATCAATGTCATAAAATTACTAATAATAATAATAACAACTATTAGCGAGTATTCAATAGGTCATCATCATCATCTCATAACTCACCTCTTGCATCTTGTAGTTCATTATCTTGTTCTACTTGCATATTAGATGGTGATAGATACCAACCAAGATTGACTATATACTTTTGGAATACAAGTAGTATAATGGCTGCACCTCCATCACTCTGAGATGCTTTAGGATCTGCTAGAGATGACCACGCACCAGCAATCAATTGTTGCTCTACTTTATCCACACTCTCATAACCAGGTAATGGAGCAGGAAAGTAAGCGAGACACTTTAGTGCAATCAATCGATTAGCATCGTAATTATCTAAAAGTAGAGTGACAAGTGATTGTGTGGCTTCTAATGTAAACAAATGCTCCTCTACAATACGACCTATCACTTTACAATTACGACAGTGATAATGACTATCAGTATCAGTATTCGATAATGATGGCAATAAGAAATGATCCAGTAATTGATAGAGTAGTTTAAGTGACATGGCCACTCGAGTAAATGGTGCATTAGGATACAATCCTTGTAGACAATGTCGTATTAACCATGCTACAAATTGATGACCGGGATAGTAGACATCAGCTGAACGTTCCGGTCTACCATGCGTGTAAGCAGCAGCATTATCGTGTAATCGTTTCATTAAACGAGTCATGGCAGCATACATATTCTGTCTGAAATGTGCTCTAGTCACATTCATATTAATACGTAGAAATTGTTGCACAATGGATAGTTCCTCCACTGTAATAGGATCGGTAGTACGTCTAGTCTCACATACTAATGCTAACATATCAAGTCGAACTTGTTCCTCTGGATGTATTAATGCTAACTGACCAACTTGTTGTAAATCTTGTAATTCTAATGAACTCAATTAATCATAGACTATTCCAATAATCGTATAAAATAAATAAATACCTGTATTCACTGTAATGAGACCATTTGCCTTTGCCGTCTTTAATACTGTAACCAGGCAAATATACGTTGACCTTGATTAGATGTATCATCGATATGCTTATCACCAACAACATGATTGTAGAGTGGTCGGAATGTCGATGAATTAAACTTGAATAGCTTGCTAACAACACGTCCCGTATAATTACTAATAGTTGCATCAGAGGAGAGTAGACCACGAGACAAGAATGGAATCCACACTGTAGACCAATAATGACTTGACTATATATACACATATATATATTAGTATCATTTCATCTATGATCATATGCTCATTACCGGATCATGTATTGTTAAATGCTCCATTATAGTTACTAGTAGTGCCATGGCATAGGATGCAAGAACAACATCAGATAATGCCATCATTATACTAGATTGTAACTTGTCATCAATAAAGTAATCCATAGATACATAAGGTACTAGACAACAAAGAAATCCATATTTCATCTAACAACAAAGTATTAATATACAATAGATTATGTATATATACATTACAAGTCATCATTACCTCTTCTCTCCAATCAACAGTAAGTAAATGAGTTACTAATTGATCTTTGAATTGTTGTACTTGTTGTGTCATTAGATCATCCATTGGAAATGCTGCCAAGTTCTTTAACAATCCCTCAAGAGCTACCTTAACCTATTCAACATATTCATTCATTCATATATCTATAGGATATAGACACATTATATATTCATATTTACCTTATGTTGTACAGCATCTGCAGGATCACGCCAACTATCCCATATCAATGATATTAACCATTGTCGCTTACTCGCATCTAGTGGTGCATCCAACTTGTCAAACCATAGGGTTAACGTATCAAATGCCATAAATCGATGCTGTATAAGTGGTTGATTTGACATGCCTACAGCCAAGTAGAATATCAATTCCATGAGTGTTGTAGGTTCTACTATTACTCTAATCATAGTAATAATGTTATAGGTTATTAGTAGGATATATCATGTCATGTATAAACACAATCACTTACCCTAAACAATCTAATTTAACTATAGGCAATCTAGGCAATGATGACTTTAATAGTTCCGATGAATTAACTACTAATAGACCACGGCATAGAGGCAAGTATAATGCATGTGCTGTAATGAATTCCGATACACCTAGACATGTATCCTTCTTATTGTCATCTATCCTGTATGGAAGTGTCGATGATGATGATGATGATGCTGAATCATCATCAAGTAACGTATACTGCCATAATAAAGCCAATGGTGTGTCACTATCTTGTTGATAGGACAATAGAGTGGCGTAGATAACACCGGCTACCGGTCCAATATCACGAGCAATACGAGGAAGAGCACATACATCCATACATGCCTTTATCGCATTTATTTGCTCCTCTGAACTAATACTCAATACATTGATATTGTCATTAGACGACAATGCTGTATTACGCTTCTGTTGACGTGAATAACCAATTAGAAATTGTTGACCAAGTGATTTAGCTTGTGCAATCTCTGTTGTTAACTGAATAGATGTGCCTTGATCCTTGTAAATAGACAAGCACTGCTCTACTTTATCAGTATATGCACGTAATGAAGTAGCTATTGTAATCATTATTAGTATGAGTCAATCAGTAATCAATAAACATAATACGCGGTATAATAATCAGGAAATATTCCGATTAAAAAAAATAAAAAATAAAATCGGAGTGATTCATTTTACATACAATTGACTATGCTCATATTATTTCTTCATTTCTTCTTATTACACTTGTTTCTTTATAGTATTCATAGTTGGATTACACTACTATAAGGTTACTATTTGCCAAATGGCATCCTCTATGGCCATTGGTGTGTTACGACCTAATACAATCAAGTTACATACTGCTACTTCTATACAGTTAGTATCAACGGTGACATCTTCTATGTTATTACGCTGTCAAGGTGCTCGTTTACCACTTTATCGTTGTATAACTACAAGTAGACTATGTTCACTACCTAAAACTAAGAGTTCTCTTATTCAAGCTATTCAAAAGACTAATGAAGAGTTGACTGCTAAAGCGAATAAACCTGCTAAACGACTAGAACGTCTACTTGAAACAGCTGAAGACGAGCAGTATCGACGTACTACGCCAAATGTATTGATACGCGTTAATAAGCGACATTTATCACAACCTAAACGTGCTACTATACCATCTATACCGGAGGATATGAATCTACATATTACGAAAACACCATCATCTATTAAACTATTACAACAACAACAACAACAACAACAACCATCACCAAGTCGAATGGGTAAACGATTCCAATCTATTAGTGGCAATAATAGTAACACACCATCTACATTAGTAAAGGACGATGATGAAGTGAATACTAGTGAACTCATTGAATCAACATTTGATCCAGAAGAAATGGTTGATATAGGATATGAATATCAACCTGGTGATTTAGTAGAAGTAATCAAGTAAGTATTCTATATATACATGTATATATATAGATTATTAACTATGTATTCTATTATTTGTAGAGTAAAACGACCTTTACTACTTGTTGTACACTCTAAACAAGTAAATGGTATTCGTTATAATGGTCTATTATCTAATGGTGACACTGTTGAATTTCAACCATCTGATGTGGTATTCCATACACCAGACTTTTTAAAATCTAATGAGTTCAAATCATTATTCGCTAAAGGATTAATGAAATCGGGCACCGGTGAACGTGTAGATATGCAACAACTGATTCATGATAAAGATGGACAACAACAGACATTATTGCCACAAGTGGCACGTCGTATCTTAAGCGTCTTCGATCGTATGACACTATCCCGTCAATGGTCGGCCATCATACGTATGCAACAAATCTATACGGAATTTCACGAACAAAACAATCGTGAAGTAGCCGGTCTAGAGGAGATCGCCAAGCACGTCTACGCCAACGAGGATGGTAGTGATGAATCTAGCGTGACACTCACCTATACACAACGATATGCTGTGCATCGATTTCTAAGTCGTGACCCGTTACACTTTATTCCGGAACGATCTCACTTTAGTGCCTACGAGAATATCGTCGACCATCTTAACATGTCAATGGGACAGTTCCGATTTAGACCACTTAGCGAGTTAAAGCGTATTAACGAAGCAATACGTATGATTAATGAGAAGGATGCGAAGTTTAACGAGTTTCTACGACGTGCTCATAAGATGATCGATCTCAAACGATCCAACTTACTCGCTAACTCGGACAACTATCAATTATCACCCTATTCCGATACTGATTTATCATTTCTAGAATTGGTACGCGCGTTTATTCACGCGGAAGTCAACAATATACCGCGTAATCCGTTCGTCTATCCTACCTCTGAGATTATTAAACCACTACGCTATTACGATGATCTAGACGCAGATACTGCATCGGCATTTCTAGTCGATATGGGCGTATGGCCGGCATGGGAGAATGTCGTCACACTTAAGGAGTCAGTACCATTAGCGGGACACACACAATCGAAACAGTTAGAGAATGCCATACGTAGAAATAATAAGTTGGCACAACGTTTATTGGCAGTACCGATGTTTAAATATCAATCTAAATCATTACAGAACAATAAGCGTAATACAGCTGCAGCAATAGATGCATCGATATCCATAGCCACACCTAAAATATCACCCTCGTCTAATCCTGAAGAATTCTACACAAAGGACATTGTTGAACATTTACGCATGATTTCGGTGATTTACCCGTGTATACCATTGATGATACGGATGCTAAAGAACTGGATGATGGTATCTCGATTGAACGCACACAGGATGGTCAGTGTTGGCTACACGTACATGTGGCAGACCCGACTGCCTACATTCCACCACAACACTTGATTGCACGTAGAGCACAGGGACAAGGCAGCACCATCTATTTCCCTGAACGACATTACCCGATGCTACCCGACGATCTATCTATTCAACGATTTAGTCTAGGTGTGAATAGACACACGAGTGAACCACAAAGTGTACTCACCTTCTCGGCACGTTTAAATACTACTAATGGTCAATTGGAGGATTTCAAGGTTAGAGCAGGTATCATTCGTAAGGTACACGTATTGCAATATGATAAAGTAGACGGCATACTTGACTGGTCGAATATCACTCGAATGAAGAACGAAGTAATCCGTCGTAGAATGCAACGTGTATGGCATATCGATGACAATCGTGTATTGACCATCAGTGACATTGCCGATAAAACCAATAGTAGTAGTAGTAATGGCAATGCAATATCATTAGAGATGCAACAAGATCTACATGCATTACAACAATTGGCAAATCTTCACATGTCACATCGTGTACAACAAGGCATGTTATTATTCTCATTGCCTAGTAGTAGTGTTTCTACGAAACCATTCCCATTGCCCATTACACAACAACATCCATTACAATTACTACGCTATCAGCAACCGACATTAGCGGCTAATAGACAACCACCCTCACTTACGTTACAACTCGAACGAGCCATGCATTCACCGGCTCGTCTCATGGTAGCAGAACTAATGGTGATTGCCGGTCGAGTATGCGGTACATGGTGTCATTCACGTCAATTACCCGTGCATTATAGAGCACAAAAGGCACCCGTTGGTCTACCGAGACATCTAGCAGATACACTAATGGAGGAATCCACACAGAATCACGGTATGGTAGATTTCATGTTATTCCAACAGGCACGCTCCTACATGTTACCCGTCACACAACAATTGACACCGGGTGTTCATTGGACCATGGGTATTCATGATTTACAACAAGGTTACGTCAAGTGTACATCGCCATTGCGACGATACACGGACATGCTCGTACACTGGCAGATTAAATCGCAACTTATCAAAGAGGCAGATCCACGATCCAGACATTCACACGCATTTACCGTAGAGCAACTCGATCTACTAGGACATCGTATGTTGGCCAAGGAGCGTGCCATTCGTATATTACAAAGTGACGCAAACGATTCTGGACCATTGAATTCCTGGAACGTATGGGACGTGGACCTGTTAAAGATACATCTTCATCTTCATTATTTAGATCAAATCTACCCTTAGATTGGTCAACCCTAGGTGCTAGACACTGGCCATCCATTGTTATTAATGTGACTGACACAGAATCCATCAATTACGGTGTACTTATACTAGATCTAGGTCTAATAGTACGTCTAGTACCTGATAAAGGCAAGGTAATCAATACTCAATTGAAGTTAGGCGATAAATTATTCTGTCGTATATTCAAGACATCACGCGATAAATCATTATTATGGGCAGTAGAAGCAGATGGTAGTGCATGCGATGATGGTAGAGATCTAGAGAAATTAGCTGTTTTCTAAGTGATACTTAATGAACATGAACATGAACATGAATATATATAATAAATCATTAGAATATATCAATGTAATCCAATCCATTATGTATTGACTATTTATTTATTCATCTGATTGTTGTATTGATTTAATTAATTCAGCAATGGGTACATCACTATCTGTATCACTACTACTTGTTCCTCATCTTCATCTTCATCTTCACTTCTGTATCCTCTTCTGTGCTGATTCTATTATTATTCGCTTTCCTTTTGTTGTCATATCATTATGAATGACTTGTTTCTGTTGTTTCTTCATAGTCTCATTCATATCATCATCATCATCCTTTGTAGATATTTGTTTTCTCTTTGTCATACTCATTGTCTTGATCTGTGATAGTTGCTTAAATTTGAGTGACCATTGCACATCTTGATCTAATAATTGTTCAAACTATTATAATGATATATATATATTACATATTAGTCATAGTAATCTAATTTACTATTTAATTACCTGTTCTCGTTGCTTGATTCTTTGTTCCTTATCATTAATAGTCAATAGTAATCCTTGCCAGGTAAATGGTGCCATCATTGTTATTCGATCATTATCGCGTAATACTTGTTCAAATGATGATGCATTTCTATAATCATTCGTGTATTAGTTAAATATACACACGTATGATTGATATGTTGCTTACCGTAAGCAGAATCGAGTACAAATGTATTTCTTTGCATATAAAATACTGCTATATCCTAAATAACAACGGCCTCTTCTACACTTGGTACTAGTATGTCATATTATTATTATTATTAGTGAGATTACTACACTTTGATGGTTCATCTATACTATAGATCTACATACCATGTGATGAAGATTGTTCCATCAGATAGATACTCTGACTAGATATCAGTTGATTAATGGCATTGACTACGATCATCACTTCATCAATACTTTGATAGGATAATGTTGCCAGTTGAGTAGCTACAAATTGTGTATAGCTTAACTCAATCTAGTAAATAGGTGAATATTATGAGTAATGATTCTATTAAGATCTAGTATGTTATTACCTCATTCATACAACAATCATGTGAGTTGTATGATGTACTAGTACTAGAAGAGTAGTGTCATTACACTTTTTGATACGCTCTACCATTAATTTGATCAATGATGAGCAGTGTGCTTTCCTTGATTGTACAAATCGATACAAGCTTGCTGTCACCGGTTCTGGTCTAGGTGATGTTGGTCCAATCTCTTCTGGTCCGAATAGACCTGTTAATTCTGACTGTACACCTAGACTAATGCAACATCGATGACGATATACGAATAATGCTTCAATGTACTCGTTTAAGCGTTGATAAAGAAAAGAGGCATGTTTGCCGTCCATTAGGGCAAATAGATCAATAGCACATTGACGAACTTTTTTGTATGGACTCGCCATGACTGCCACCACTGCAGGCATACACTAACAAAAGACGATGATGAATATGAAATAGTATGGAATACACAACATGTTAGTAGTTACCTTGAATGGATGAATAATTCCTTGTTGTAATGCTAAACGTATAACTTGAAATGCTGTCTCATGTAAGAGTGGGTGTTGATGTAGTGTTGCCTCTAGGATAGCATCGACATATTTATGTATTAATCCTGGTGTCAGTCTAGTTAATATGTACATGATTAGTAAATGATGTCTATTATATTAGTAAGCTTTCTCTTTTATATTACCCGTCATCTTCGAGTTGAGTATGCATGAATATTGCCTCTTGCTTTTCTATTGTTTCTATTTACAATTGACATGATTAATATCTATTCATTTGATTATTGCTATATCAATATGTCTTACTATCATCGTGTCCCTCTTGTCCTTCTAGACTACTCGATAACAATGATGCGAATACCTTCATAAGCTGTACTCGTATCATTATTTGATCATTATTCGTTAGAATACGCTGAATAATCGATGTGCTTTGCTCGTTAGTTAGCCATGCAGGATATGCTTGGTATAGGTAGCCTAATGATTTAGAAGAGTTAGTTTCAATTCATTGTTCGTATTCCATGTTGCTTACCCATGCTTTTAAGTGCGTAAGTTTGTATGGCTGGTTCATAGGGTTGATGCATAAATCGTATTACTAAATGAAATGTCTTTTCCTTTAGTAATGAGCACTATAACAAGAATATTAATATGTAAATGGTTGTTGCTTTTCATTTCTTGTCAACATTCAATCCACTTACTTGTTTCGCTAGTTCTAATCAAGTTTACACTCAATGTTAATGATATTATACAATATACATATATTCAATGACTTCTTACCAATAGGTCGTGTATCTGTTACACGATAATGCAAACATATCAATCCTATGGCAAGTAATAATCGTAAAAGATGTCGTAATGATTGGAATGTACGCTTTTCTTGATAATAGACTTCCTCATCGGTGATTCGTTCTATTTGTCAATTGATAATAATATCGTATTAGACTAGTTTACTATTTCATTATCGTGTTAGTTACACTCACTAATACTCGCAGTCCATAGACGTAGTAAATACATGTGTTGTCGAGTGTATCGTGTTATAATCATGCATAGACATGGTACTGCTAGTTCGATTAGCTACATGATTGATATTAGTATACTACATCTATCTATACTGGTGTCATTCGACTAACCGATTGTGATCCTTTAAGTAGTAGATTGGTAAGATTAGATTGTAGGGTAAGCATTAACTTCGAGTCAATCTGTCGTAGTACAGGTAAAGTGGATCGAATAATATGAATGATAGACTCGGCCAAATCATATTCCTACTCGTTACGCATTAGCGTGCTTACATTGTCACCAGTATTTGTCGAGTATGTTACACTTACTTGATAGGTAATAGAGGATATGTATAGGCATAAGTTTGGCAAATGATAAATAAATAGTTCGGGTACTACTCGAGCCAATTGTACCAATACTAGATCGTAGCCATAACTCACGGATTCCGTAGTCGTCGATAATAGTTGTTCCATATACCAGTGGACATACCATTGATACAACTGTGTTCTTGCCTTTCTATTCCTACTAGTGGTATCCAATGCCTAATGAACAGTGTATCTATGAGTATTTCTACATTTACTCCATTTGTCATTGTAGTTACCTTTTCAAATACTTTGGCTAAACGGTAACGATAAGTAGTGGCACATTGCTTCATAGATTGTCCCATAATGTGAAGTCGATGTTTTAGTAGAATCTGATCACTTGTCGTCAAATGATGATAGCCTGAATGAAGTGTACTCGCTTGATTACTCGTCGTGATACTCGCCGACACTAACGACAAATCCGATAGCCAGATCGATTGTAATTGTTGATGACATAATTTCTATATAATTTATCATTGTATAAATCATGTTTATGTTTATGTATATTGCTACTTACTATAATAGAGGGATCAACGTCTTCTATCTGGTGTAATAGGCATAGGGCAATATTTGTCTTGATCGACTCGTCTTCTACTTGTGCGTATATATCCTTTAACAATCTTATGGCGTGTTTTCTAACCGATACACCAACATCCTAATATATATATATATATTGATTATTATCATCATTACTATAGAATGTTTATCCAATAAACACATACCATAACTCTAGCTTGAATCAATGGATAGCATTGCTGTAGTAACACTGGATCATCACGAGTCAGGCATAGTTGACCGATAATACCAAGTGCTGTGTCGCGTATGCCAATTGATACCGTATCTTGTAAATGATCGATAACCGTTTGCAACCAGGAAGACCACTGATACATTTCAATCAATAGGGTAAGCCCAATATTATTCTATTCAATGGTCGTCAACTTACTAATGATTGATCAATGGTAGCAGGCATGGTAGTCAACAGTGTTTCCAATGCTTTAAGCCCTCTAATACGTAGAGGAATACTTGAATAAGTAGGGAATGCTAAGGAATGGATATGGAATAACGATGGATTCCAGCGATACCAGTCGCAAGTCAGCTGCCACCATATGGATTGTATTTCGTGCGAGTCACTAATGATTCATAGTAAGTAACTGTAGATATAATATATTTATAATATATATATAGCTATACTGCTTACATAACTGGCACCGATCGAGTGACGTATGATCGATTGATTATTTGTTCTAATGGTTTCAACACAGAGATATCATTCCTTTAGTTCCAATGTAGAATTATTATCACTGGCCAGACATGCTTGTAAATAGGAACGTAGATGGAAGTAGTGTAGATTTGCAAATAGATAGCCTAATGTCTACGGACAATACGATATTGTTAGTTAATACTACAATGAATGTGACAATGCATCGATTACCTCTAGTTTGTTATCTGCATTTTGGTTATAGTAATAGTCGAATAATTGCTGCTGACATCCTTGATTCTATTCAATTCTATCTAATGTGCAAATGTAAATACATGATTCATTCTTGTGTGATATTAGTGTAAATACCATGATTAATTCAAGTGATCGACCATTTGTATCGACTCCTTGTTGCTCATCATGATCCTCTTCTTTATTTGCGTATATTTCAACGTAGATACGAGTCAATTGTTCAAGTGCCATGCCACGACGCGTATCCTGCTCCTCTCGTTGCTTCTTGTCATTGCTGGTTTATCCTCGTTGTCACACGTTTGTTTATCTTCATTTTCTCCCAACCATAATTGATGCTAATATCATTGTAATAGAATGTTAGTTAGCTGCAGTCCACATCTATATATGTATGTAATGCTTATTACCAGTTGTTTACTTAGTACTAGTAATGTAACGTGTGCACCAGGCCATTCAGGCAAATGGCGTATTTTAAACAGATCCGTTATGAATGTTGCGATATCAAAGCCGGATTCTCTACATTGCGATTATTCATCTTTTAGTATTCTAATGACTTGACATTATTGTAATTAATTACCTTTGCAGTAAATGATTTATACACACGCTAGCATAATGAAATGTTGACTTCATGTTTTGTTGACTTTGTTGCTCCATCTTTTACGCAATAACCATTAGACATAATCATCATCATCATCATATATATTCCATGTAACTTACTCGATTCATTATCATTACTACATTGTCATCATTACTCTGACTAGCGTTGTCATTATTATTAGACAATGATGCTTGATCTTCATCATGATG
Source organism: Syncephalis plumigaleata (assembly GCA_025201365.1). Lineage (NCBI taxonomy): Eukaryota > Fungi > Zoopagomycota > Zoopagomycetes > Zoopagales > Piptocephalidaceae > Syncephalis > Syncephalis plumigaleata. The sequence goes on from JAIXMF010000001.1 coordinate 170,564, forward strand.
CTGATGATGATGACTACTTTGAATAAATCGTAATAATAATACAGAAAGTCGATGGACCAATAGTTCCTTTGTAATACTAGTACAGTTTAGTAGGTAGACAATCATGACAATCATCTAACTTACCGGTACATTGTAGCATCAGTAGACAGCGGTGTTTCCGATCTATTCATGGTAGAATGTGAAAGCACCTCATCTAGTAGCCATACTCGTTGAGCAGTATAACGATGAAATATCTAGGGAAATAAAGTTAATATCACTCTCAAGCATTTGTTCCACTGTATTTACCGTGCATAACAGTTCGAGTGAGGGTAGGATCAAGTAGGATGACACGGATAGTACGAGCGATGGCTGGAATAGTCCTGATAGAGCAGTGTAGCTTGATAGGATGATCACTTGCTCTGACATATCCTGTTGACGTACCAGTCTCTCGAATCCTTGAATACAATGCCCGGTCGATATCATCAGTGTAGTCCATTGATCCGAATCATCTATGCGAGGCACGACGATTAATACATGGTAAAGAACATTTGACTAAGTTATTAAAGCATTTCTACCTTTCTCCACTGCCCCTGTCACGGATAAACGTTGAACAAGTCGTGTTAAACGAATCATACCTAGAATCAATTCCTCAGGATAAAGCTACTCAATTGTCAATATAGATATGTATATGTATGTATGTGTCTACTTACTCGTGGATGTAATGAACCACTTTGTGTCATAATTGCTAAAACACACAGTACAGCCTGTATTCCCGTGTTCAGCTGATTCAATGACCATGCTCGATTGAGTGCGGAATCATTCGCTGTCGATTCAAGTAGCATTAGAGCACAAGTCTCTCCTTGCTGTATAACTTGCTCTAACAAATGCTCAAGTCGACTTAGATCTGATATGATAGGATATTGCAGAAATAATTGAGTATACGAAGTAATAGCGGATGTGACATCATTGACATCTGCCATCGATAAATGACTATGATGACACATGTAGTATAGTTGTTGTACACTTGATGCCGATAATATCCATTGTTGCGACTTTTGCTCATCATTACTTGGTCCATCACGCGTGAATAGAGTGTTATCAATGGAAGAGACCACATAAGCTGTAGTATTTTGTTGTTGTTGTTGTTGTTGTTCTAAAGCATCCTGACTAGCAAATAATCGCTTAAGGAATTCTGACAATTTGTCAACAGCTAATTTCATTTTACTTGTTAGTTTAGTCTAGTCTAGTTAATTCACATCTAATTACCTGGTTGCACGGTAATATTGACGGGATGCTTATAATCATCAACAACTAATGTACGGGGATTGGTCGACTCTTCTTTAACTGATTCTAAATGCGTATCCATAGTCATTGGAATATCAGTGTCATTTACTGCTGTATTAGATGCCGACAAATGCTCTTCATCTAACAAGGACATTGATTCACTTTGTATTCCATTACACCAATGATGAATCCAGTCAAGTGGTGGCTCATTAAGCATTACATCATCATTATTGTCCAATATATCTAAATGCAATACGCATATATATAAGTGAATATCTTTAGAGAATTGTCATGATGAACTAACCATTTGTTTTTACAGTACCATCTAGTGTTACTGGTTGTAGTTGATCCAACACCGATTGTACAATTGATGATCGTGCTGGCAATACTGGTAGATCTGTTGTTGTGATAGCAGGATCAGGTCGTGTCATTATCGCTGACTTAACACATCTATCAATAATAAATATTACTTTTGAATTATTTCACGTAATGGCATATATTTCACTTACACGCCACTGATATCAATCAATTTTACTCGAGTTACAATATCGTCGAGTATAGTAGAAGATATGCTATTCAAATCTACTGCAGTATTATCGTTAAACGTCGTATCGTCCTCTTCTTGTTCAGGTAATACACCTATTTCACCATCAGGAAACTCATTCAAGACTAGATTGCTAGTATCAGTACTACTGTAATAATATGTCAAGTGCATATACTATATACCAGGTAGGATAGACGTAAGTGTCGTAAGTGGTGTATAGGCTAGCACATTGGCAACCGTCTGTGGTAATGCTAGTTGTTGTTGTTGTTGTTGTAGTTCTTCGTTGTCCATAGCATATGGCAATGATTCAGCTATTGTAGTATGACGAGACAACATGAACAAGATGATAGACACAGGATAACCAACTATATATATATATATGCATATATGCTATAAGAGAAGTAAGAGAATGGATAGACGCGTATTTGATTATTTAAAAGAAGAGAAGGGAAGAAATCAGAATGATTATGATTTATTAAATAAATACCGCGTGATTTTTTCGTGAATTCATTTCAACTCAAACGCTGTATAAACACATTATGTTCATTTACTGAATTAAACAAACAATCTCCATACAAGTTTGTTTCAATAGTAAATACACATTTATTTTACGTTAATAAGTATGAATAGGTTGTATCTCATGAGATGCAACACCAAGTTATTGTGTGTAGAAAGAGAGAGATCGTGTATGAATAGAATAGCCATTGATCAAAAGAAAGTTGTCGAGTATACGACAACAAGAAGCGTATATGATCTAAAGCGAATAATGAATGCGACTAACATAATAATGTGCAAACATTTGACAAGAAACGAAAGAGGAGAGAGAGATGGACGGTAATGATGCAATAGACGCTATGTATCGGCTGACTGATAAGTGCCATTCAGCATGGCAGATGTCGATAATGGCGATGATACTGTGGCAGTATTGCCATTCACATAATCCACAGATATAATCTCATCATCACTATTATTGTTATTAGAAGACGTTGCTTTTGCTTCATCTCCCACTTTACGTCGAGCAAGTCGTGACTCGCCACTAGTTGACGAACTAACTGTGTCAATATCCGAGCGTGATCGCTTCTTCTTACGCTGATTACGATGTTGCTGGTGTCGAGTAGGTGTTGTACGTGCCGAGTAGGCTGCATCTCCATCGACATCAATCTCTGTGCCTACATCGAGCATCTCGTCAGTTTCATCGAGTTCAACATCGACAATACTCTCTGTATTCTTGTTTTTTCGCTTATGTTTCTGTGATTTCGTAAATGATTCAACATCTAGCATGGTTGCCGTACTAGAATCTAATGCATGCGAGTCATCTATATCAATATCATCACCACTACCTGTTAGATTCATATCGGTGGCCGCTGTTACTGCCGCTACAATAGCCGCTGTATCCTCTTCGGTAGCCTCATACGCCGCTAGATCGACACTTGTATCTGTCACGAGTGATGTATCGAATTTCACACTCATGGCATCATCGAATTCCGTGGTTACATTTGCATTACTATCATCGGCATCATATCATCATTATTGACATTGACATGATTATCATGATGATTGCCTGCTGTTATGGTCACAATATCTGATGACATAGTAATATCACCATTCGATAATGATGATGCTTCGAGGTAACGTTTCTCCTCTTGATCCTCCTCCTCTTCAAAGTTAGCCGATTCCTTCTCCTCTTTTACTCCATTTGTCAAATCATCCATCATGCTGACGTGCAAGTCGGTCATGGAATCCATACCCGACTGAAATTCATCATTACTATGCTCGTCATTATGATTCTTGTGGATTCCGCGTCTCCTTGGGATTGTGACTCCTCCTGCATACGACGTCGTCGTTCCTGGAATTCCTTGACGTGCACCATTTCCGATTGTGACACTTTGTAAGCACGTCCGTGTTTATCTAGTTTTCCTTTGCGGAATGCTCGTTGAAGTGCTTGCGAACATGAAGGACGGAAGTTGGCTGCCACCGGATATTTTCTAATGACGGAATACGTGATAAATAATGACATACTAGCATATAAAAAACGGAAGCAGACTTACGTGGCAATCCACTCGAATATTCGTTTAGGCAGACTACCATTCTCATTATTCATGTTCAGCACTGCTTCTACGCACAAATCCTCGTAGGATGGTAGAGGAGCGCCAACTGCACTGCGTGGTGCTCGTCTTCCATACGTTCGTCGTGGTGCTAGTCCAGTCACCGTTTCTTGTCCAGTTTGTACGGTTTCTGACGGTAAACGATCAGCACTTCCTACCACTTTATTTCGAGGTCGTGCGGGCGTTCTCATCGCCGTCTCGTGTGCCCATTCCGCCATACGTTCATAGTCTGTCATGGAGTCATCGCCGATTACCGCTGCTTGTACGTGTAATGACGCCGGGAACAACGGCATATCCGGATGAGTGGCATCACAGGCCAATACCAAATCAACTAGAACTGATTTAGGCAATGTGTTCAAATAGTTCTTTTTCTATATATCATACATACATACATATATACATATATACATATATTGTAAGTAAATGAGAACAACGTATTTTCTAAATAAAACACATAACTTCTTACCTGTGCATAACTGATACCAATACCCGATACCGCTTGCTCCATACGACGATTGCTAGTCTTTGACGCGTCATCCTCAATCGTCATAACAGAGCCGCTTGCTTGTGAATGTGTCTCATGATCCATATGATCCGTCACATGTGCATCCTCTAAATCTTGATCTTCAGTATCAAAATGAATGCCGTACTTTTGGATGCAATCGTGACAAAGCCATTCGGCGATCGTTTCCGCCCATACATCGTCGACCACCGGGTTATGACAAAGCTGATGGAAGCTACGACTACAGCTGGAACAAAACATGAGCTTATTGCCACTGATGGAGTCATCGCCATTACACTCTAAGCATTGTCGTTCCATAGTATTCTCATCTATGACACCATCTAAATACATCATATGCAATCATATAGAGTATTAGTCTATCCATCGTTAATAATCATTTACATAGACTTACTATGCGTGGCATGTAATGTGGAATTACTTGGTGCATTTATAAGTTCGGAAGCTTGCGACTAAATCATTCATACTTAGCATAATCACGTCATTATTTACAATACACGTTGTTAACATACCATACGCGTAATATGACTAGAGTGCCTGTCACCTTCAGCCGATTTAATGATAGAGGCAGCTATAGTGGAGGTAGGCGTGCCACTTGCTGATACTGTCGATGCTGTCGCTTCCCTAGTAGCCGTCTGACGTAGTAATGCTTCTATCATTGCTACTTCTTCACGCGAAGTACCCTGTCAATAATCATGATGAGTAACTACTACTACTACTAATAACACTAAGCTAACTGCTAGATTGACTTACCGAGGCATAAGTAAACTCACTACCATCAGCTTGTACGACACCATCTATGTTCACATCAGGTTCACCATCATGACCATAATCGTGGATATCGGTGTGATGTCCCGCTGCCGTTACTGCAACGAGCATTTCTTCATTTACACGATTACTTTCGTTATCCGTCAGCATACTTGATGTTTCCGTAAAATAGTGCTTCTCCTGATGCCTAGCAGTAACAAAAGGGTCGATAGTCTTCTATTGAATGCATTTACAAATAGGTTGTTATTGAATTTGTATTAAGAAAAAAATAGAAAATAAAAATAAGCGACGACTTACTCTATCGACGTGCATACTGTGCATTCCTACACAGGACTCTCAACTCAATGCAATAAGCGTAGTCTAGTGGTTCAACATTGGGAATAAGGAGTTAGTGCTTTTTCTATCCAACTACATTAGGGTTTCCATGTAATATTCGCTCATTGGTTCGCTACAAGTACGCGTCGAACTATAGCCCCCAAAAAAGCGATTTATCTACATAACAGTGTAATCGCTATGATAATCTACTGCTAGTTTCTAACCCGTAACGTAGCCAGGCTTCCATTGGTTGTATAACAGGGTGAAAGCACCAAATCTAAACACCTACCGGAATCTTATTGCTCTTTCCAACACTTGTAGGTGAAGCGACCAACAAGAAACTGTAATGAATGTCGTTAACAGTTGATAACTCTTAGAGTGTGTTAGTGTGAGTGAGTGAGTGCGAGCTAGTATGTACTGTGTGTCTGTGTGTGAGTGGGATAAACGACAAAGAGAAAATAGCATTTTGGCAAAAGCTATAAAAAATCGACTGGCCAATCAACTTCATTCACACGCCAGCCAGCCAGAAAAAGAAAGCAAGTTGAAAATTGACAGTTTCTCCCCATGTCTAAAACTGGCATGACTGGTTATTGTGATCGTGATCGTCATCGACGATTAGTGTAATCATCGACTATGATATACGAGAGACTAGGAAGGTACAATTCATTAGAAAGTACTTGATTACTACTACTACTACTTCTACTATCACTGGTACATATAAATGTATTGCTTTATTTGTTAATGATTCAATATCAAGCTTTCTTGTAATAATCAGTAAGATACTTATAAGGTGTTGGTCGATCAGTTGGATCAATGATGAATAGCTTAGTGAGTTCTTGTCCATACGAACTAGTGCTTGTTCTCCTTCCGCAATCATTGGGGCAACATTCGTCGTACCTCGATTAGCGGTGTACACATTAAGCATATAGAGCATGTATCCGGCATCCTTCTTGTCCTCCTCAGTAATTGCCTTAGTGATAATGTCATAGTCGTAGTTGAGTTTACGGGTATGGAAATAGTAGATAGTGGTGATTAATGTCCATGATTCTGCTTTACATAAATTAAATTTGGTCTGAGGGAACATCTCGGAGGGTAGAATCCAAAGGTGCCGGCCCTTGAATGCACTGGTTCTACCACGCCAGGTGCCGAATAGGTTAACTTGGTAGAATAATCGAAATCGATAATCGTGAATATTATATTATTCTTGTTCTTGTCATTCACCAGAATATCTATAATATCAATGGTATTACGGTGTATTAGTCGTTGATTACTTGGCTGCCTTATACTCCTCATTAAATGTCCATTTCTTACTAGCTGGTTTTATGTCATTATGCGCCAACCCGACTACTTCGTGTAGGAATGCCAAACCTAATTGTAGATCTAGTTAGTATCATTGTCGATACATTAGCGATAATCTATCATTACCGTATAATAGTTGTTCAAATATAATGGGTGCCAATGCACGTTTCGCACTGTCTGATAATGTCGCGCCATAAGTACGAAGCGTTTTATCACCGACGTCATCAAGGATTAAGCAATAGTAATTATTTTTGTAAAATTCGTCTCGTCGTTTAACCACATATCTATGACCATGATGAGGTGATGCCCTGTCTTGGTCAAACCACAGCTATCAACTATAATCATATATATATATGTAGAAAATAAATATCTACATAGTTGCTATTACTACTACGCTATAATTATTACTTACCTGGAATGCTTGTCGTTCCCTCGAATATTTCCTTTCGACATTGGAACACTTCAAAATACGTCGTTACCATTGTAGATTGCATGGCCAGCAATCATAACGGGTGGTGCACCGACAGTCTCACTGACCGTACTAACGGCTTTCTTTAGGGTAAGCCCTTGTTTCTTAATGCCAGCCTTGAGAAGAATCTCATTATCTGGATAATGAACTGACGTGGGTGACGGTTGATGTGCATTATTCGATAAAGATGAACGTCTACTATCTGCCGTTGCTGCTGATTGTCCACTAGATCGAATTCCAGGGATTGGCGGTGGTTTACGACTGATTCGTGAAACCAATGGACTCTGACCACCACTGGCCATATCTTGTTGCGTGAATTGCAATGGGCTGAGCTGTGGCGAGTTCATCATGTTGAGTATTGATTATTATTATTATTGTTGTTATTATTATTAGTAGCAGTAGTAATTGATAACAATCGATGACGTCGAGGTGGAATTGGTGGTCCCTTTAGTGAATAAGATGTGTGTTGATCACTAAATGAATCCCGCCTATTCTCCGTTGTTTGCCATTGACTAAGCTGAGAAGAAGAGGTTGACTGTTCGACAGCGTTTGTTACTTGTTGATTAGTAGACGTGCTCTGGCTATGCTCCATTAGTTGTGCTGTCTAAATGAGGCGGAGGAAGGGCGGTGGCTTGGAGCTTATTCTCGGGTTTACAGGTCGTTGTTCGTTATTTGATTGTGATTGTGATTGGGTGGTGGTGGTGGTGGAGAGGTCGATGCAGATTGATCATACCACATATTCGTGATGGTACCAAAGAATTTGCTTGAATCAAAGGCCGAGGTCTTAGCACATTTTCAATGGCTTTGATCCACGAACCACGGATCCCATTGCATTCTCGGGATTGAGTCCCGCTATTAGGAAAGGATAAAGGATAAAGTTAACTGGATGGACGATAATTTCATGATGTTCACTCTGTTTCCTGAACAGTTAACCGATTAACTCGAGCGCTAGCGTAAAAGAAATATAGTTTAACAATAGGGTGGATGATGCGTAAAGTGCGTACAAAATGGCGTGGATCATTGGGGAATAGGTGACAATGGCGTCAAGCGTCGATCTATTATACTTATATGCATTCAAAAGTCCGTCAATAAAAAAAAGAAAAAACGTGGTATCATAATTGTTCCTGCTATATACGTTATCTGTCGATTAATTTAGAAATAGACTTGTAGCAAATATGGCATGGACACGTTTTTTTAGGTAGTCGCAAGCATGGCTAATTCTACGTGTTCCAAAAGTGTCACCATGATATACTAAATGGAAAGAGCGCATTCAATATGCCGAGAATTTTTTCACATCAATCATGAACCTTATATCCAGTAGATTTGATGATGCTAATGCTATTTACAACATCTAGAATGCGTTTATACGATTGTAGTAATATCGACTTGTATCGGTATAACAAGCAATTATGAGCGTTGCTTTCTTTTTTACTATTTAGCATAAAGATCGTCACCGTCTATAATAGAAACAAAATGGATCGTGCATTATTACCTTTTATTCCTTGACATCTGGCAGTGTTTACTTTCGCGTATGCATCGACTAAAATGCTAAAGGATTTTCACTTCAATATGCTATAGCCATATTTCTAGATATATATATGTATATGCATACATATATGGCAATAACTGATATAGATCATCGATGTCTACCGTATTTATTAATGGCACTATCTTGGGATAGCATAGACAGTTAATTGTATACTGCAACAAGAATCAGTCATGTAAACGATCATTTCATGCTCTTGTCGTCTATTTCCGTGTAGTTCACATGTAATGCGATAAACGCATGCCTTGTCACCAGATACTATCTTCAGATGTTAGTTGCTCAGGGCGTGTTAAACGTAAACATCGTTTTACCCCTCGGTAGGCAATACTCCTTGCTGTTATACGCTTTGCATCATCAATCGTATCCATGCATGTGATAATGATGGAGCACCAACCTCGCTTACTTGTTTACCACTCGCAATTCAATATGGATTGCCTACTCATCGGCACTGATTGTACGTAGGTATATCTGGTAATGCTACGTGTCTAGTACGTATTTGCCACTTTCTCAATCGTACAATTGGTATGCAAACCTATGATAATAATGGTATAAATCAATATCACACTCGATAGCTTGTCATTAAGCTGCTATTGTTCTAGATCTCTCCTTTTTGGTAAGCGTGCTCTAGTAATCATTACGCACATACACGTATATAGCAAAGTACCAGGATATTGTACAATGCCAACCATGATGGTTCACTGGAGGTAAAGAAAAGTGCAGTACGCGAACAAATTGAAAGCGTAACCATCATGTTTCTTGTTTGCGATACATATGTAGAAATATAACAGTGTCATTTATCACGCGCTGGCAACCTGAAGCATACTGAGGATGATGGAGTATAATAGGTTAAGCCTCGATTAACACGCAAGCTGAACTCCATACATTCATTGAATAAAATGACTATTAGGCCTTGACTTAGGTCAAACAAAACCAACCAAAGTGAACTTGCCATGGCCGGGCAGCTTTGATGGCGTGGTTTACTGGGTTACACGACTGTATGGCACTTATTCCATTAGTTATTACTAGACAATATGCTTCATTTCTCTTCATCAATATCCACTATAAAAGCAATGCAATTCTTTGTCATTATCCATAGTAACCATCACCTCGCACTCATACGCACACACTCACATATATTGTCAACTCATCTTTCAAGTTCAATAGCTACTGGAATAGCCTAGACAATCTACACGCTACAACTCATTGATTTATTCAAGTAACCCAACACTCTCGACTATTATTCTAATATGCATTTCCTCAATCCAACTATCGTTGCTCTCACCGTCACCATAACTGGATTTATGATTGTTACAACTGACGCTGCGATTACTCCTATTAATATCGGCAGGCAACTATCCGTGAAGCCGATCACCATCAACGTCACCTTGTTGCTCGCAGCAATAGGGCCACCTGGTTCACTCCATCCAATGATAGATGTACCGGCGAGACAAGTTCAAGTACGGACATGATTGCTGCGCTGAGTGACGATTTGCTCGGCAATAAAGACGAATCAAAATACTGCGGCAAATGCGCTCACGTGAAGGGACCAAAAGGATCGTGGTCGTGAAAATCGTTGGTTCTTACCCAACGTGTGAAAAGCGCTCGCTTGATCTTACGAAATCCGCTTTCAAGCGTATTGCCTCTCTTGATGATGGCGATGTCGCTATTAAGTGGACATGGGGTTCATGCGATTAGCTCTTCTAAATGACGTTGTTGCCAAATTATAATTTGATAAAATAATATTATGTGTCACATTACCAGATATGATGTATTGCTTACGATAAATGTGTTCATTAACAACCATCAATGATTCAAATAGATTAAAACGAATTAGTCCATTGACTATCACTCAATAACTACCACTCTACTAGTACTGCTATTGATATCATTTACCTTTTGTCGTTTGATAGCACTTTCTCTTAGTGACTATTAAGAATACATTATCATGACGCGTGTAGGTTTTAGGATAGCATCACTCTATGTATCGAGAACAACTGCTACAGCCGCGACACTTGGCATAGCACCTCTTGCCATTCATACAACTCATCGAGAAGCATCGAATTCGTCAGGGAGAAACAACACCAACAACCATACTAGCGGTTCTTCTTCACGACGTGCCTCTTCATCACACAGCAATGCATTCGAGAAAATAGTGCTACGTTCTCTGCAATATACACATCCCATGGTTTATTACAGCAGTCAATGGGTAGTCACACCATGGATGAAAGATCGTCTTCGATGGTTAAGTAGCGAGGTGTGGAAGGGTGTACGTCACTTACCTCCTCCATTTGCTATTACACCGCACCTCGTATAGGTGTTTGGCTGTATGGACGACTGCAAACACTGTTCCAACAGCGAGTTCATATGGTTCGAGATGCCACCTCGGAACTGGGTCAACTAATTAGGCCCACTGGTGCCTCGGTTTGAGTTTACGCGTGTGTAGGACGAATGATGATATGGATTCATCCATGATTGAAGATAGTGCTCGTAATGACTACAACACTATCCAAATGATGAATTACGCATCATAGTAGTCATTGATGAGATGGTTCAGTTCGTTAACGACGATAAACTGCGACAAATTGCTCATTTGATTCGGGAGACCCATTAGTTTCAATCGTCATCATCACCCATCGCCCACCACACCACACACATCATCATCATCATCATTCATCATCATGATGTAAATTGGCCCATGTCATCATTAGACCATAATAGTAATAATAAAAATAGTTCATTTGTTCCACTTGACATTCTTCCCGAATACAGATGATATAGTGTATAGTAGAAGACAAATCCACGTTCTCGATAAGTTTTACTCCAATGTATCAATTGAATAAAAAGCGACGCACTTGCAACAACACATATATATATATATAAATATTAAACATATAACCAGGACGACGACATCTGCCCGTTTTTTCTTTCTCACTTATCATTTCCCTTGCTACCGCATTTCTCGGTTTCTTTCATATATTGATCATAGCATTATCAAGTGTTATTCATTTCTTCTTCTTCAATTCTAGTATCAATTCATATCTTCTTTACTCCACAATGCCTACTCCATATACGGTCATTGTGGCAGGCTTACTAGCATCGATGCCTGCCGTGCATGCCCAGGAACAAGACATAGCAGCCCATGCCATGCAGGGTGATCTTACACCCTGGCATGTTGGCGGTATCAGTAATGGTCGTCTGCCCTTCCAGTCGTGGGGTAACTACGAGTTCTTTGACGGCTTCTTCGCCATGCGATCCGTGAAAAGCACCTATATCGGTCTGTTTTGTTTGTGGTTAATCTGGATTATTATTCGTATGATAACAGTCTATTCGGCAAGAGTGCTCGTACCACTCGTGAAACAGCCGCTAATCAATCTGCCGGTACTGCTGGTACCACTACTGGTACCACCGCCGCTGGCACCACCAATGTCAATGATCCAGCCGCTACCGGGCATATACACCACGAGTAAGTGTACACATAGTAAAACAAAAAGCTGATGTCATCCCTATTATGCTAATGCTAACAATCATAAAATGAATAGGCGGCCGCTACCACTCGGGCAGAGAAGCTCATCCGTGATCTCATCCTATTGCTACTCGTGCCACTCGTCGTGAACGGATTCGGTCGAGGTAGCGGTGTCGGCGTGGAAATTCTTACCTGGATTTTCTTTGCTCTCGCGACAATCTTCGCCATGGTAGAATTTATCGCAGGCAACCGACTCTTCCGTAGCGGATTCAACTTTTTATTAATTGCTCTGAGTCTTGTCATCTTCATTCTTGCCTTCGCAGCAGGCTGGCATATTCCATAAACATCTCGAGTCATTATTTCCCTATCGTCTTTATTAAGACGAGCAACTAATTTTTGCAGCATTTGCATTCCTTATGTTGCACGCCACCTTTATCGCTCGTACCTATCGTTGAATTCATTCTCTTATAATAAATGACTGTTTGTTATGGTGCACTAACTATCAATATTATCAATCAATTGACAGTAACAAAGATTACGCGACAATGATCATCAATCGTCATCTCTCCACTTATCACAGTTTTTGTCGATGTAGAGGATAAACTGTTGTTATACGCACACGACACACTTGCAAATAAACATTGCATGAGGTGCCACCTTGTTTGTTTGTTTGATCTCAATTCATTCAATCGTTTCTCCTTTTCGTCATTTATTCAGTTCAAGGTGCAAACTTTGCACGGTAAGTATTTGTCGAATGCAACATATTGAACACGTTAACTGATAATATTCATGTCACATGATCTTACAATTGTAATCTACGCGTCATCTCGAATACTCACTTTGTACGTTTGCCTGCAATATCATAGATACTTGTTCGCGAACTACTGTTCCACTGAATCACTACACTACCAATCTAGTATCACTCTCTTTCTAAGTTAACATGGGTGGTGGAGGCAAATGGTTTGGTGATTGGGGCTCTAATAAGGGCCCATTCCAAAAGGGTATTGTTTCCTATCAGATCTCCCAAATCACCAGCGAGTTTTGCCGGTGCCTTGCGCAAGGGTGTTTTCAATGTATTCCGCCGTACAACTGCTCAGATTCCCTATATCGCTCCAGGCATTTTACTCTTCTATTTTACCGTAAAATTGGGCAACTCTCGACATGCCTACATCAATAGCAAAGCGGGAGCTCATTTGCGAGAAGCCTAGAGCAGCTGGCCTATGCATATCTCTGGATCGACATGTCGTTATAAGTTTCGCGTAATCAATCCATGATTAATAAAGATGACATGCTCGCTGCTTATGTCAATGAATACGCTATATGTCGCTTTAATAGGGAAATTGAAATGATAATAGATAATCATGGGTATGGCTCAAGTTGATAATTATTGATTATCGTACATTTGTATATGCATACTTGCTCCTTTTTATTTCATATGCTACAGCGTATGCAGTAATTTGTTAGAACACTGATCATTACAATCATAATATGATACTTTGTCTGCTAGATATCACATCTGCCATTGGACTGGATAGACAACTAATGGTAATGATATGGTAATCACTTGTTCAGTTACCAACTTCCTTTACTGTGTATCATTCGCAATTACATTTGTAATTTACATGACAACCATTTCAGATTGCAAGTACATTTATCATACTGATGCTTTGCTAGCATATACATATACTACTATATACAAGGATCCTCGACCGTATCAACATGTAAGCAGTTGTCGATCCTTCCTTACAATAGTAGCAACTCATCGATGAATGGAATATAAGTGCAATTCCCTCACTCGCTCGCTCGCTACCTATATCAAGGCTATACTCGCTCTGTTTTCGTTCTGTAATGAATGACAGAGCGGGGCTGTTTATACCATTTTAGTGCGAGAAATTTACGCATATCATTCCGGCATTTTCCGACAGTCACCACCCCTAGTTCTTTTCTCGTTTCCCTTGCGTTAAAATAAACTGGATATATCCATCATTATCATCATCATTATCAGCTCATTATTGAGATAATAACAGAGAGAGAAAGAAAGAGAGAAAGTGAAACAAGTAAGTGTTTGTGTGTGCGTGTCGTTGCTACCACTACTTGTGTTGTCTTACTCCCCTTGACATTCCCGTTCTAACTCGTTCGTTTCTTTTTATTTCTTCCTCGTTAGCGTTTATTGTTTTACTCGTAGTATAGCCTGTCATCATCGGGCTCATGTACAACATTGCTATTCGGCTCTTATTTCGCTGAATCACCCGCTACACTCTGTACGCAGAAAGTCTTCGATAGGCTCTTTATCACTTCAACAAGTCAATCCAGTTGTCGTTCAAGACAAGAAACTGTTGGCTCATTTTCTTGAATTGCACTACTATCATTCTTTTATATCTTAGCTAGGGTCTATTATTTTGCATTACGAATTCTCTCTCCCTCTTACTCACTACTCACTCACACTAAGGATAGACCACAAACGCATATTCATACATATATTCACATCCATATATCCATATATGTGTATGTATATGTACTTGTCGCATTGACAACTTTTCATATCATATCAAGCTAGCTATACGAGGAGGATAGTAAGGAATCATCGCTTTCGTCACTTTTTGATTTACATTACTTCAGCGTGTAGTTATAACTAATCATAACAACTGCAACAACAACAACAACAACAACAACACTACGAGCACATATACGTGTAGTCTATAGTTTAACATGGTGTTCGTATCGGTATTGGTAGATCTGGTACGAGCCACTCGACATGAACGTATTAGCGATCATTCATCACCGGGCACATCTCTATCTACCGCCGGTTCTAGCATTCATGACCACAGTAGTGTAGCAGATAATGCTGCACGAGGTGGGGCCTCTTCTTCATCTTCATCTTCTTCATCGTCTATCATGAACATGACTACGAATCAATTCCAACAACGTGGTCGATGGCGTGATAGATTCGATGCCTCGGAACATCTGCATCATCGTGGGCTTCCCTTAATAATTCAGCATCATTAGAATCACTTTCATCGTCACCGTCATCATCGCCTACTCTAGGCAATATCAATCTAAGTGTATCGGATACATTTCATAGTAGCAATGATAGTGGATCCGGATATACCTCATCTACCTCGTCGGATGGCCATTCATCCTCTCGATCTCGATCACCTTCTCCGGGAGCCGGTAACGGACATGGTGCCAATAGAGAATGGTGGATTGGTGCAACAATGGCCGATGGTCGTAGACGATTCTATCGTGTTCGTTCAAGGTAAGCATTAATGTTTACAATATTATAACATTGATTTGTATACTAATCGTCGTTGTTATTTTCTATATATTTCTAATAATAATAATAATAATAGGAGTCCATCTCCAGACAAACGATAGTGGTAATTACTCAATTTTATTAACAACAACACAACAACATAATCATCATAATCATGTCAACACTGAGTGTAGTGTAGTGTGTAGTGTGTTCTTTTTCTTCGTTAATTGTCATACAAAATTATATATGCGTTTTATATAACCTATTAAAACAAAACTCGCTTTAGTTTCTTTTCTTTTCCTATTATATTACTGAAGCTCTATAGGTGGTTCCTACCATTATTAGTGTCAAATCTAGTTGGAAATAAGTATATCATGTTTTTTCATATTATGAAACAGCTCATTTACTGATCAAACAAGGTAAGTTATTTTATTACGTAAATGATCATAATTATTACATGTTACAATAGATTCATTTATTATTTACAATTTATCTAGTTGATTATCATTTCAATACCACTTGACCTAGCCTGTCTTGATCATCACCAACATTGCCATCTATCTCTAATGGGTAAGAAGAGGGATTATCACTTTGTTGCATCTCTCTCAGTGCTTGTCTCATTAGAGCATAGGCGATCTCTGCTTGTAATGCATGTAAATAGTAATGCCTGACCAGTTTTACTTGAAGATCCGCAATGTCATTCGTGTAACTTGTGTCTAAATCGGTATCATTCGACGAAAAGTCTTCATCGGATGGACATATCGTCCAGCTCCACTGGATGCCGACCCTTCCATCGTTCAACTCTCCAATCATTGCAAATGCCATTGGAGAGAGATCAAGCGAGAAAGGCGAACAACTGGGACAGGCGTCCATCACCTTTGCCACTACGTGACCTTTTGGCCCATGGATACGTACGCAATGTCCACAGTATTTACTTCTTCGACGTGAATCCCCGTATAAATGCGAGGAAATGGCAACGATTAATTGACTCTCTCGACTGCTACTTCCCGTGCAAGCATCATCAAATGGCGTATAATAAGTGGCTACCGATCTACGTTTTGGCGAGGAAGTCACGCCAAATGAACGATTGAGAAGTTGTGCATTCGTTGAAAAGTGGCAATACCATGAAATGAATGTATCCTCTTATGATCCATTATTGATCATTGACTAGTTTAGTTAGAGATGCATTGCTATTGTTAGTATTACTGTCATTGACATGATTGGCATTCACCGGATGTAGTATATGGAAAAACCAACTGTAAATGAGAAGTATAATTAAATGATATAGAGTAAGGTTCATTTCCACTAGAGTAAACAAACAAGTAAACAAACAAATAAACAAACAAAGCTAATGGCTTTTAATACAATGACGACGTGTAGATTGAATGTAGACTACATCTATAGGACAAACCAAAAAAGAATGCATACTATCAATTATTGCTATTATTATAGATATGCCATCTCCTACAATGATATACGCTATCGATAAGAATGCCTAGCCTACAATTTCATGGCTATTCTGAAGACCGCGTAACCAATCTCTAAAGATCAGTAAGGAGACGATGACCGGTCTCCCTGTCCCACACCCCTTACATAGTATTTATGAAAATCGATATTATTATTATTACAAGTCATGGCAAAATGTTATTCCAAAGCAAAGTAATATCAATAGATTCGATAGATTGTAACTTACTAATATCATACGGTGGTATAGTAGAGACTACACATTAATGTATTAATTGATTCACTATGAATGGTATGCCCCATTAGTTGATCATCTAATTGTATTGCGAGTTATCAATAGTGATGTATTATAATTTATAGTAAATGAAATACCTAGCAAAACAAAACAACAACAACACAACACAACAACAGTAATAATAATAATAATAACGAATGATAACCCATGATGTAATCTAAACTGCCATTTCTTTTTTAATCTCAAATTGGATAAAGTGAGCTGTTTGCAAACTACAATATTATACCAGGATGAGAGAATAAACGGCTATAAATCAGCATAACTATGTATGTATATGTGTATATATAAATGTGAATATAGTATAAGAGACAACATGTGGAAAACTAAATGGCAAAAAAGTCAGGCACAATCAAAACACAAACGAAACTAACGCAATATACCCGCGTGATGCCACTAAACCGACAACTAAATAACGCAATCGCTTTGCCTGACTCTATCTATGGCTTTTACAATATAATGCAGCAATTGGTGGTGTTGTCCTGATTATCATCATGAGAGTTTGCCTTATGATTGCCGGGCTTTTTAGGCACACGATCCTTGCTGTAGCCGAGTGCTCCCGAGAATAGTGCCGCTCGTGTAGCGTGTTCAAACACTTTATCCACATGATAGCCTGTAAGCGCACTACATTCGATATGTCGTTTAGCGCCAATCTGCTTTGCTATTTCCGCTCCTTGCTCGACAGTTACAAATTGATCGATAGGTTCACCGCGACTCAAACGCTCCTCGCGTAAATCACGCTTACACCCGACTAGGATCACTGGACAACCCGGACACTCTCGTCGTACCTCGTCTATCCACTAGGATTTGTAAAGAATATCATATAACCAATCAATTATTAATGATCAATCCTAATATACCAACAATATATTACATACTTTAGAGGTAACATTATCTAGTGAATCTGGTGTATCGATGGCATAAGCAATTAAAATTACATTGGAATGAGGATAAGCCATAGGGCGAAGACGCTGATGATTATAATTAGTATTAATTAATAATTAATATGCAAATTATTGATTTCATTTGACAAGCATACTTACTTCATATTCTTCTTGTCCACTGCAGCAAAAAATCAACAGCAAAAATGATGATCAGCCATTTGGGAATAATAACTCCGCCATTTTCATTAATCACTCCACTTACGCTGTATCCCAAAGCGACAAAGACACGTATCGACCATCTATCCGAAGTTCTGCCACGAAATGCTCAAATACCGTTGGTACCTACAAAGTAATCATGATAGAGTAGGCATTAAGACATTTGCTACGAAATACGTAACACTACTCACATATTCCTATATGTATATGTATTCATTCATCGATTCATGGTATTATCCGTTAGTATAAAGACGATGGTAATATCAATAGTAAAAACGACTTACATGGGGGAAACGACCTCTATGAAATACGGTTAATAAGCAAGTCTTGCCACAGGCACCGTCACCAACAATAACTAGTTTACGCTTGATAGGTTCATGGGCAGACATGTTGTCCAGGGTCTACTAGCCGACGAATCAGTATGATAGAGCTACTAATATGAACACTACTACTATTATAATTATACCTCCACCACTCTTTACAGAATAGATTATAGGATGGTGTTTTTTGATGGTAAATTATAATAAACTAAACAGTTAATAGAAGATAGTGTTGTTGTTGTTAATCAAGATGAAGATGAGGTACCAATACAGTGCAATGTAATCCACGATAGAATATATAGGAAGAGGAAGCGGTGATGATGTGGTGATAGTGCTGGCGTGTAAAGACAACTGTAGAATAGGAGAATAAGAAATCTCCGGGAGAGAATCCACCAGAATTAACCGCGTATGGGTGAAAGGGGGATTGACTAATGCTTATGGTAGTGTAGTAGTAGCAGTAGCAGTAGTAATAATAGAGTGTAATAACAACAATAACAATAACAACAATAGTAAGTGGTAGTAGTAGTGGTAGTGGTAGTAGGGGGGAATAGCCACAGTTGTCGTATTCTTTCAGTGAATAGCCAAGAGAGCAAGGGAGAGTACGATGAAGCAATAAAGTGAGTGAGCCACTCTAATCCAAAGGAATACAACAATACCGAATTACCTAGCACATAGAAAGACAGACAAGAAACAAGAAACAACGACTAGATATAGGTTGAGCAAGTGGTTAATAATGAGTACTGTCACACTGATGACAACAATAAAACAAGACAGAACAAGATAAGAGACAAGACAAGACAAGTCGTAGTGGTATGACTGGTAATGCAAGAAAGAAAAGAAAAGAAAAGAGCACAAATACGATCTAAAGAGAAAAGCGAGAGTAGAAGAAATCTCCACTATCAATTTACTATTGGATCGTTTGTTAGAATAATAGTATAAAAAGACACGCACAAGAGCTAATTGAACAATAGCAATATTGATATATAAGAGCGTGTATGTAAATTCACTGTTATATAACCTAACGAGGAAAGAAAGAATTGACTAGGGATGCGCGTAGTTTTCACCGTCAATCATACGAGACAATGCCAAGCGCATAGTGTTGTAGTGATAAATAGAACGTAAAACGATAACCGTGCGGGTTATTTATTTATCAAGTGACACGACAATACTAGTAAACTAGGCGGCTACGCTTCATGATAAAGTTATTTATAGACAAATAGGCCAAATAGATGACAATAAGGGCAAGTAATGATTATTGTCCTTACGAAGATTGAACACGACAAGAAACAAGCGGAGATGTTATCGCGTGGTTGGACAGAATTACGTTGTTAATTATACCATCAACGTTAGTGTGTGGTTAGGTCGGTAGTTCGGTAGTTCGGTAGAAATGTAACCATTAGTAGCTGTAGTTGTTGTTGTATACACAAGAGATTGTTATATTTACCAATACTCGATGAATAACTATGTCTACTGTAGTGATTATGTTTCGTATTAATGTGGTGGTGATTATACAACAATATGAGTGGGGTATGCCACCCATTGAAGCCAGTGATACTCCTCACCTCCTTGCCCCCGGATTTCTTCTATAGTCTATACTGGAGATTTGCCATCACTTTTCAACACTAGTTTATGATGACATTCATGACATGATTCAACAGAATAGAGTAAAAGCTATTCAGTAAGTAATTAATATAGTGTATAAATTTGTAGATGTATACGCGATAATCACACTATAGAAGAAGTAATTTATTAAGTAAATTAGCCCAGAACAACCTATCACAATATATATGTATGTATATGTATTATATATTTCACGTATAATTTATATGACGCGTACGAAATAAACACAAAGATGAAGAAAGAGATTATAGTATATAAATCATGTATCCATTGCTAATAATATGAACGAATATCGTAAATTAGATCTATATGCATGTTCATTGCGATCATCATCATCATCATCATCGACATTATTAGACAAAGAGAGAGACGATGGCTCCCAAACCAGCGAGCAATACTGAGGATAGTACAGCCTCGGCACCATAGGTCGACGACGAACCAGCTGTGGCATCCGTGTCCTTCGTTGGCCTTTCCGTCTCTGTGGCATTGACGACAACAGTTGCTACAGGTGGTGTCGCCGTAATAGAAGGTGATGCCGTAGCCGAAGCACTACCGCTAGCAGACTTGCTGCCACTATTCGACGCCGAGCCAGTTGGCGATGATGGCGCGCTAGTCTTGCCTGTGCCAGTGCTGACCGAGCTACCAGGAGGCAATTCAACATCGGATGGGAAGGTGCCCGTGCCACCGGTAAGCGTGAAACGTGTACTCCAGATAATGGTCTCGGAGCCACCGGTACTTGGTGTGAAGCGTAAAAAGTACACTTTGCCCGATGGACCAATATCGGCGGGAATGGTGAATTTAATGGAGCCATCGCTACCCTTAAGATTGGTGCCGATAACGGCTAGGGTCTTCTGTTTGGCATCCGTACCGGTTTGCAGTTCCAGTTTAAACGAGCTAATGTCATTGATGTTGGGTGCGTTTTTGTTATCTGTCCAGGTGATCGTCTGCTCGGTACCAGCGGGCCACACGGTATCACCGACAGGATAGGTGGGGTAGAAGTTGGCTAATGCCGGAGTGGCGGCCAGCGCAACAGCCAGCGATGAAGCAATAATAATAGATTTCATTATGAAATTATAATGTAAGAATGTAGCGGTGGATTAGCTAATAGGAACTAGAGGATCAATGACCAAACGGTGTATTATTACTAAAGGTATAAGTAACGATAGTAAGGGTGGTAATAAGCTTGTGATGTGCGACAGGCGTACTAGTATTATCGAGTCAACCGTTATCCTATTGGGATATTATCGTTGAACGATACTGTAAATGGTAGAATAAAATATTGAAAGAATAAAGAGAACAGTGAGAGAAAGAGAGAAAGAAAGAAAGAGAGAAACGGCAGTTATATGCGCAGCCTAAATAGATGGACACACAATTTGGCCTTTCTCTTTAAAAGGAGAATCAAGCCAGAAGGGGCCGTGATATAGTCGTGCATATGCGTGTATGTATGTATGTGATGAGTTCACATGTGTTGAAGTGTGGAATAGCTTTCTTTGATGTGTATGGCATAATAGTACAACAACTACGAGTTTTACTATTAGGGCTATGGTGGTGTATAACGTGAATGGACATATCACTTCCATTTTCTATTGAAGCCCAATTTGGAAACACGGAGTAGAGCATTTGGCAGCAGTTATATACACCTGCCAACCGAACAAGTCTCTTGTGACCAATGCCGATCCAATCCTTAAGTGGGACCTATAGTGTATTAGCTTATGATATAAAAACTTTATTAAAAACTCTCACTCATACATATACATATACAAGTATGCAACGCCAGATTGACAGATGCTGCTATTCATGTAAAAAAGTATGATCTTGCCCTGACAACCATAATGTTATTCATCATATTATGATACAAGCATGACATGCTAATCATGCCGCGTGCAAGTAATGAGAAATCTTGATTCTATTAATATACACGCCAATGTAGAGTCCGCCTTCCCATCATTGGCAAGGTAGGCCTCCTTCTTCTTCTTCATCTATCGGGAATAAGCGCATACAATATAGAATTGACATACCGATTAAAGCAGGTCTATCAACATAGTAAAAAAGTTTGTATAAAAATAAATAAATAAAATTACCTAGTTGAATGAAATGTCAATCATACTAGTAGTGTACATTCACACAAGACAAACCATATCAGTGTGGAAAGCATAAGATTTATTGAACCTAGCCATTAAGTGCTACTATAGTAGTCGTAGTGGTCGTAGAGTACTAATAACCTGCATTATGTCTTGTCAGCCTTGCTTATGATGTAGCAGAACCGGGCGATGGTGTACGAGTAGGTGGCGCGCTTTTACTGCAATCCCAAGGTTGCCAGTCGTTTACAATGGGAGACAATGGTACTTGGAATCTGCCTGGCTTACGGCCGTATATATTGTAGAGACCCTCGGTAGCTAGACTGATTTGACCGTCTTTACAAGTGGGACATAGACCGGTCACATTGGCTACAATACCGACACCGGCTGTGTTTGGGATGGGTGGTACATAAATACAGGTGTAACACTTTTCGAGCGAGAAATCACTGGTGCTTAGCTGAGCAGCTATGATGATTGGTTTCGTGGTGGTAGGACAAGTGGTGGATGTTGTAGTGGCAGTGGATGTAACGCTGGGTACAGCATGCGTGAGCGTGATTGCTGCAAGGAACACCGCACTAGTGGCAAGCAGGGTACGAGTGAGGAGATGCATGATGATGACGCTGGTTTCGTATCAGTTAGATCGTTGACCGTTCACAATGAACAATCGTCTGCGTGGTTAGGAGAGAGAGAGAGAGAAAGGATAAGGGAGAAAGCGAAAGAAAGAAAGAGAAACGTTATTGCAAAGACAATCAGAATTGAACAATACTGCTTGTCAAATAGTTAACAACAAGGATGTGATGAGGAATAAACGTGTACAACAGCATTGAATATCACTCATTATATACTCGATAAGCGACTCTATTCGACGATATCATGACAAATAGTTCAGCGTACGTTATTCTATGTGTAGGAGTGTAGTTTACTATTACAAACTAAACACCGATTATACAAACTAAACCAAATCCACTTAGTTTCAGTAATGATGCCCCTTCATTCAGCTCCGGTAGTTTCTGGTCAAGATGCTCAGCAGTATTTATAGTATTATCATTACCTGAATAGTGACGACATAAACATTGGTTTCAGTCGTCAGTCAGAACTAGCAATCAAGTTGCCTTTGTAGATGTCATCGTCTACTACGCGGAACAAAGGATATAGAAAATACCGCGTCATTGTTAACGGATAAATATCAATTGCAATGGCGAATGTTACATAGAATAACTAAATAGGACAGATCAATCGGAGGCATCCATTGGCGCAATTCTAGTACAATCGACGTTTCAATGTCGGTCGAGTAATTTAGTATTGCGCATGTTTCAGGCAAGCAAGCAAGTATGTAATAATTGATTATTTCAATAGTAACAAGAATAAATGCATAATCAAATGTCAACTAGCTGTAAACACTGTTGCAGCTTTTGTTCACCATTGAATGTAATGCCATGTTTTACATTTTATTGGTAGGATTACTCGTTCCACCATTACCGTCTTATGTGCCACACGTGTTATTGGATATTTTTGTCAAACTCCGCTGAAAACTCCGTCAACATGATCATCTAATTGGGCATCTCCTTAATAGACAATGCAATAGGACAGAGAAATGGTTTTAGCCTTTGGTGACATGTCCGTTGATTCATGCCAACAAGTATTGAATACCGTCGCCTATAGCACTCGTTCTACGTGGAAAGTGTATCAGAACATCAAGGGAACCCACTCCTTATTCCATTGAATTGTATGAATGTGGTCGGTAAAGAAAAAAGACACAAGATCGTGGCATGTGTACACTAGAATGGCTGACTCTCCATCTGTCTGTCTGTCTGTCTATTTGTATTGTTCAACAACGAGAATGTAACTCCCGTTTCGGTCATGGCCAGTTCGCCTTATTCCATGTGATGTTGCCTATGTTTTTTTCTTTACGTCGCCTTATTTGCGACTTTTCGTGAGCTAGTATTACTGTTACCATTACTATTATTATCATTGATTACTCGATTGCCTTTGATATTATATCACATCTATACTCGTTCATGTATATGAAGTAGTATATTGACAGGTTCATTGTTGCCGGTTAAACAATGAATAAAACACAAGCTGCAAAGTTGCAACCATGACTACTAAAAATATCATTAATCACATCATGCATGATCACATTTATATGCCTAACCATGATGTGTGTGTGATGTATGTGTATACGAATATCAATATACAGCTGATATGACTGGGCATGTCGCCTTAGTCTTGTTATTGTCACTTTCTACCTAGTTAGTCAGTGAGCATTAGCGTCTCTTCCTATAGGCTAACGTGCAGCGTGTTGTAATCCTGTAAGGATAATCCTCACTCGAGCCATAATCTGCCAGCGTTGAGGTGTCTCATTCTATGTTGGTGTGTGTGGAAATACGCACACCCACCCACCCCGGAAAGTTACATCCTTACCACCTCTCCTTGTCGATGAAACCCCATTTCTGTCCTGCTAACCACATGGCCACCTATAAAATTCGGTGTTATTTCATCGTGCTCGCTGTACATAACGGTACATCCATTGGTTGAACGACAATAACTCTGCCTATTGCCCCATTAGCCTGCGCTCTTTTACGTTTCTCGTCTTTTGTTCTACTTATACATCTTGTTCTTGCTTCATTCCCTCTACTCGTCTACTAGGGACTTTTTGTCACTTATCAACGTACCTCTTATTATTATAATTACTACTATCGCTGTTATTATTATTACCACTACTACCACTACTATCACTAGTTACTCTTTCCTAGCTTTTAAAGACGAATATGCACTCTCAGGTAGGTGTACGTTCTATTCTCCTTTACACAGTGGTCGGCCCTTCCCTTAACAACAACAGCAATAGTTAGTGCAGAGCTGCTGCTGTTGTCGTTATTATTACTTTTCATTCCTAATATCTAACCATTGATTTACTTTATCTTTTCTCTTTCACCATTTATAGATAATTGTTCCAGCCGTCCTATTATTCTTGGCCTCGGCCTTGATAACAACCGCCGATGCTAAATGTGGAGAGGGCGGCAACAAGTGCGACAAGTTCTCACCATGCTGCAGTGGTGGCTACTGTGACTCTAAATTGAAGTTCTGTGCCGTTGACTGTAACTCCGAGGGCTCCTACAGTGCGAAATCCTGCTTCCCCCGCCCCGGCTGCAAGAGTTATAGCACTCAATTCGGTGATGCCAAAAAGTTGACGCCACTCGATGACTACGACGGCAACTACCAGAAATACGAATTATACAGCGACTTCAAGCCTAATTACGCTCTCATCAACAGTAACGGCGAGTTGCAATTGGATTTGAAGTACCGAGGTGACCAGAAGAACGAGGCTGGCAACTATGGAGGTTTCGGTGCCACCGTTACTTGGACCCGGTAAGTAGCAAGCGATTTGGTAACAACGCTCGCTGGATAGATGGATAGTTGCTTTCTCTCCTTCCTGTTTACTAACCAATATGTATTGCCTCTTTTTTCGTTTAGATTCATGCTATACGGTAAAGCTACCGTTGAAATGAAGTCTGCCTCGGTTTCACCAGGTGTCGTCTCGTCGTTCATTACCAAATCACCAGAAGGTGATGAAATCGACTTTGAATGGGTCGGTAAGGATCCAAAGGAAGTCCAGACCAACTTCTACTACCGAGGCGAGCTTGACTACACCAAGGGTGCGCACCACAAGGTGACCGATGGTGATACGAGCAAGGAATACCACAAGTACACCATCGAATGGACACCCGAATACGTTGCTTGGGGTGTTGACGGCAAGGAAATCCGTCGACTTGCCAAGACAGCAGCTAACAAGAAAGAGGACGGCTCCTTCAAATACCCTGACAGCCTATCTCGCGTTCAACTCTCCATCTGGGATGGTGGTATGGGTCTCAAGGGTACGGCCGATTGGGCTGGCACGCCAACCGACTGGTCCGACAAGAACAAGGTCTACTCCATGTACGTCAAGAGCCTTACCATCGAGTGCGCTAACTCCGTCTCGAACGAGACTTCATGGCCTCCTGCCGGCTACGGTCCAGAAAAGATCGATGACGGCAAGAGCGGCAAGAAGGGCGGCAAATCTGGTAGCGGTTCTGACGCCGGCTCGGATAGTGCCTCGGCCATCACCGTGTCCAACACCATCTACACTTGTGGATTCGCCCTCGCTGCTGTCGTTATTAGCGTTATTGCTTTCTAATTAACAGCAATGATATAATAACCTATTATTGTTACGGTCGCAACTAATTATAACTTACTATATTCGCGTATCTGTTCTTTGGGTTATTTTATAGCTATATTATCTTTCTTATCGGTGGATATAATCTTCAGTAGGCAATAAATTATTGTTTTATACGTAAAAAAACAGTGCATACATGCGTTGCAGTTGAAATGAATTCATATATATAAGTATTAACTAGTGATACTGGCACAATGTACTGAAATGAGAATCGTTTAATGACAATAACAGCGGATTATGGATACACCATTATCCAGCATGAGCAATGAGTACCCCCGAAATGCGAAATGAGATTATTTGAGCTCATTTCGCGATTGGGGAAGCGACGGCCGAGTAAACTGTATTTTGAAGCGTGGGAAAGAAGAGCAAAGTAATTTTAGTATTTTAAACGAAAACCATTCGACCCAAGTCGATGCGAAGGAGGAACGAGTAGAACGGAGTAAAGCGAAGAGGAAAAGCTATGAGAGGAATGAGAGAACTTGACGAAGTGAATGAGTAAAGAGAAACAGTAATGAACAGAACGAGAGAAGTGAATGAATAAAGAGAGAGAGTGGTAGAACTATTAGAATAGACACGTTAACACTTGTAATATGAAAGTAATCATAGTGTTGCCGTCAAGTAGAACCATGTCAATGACACTTGATGATACAATTTACCATAATACTATGACATCATGTTATTTCATTTTTTTAGTTTAATAGTTATTTGCTACAATATATTGTGTAGTGTAGTGTAGTGTAGGAACACTAGTGCAACAATCATGTACTGGTCAATCTCGACAGTATATAATGGAGCGTAAAAGTACAATGATCATATGGGATAGGCACGCTATAGTCGACAGGTCGCAGCTTTTGACACTCGGATAGAATACGACCTCTTCCAGTTCCACGAGTAATTCCTCGCCACTGATCCAATGATCTCGCTGTAGTTGTCGCTGTTCCCGTTCCAAGTAACGATCCTTTAGTGCTGCCGTACGTGCTCGTATTCATCTTCAAGTTCGTCATATTCCTTCTTTACTAATGGCACACACATACGTGAATAAGTAAAATAAAAAAAAGTAAGAATGGAAAGTGGAACAGCAAATGCGCGTCATTACTTACGCTCTTCTATGAACTCGCATCCCTTCTCGTAGGATTGGCAAAAGCTTTCTTTTTCCTCTTCCAAATCTTTCGTTTTACATGTTATCTCCTCAAGTCTCTTATGCATCACGTCAAATTCAATGACTGCACACTCTATCTACAACGCATCAATGTTAATAAAAAAGAAATTAGATAATCCACGCAAAAAATGGAATACTTACCTTTGTCTGGTGCATTTGTTGCTGATGCTGTAGTTGATCAATATCATGGCTCGACAGCTTAGCTGTATTCGATAAACGTGCATTAACATCCGCCAGTTCATCCATCGTACTATTCCGATTGCTCAGTACTGACGCTATTCGGGACTGATAACTAGATTATTAGTTAGCATACTATTGCGTAGCATCGTCAATTCCTTTGACCTACCATTCTATCATGGCCTCGTTTGCAAGAATCTGCTCGGTATTTTGGTGAATTCCCTCCTTTACCGCGTTCAACCGCATTTCGGCACTATCGATTAATGCCTTCTTCGCATCCATGTCGTTTATTAATCTGATTAGTTCATCCCTACAATTAATATGATTAGAATGTATACTTGCTTAGCACCCCTTTGATCTACTTACTTTGCCTCGGCAATACTACAACTAATGTTGATTGGCATGGTTACGTTTGGCTTAGTGCCCTGCCCTTCTGTGATCATCTCATCCCATACGTGATCGGTTAAATGTGAAATATCCGATGCATCACTTAAAATACTCGATATCATCTCGTTGTCCATCGATGTATTGGAATCTGACATCGAGGTGTCGGGAACTAGGCCGATCAATGAATTGAGAGAATCATGCTTGGTGGGATAGTGACATACTCGCTTAGGAGAAGTAAAGCCATGCAAAGCATTATTCTGATAGAAATACTTTGCCACTGTATCCGTATCTTGTACCTCTAATTGATAATAAAGCGAACGATTGGGCTTGCGCAGCATCGCGGAATCGCATTGTTGTTCCTGTTGGCCATTGTGTTTAGCGGTTGTAGTGGTGTCATCGAAAAGGGTATCTAGTATTAAGGTGTCCGATGAGATAGAAGCATCATTGATGGGATATTCCACGGTGTCCGATGCCTTCATAGTTGCCGATTCCTCACATTCCTGGCATGGTTGGTATGCCATCAAAGTATCCGGTTTAAGTAAGGGCGATGTATCGTCATCCAGTTCAGACGAATTACTCGGACTCTGGTAGCTCCATTGGTTGTCCATACAATCCTTCACTTCGAATTGTGTATCATCTCCAGATGTTGTCGCCAGTCCACCTATGTTAGCACAATGCGCGGCAATGCGATGTTTAAGCAACGATAAGTGGTCCGTACCACTAATGACCATCTCCTTTGGTGTGGAATGGCCCGTAATGCTAACAAATGATGCGGTACACGGTGACGGATTGACTATTTTGAGTGCTGTCTCCTCTTTGCCCCGTTGTTCAATGTCGTTCATGCGATTCGACAGTTCAGATAGCATGTTTTCTATTTTGCTCATTCTCATATTCATTGTATTGTGTGCTGTTTCGAAATCAACAAAGGGTCGACAGTACTTTTCCAGTGCAGCAACACAGCACATCAATTCGGCCTGACTACTTGCTAGCGGGGCTTGGCTGATGTCATAACCGTCGTTGCTTCCGCGATCTTCATTCGACTCGACTGATTCTGGTGTAGATAGTTGACATTCTTCTTCTCTTTCTTCATTTTGCTCGATGTTTGCTGAGAGGAAAGCAATAGCCATAATAGCATAAAATAATAAGCATGGATATCCCGATCAAGGCTATCATGCTGAATACAGGATTCGAATGAAGCAAAGGTAAAGTAGCGTAAATACGCGTAATAGCATCACTAACATATGAGAATAACGATTCCCCTGACGTATGAAAGTTTGCAATGAACTCTGTAAGCCTATTTGGCAGAATGCTTACAATGCTGAATATTTCGGGTTTTGTATTATCAACATTTGGAAATGCTTCTCGGTATGCTTCCGTAGCATCAAAGGAGGCGCTGCTAAAGCTGAAAGACGGTTGTGCTGGTCGACGTTCATAGCTCGACGCTGTCATCATCCATTGCGATGATTTTACTATCCACTCGAGCAAATCCATCTCTTTTATGATTACCGCATGTACCAGCGCTTTGAATACAATTACAGTAGTATTTGTAGCAGTACTACTACTCGATATAGCAAACAACAAGATATACGATTCGAGTAAAGAAACAAGGTAACGAACGAGCGCGTAAGATAACAGAATAACTAAATTGGCAAATAAATTTTTTTTATTAACTAAATCAGCAAATAAACTATATAAGGAAGCGAACAAAAGGAGATGACGTTTGTATTGTTTGCTAATAAGGTAAACAAAGATGCAATACAGTTCAAGGATTCTGGCAATATTAAAAGAAAAAAAACAGTTCAAGGATTCTTACTGCATGCCAAGGCCAAATACAGGGTTCTTCCAATCCGTTGGCATTGTTAGCCTTTAACTTTTGTTCTTATTGAAGGATAGTTTGCCTATTAGTTAACGCCATTAATTATAATTGTTATTAATTAGATCCTTTATTAATAAATGTGTAGAATTTTGTAATGCAATATTACTAAATCTATTGACCTTTACTAATGCCATTATTTATGATTTCCTCTATCCCTTCACTTTCCCCACTATCTCATCTCCTATTCGTTCGTTTGTTTATTTGCTCGTTCAATAATCACATAACAATTACCATGACACTCATAGACGATAGCAATGCTCGTTAACACACACACACTCGTCTATTGCTTTTTATTCTTTTATTCGTTCTCTGACCACACATACACCACAACAACTCATGCTTTTTCTCTTACTCCATCTTCGTTTACAGTCATATACAGGCTACACTTAGCTGCAGTCGTATACTACTTGTCTTTGTGTTGTTCTCGGTCGGTCGTCTTATTCCCGTCTAGTCTGTCACTTTGCCAATGACTACTTGTCGATTATGTTGATTGTATGTCGCGTACTCGTATTTTGTATCGCTACTCGTCGGTAGCCTCACTCCAATCTGTATATTCTGTCATAAGCACACTTTGCTCTTCACGCTGTGTAGTAATTGGTTCTTTATTCGTTGTCGATCAACGTGGCATATATCCCACTGGGTCTTTCATACTGGTCTATCCTCTATCCAGTTCTCTCTTTCTCGCTCCCTTGTCTACTTGCTTGCGACACTCCCTTGCCCTCACTCGTGTATTTCTATTATTTCATGTCGTGTCCTTTATTCACGGCGTTTGCTTGCCGCGTTGTACCACTTTATTCGCGTTGACTTGCTGATCATTGCTTGTAGTATGTGGGGATACGTACGCATACGTAACACTCGCGCTATGCATTAGGCACCACACTTGCTTGCCAGCATACAATGTCTCCACTCGCTGCTTTGCACTACTTACTCGTGATTTGTAAATATATGCAAGTACGCGGTACTCGTGTTAATTACTAACTAGTGCTTTTGTTCATCTGATTGTGACATGTATACGTAGCGAACACTACACCTTTTACTCGTGTACCGTAAAAGTACGCGTACATACATAATATCCGTGCTAACTACTACCCATTGCGTCGCTTAGTACTTTGTATTTGTAGTGGCACTGTCTGACAGTGTATTGCATATTGTAAATGTGCCGAGGAAATCCTATATGATGGCTATATCTTTATTTGCATAGTATATATCAATAACTAACATGGCACTAATAGAGAGTAATAACAACATTAGTACATCCATTCATTGATCATTAGCATGGTATTACAGGTCTTTTCCAATCGATTGACGCTGTTGCTCTTTATTAATAAATAATCTTGCGTATTCATTAGCGCCATTACTATTATTTGGCAGATACATTCTAGTTATGCAAAGTATTGTTTGATGCGGTCTTAATGGCATTCGCATTGTGATAAATAACATGAGGCGAATGCTAAACAAAGAATAAAGCATCTGCTAATGGAGGACTTTATACTCACATAATGGCAAAGACAAAGATGCTAACTAATATGCAAATCTATTTATTGACAAGAGCAAATGTTGATGGCTAACAATGTTTATCATTTGGAAAACCCTTTAATTTGGTTACTAAGCTGTAATGATGTGACTCATCATAATTTTTTTATTTCAACTTTAACCACTATTTCTCGAATACACTATATAAATGATAACAAAGAATTCATTGCGTAGGCGTGCAGGAAAACCTAGAGAGACTACTGCCACGACCGATAACTCGCGCAATCCAAGAAGTAAACAGTCCGCGGGGAAGACGAGCACGAACAGTACGTCTCCTCATTTTGCAAAACCAACCGGGGCAACAAGACAAGCAAGCAAGGAAACAGCACAGAATACGAGGGCAGCTAAACGGAAACAGTCTGAATCTTTAACGAATGCAACGTCGAAACGTAGTAGAAAAACCAGAGAGAGCTATATTCCGAAGGAAGAACCACCCACCAAACCTGCTACACTTGTAATAAGCGACTCGGAAGACTCGGAAGACGAGCAATGGGAGGAAGTAGCCATTACGAAGGGTAAGGCATGAATAGCTTTTACGTATAAATGTACTAACCTTGATGTTGCACCATTAGACGATAGTAAGGATAAGCATCAAGCGAATGTCGAGGATGCAGCGGTCAATGATACATCAGATGTTGCACATACGCCTGATAAAACAATTGAAATTACATTGGACAACATGCCAGTGATGATGCGGTAAGTAAAGTATCGGCTAGTAATACTACACCTTTATTGATCTTGATAATCATCATCATCATAATAGTGAACGACCATCTGGTGTCACTAAACAGGAGAGACAGATCAAGATTACCGTTCATCATTTACATTTACTATGTCTAATGGCACATTGGCTACGAAGACATCGACGTGTATATCATCCACAAATACAGGTAAATATCGAGACAGTTACATTTAGTACAATAGTATGATGAATAAGCTGTGTGATGACTCGCTTAGGGATTACTGATGTCGCTTGTTCCAATGGATATGCTAAACTATCAAGAATTCGAGCATGTTGAACCATCATTGACCGGCAACGCGACTAGTGACATATTTAAAAGTTGGTTGGAGGAACTATTGTTATGGTGGAACGAATACTATTGGGTTGAATTCACTAAAATGGCCGACAAGAATGAACAATCGCGTCATGGTGGCAATAGTATTGAAAATGAAGTAAGAAGTGCAAAGCATCATTCTACCGCTGGAATACCATGTTTATTAACTTGTATAGATTGAGTGTATAACAAAATGTCTGGAGACACGTCGTTGTAGCAAGAATACTGCCGTCTTACTATTCGTGTCTCTCATCCATTCGCTTGGCCATAGAGTACGTCTCGTTGTTTCCCTCGAACCAGCTCCGCATACGGCATCCCATGCAAAGCCTAACAAAAAGTCGGAATCAAATACGCGTAACGGTGCAACTAGCAAAGATGATGGTAAATACTAGCATATGTATTAGTTAGATTGCATACAAACTCATTACTATAATGCAGACACGATAGCATGGTGCGAGATTCTACACCACAAAAAGGTCTTTGGATAGCGGTGGATATCTTCAACTCGCTTATT
Organism: Syncephalis plumigaleata; assembly: GCA_025201365.1. Lineage (NCBI taxonomy): Eukaryota > Fungi > Zoopagomycota > Zoopagomycetes > Zoopagales > Piptocephalidaceae > Syncephalis > Syncephalis plumigaleata. The sequence goes on from JAIXMF010000001.1 coordinate 203,897, forward strand.
GATCAACCGGATAAAATGGAAGAGAATAGACCCCTTCCCTATGTAACGGCATTTGAGATTAGTATGTACTGTTTACACCATTAGTTAGTGCCTGCCCCAATATTCATAACTAACCATCACCATTAGATGATCGTATAAAAGATGTGTCAAAGAGATACGCATCACAATGGGCGGCGAAAACATTGCGACGACGACCGCCTGCCTCGTCCACCTCGCAATTCGGTCATGATTGGTGGACCAACACGCTAAGCGTGTATCGGGAACGACATCCAACGGTATCTCACTGCAATTTATGGGTTATACGGAATAATTAACCACTATAAATATTAGGATGTAGATGCGCGAGAAGATGCAGAATTACTAAAACGAGAGAGATCGGAACGCATGCCAACTACTGTGGGCGAATTCAACAATCATCCATTGTAGGTGTACACACATACGCGCGCGCGCTCCATCCTGCTGCTTTACATTACACACTCATAGTTATTAAATTGCATGTAGATATGTGCTAGAACGGCATTTGAAGAAATTTGAAGTGCTTTACCCGCGCGAGCCCATTATCGGTCATATCCGAGGTGAGCCCGTTTATCCGCGTAGCTGTGTGCAGCAGGTAAGTAGGAGGCAAACAATCTTTAATATGACTAGTTCATGTGATGGTGTTTCTTTCTAGCTTCATACGACGGAGACATGGCTACGCGAGGGACGACAACTCAAGGCAAGTGCAGTATTTGTTGTCCATTTTACGTGATTTACATACTAATAATAATAATGCGTGTGCATTTAGATTGGTGAGAAACCCGTAAAAGAATCAAAGCACGTGCTGTCACCCTACACAGTCGTCGTGAACAAGCAATGGCGGAGATCGAGGGTGTAGAGCGTACCTCGGCACTCTACGGCGAATGGCAAACCGAACCATACGTAGCACCACCCATTGTTGATGTAAGTAGCATATAAAGTGTAGAGTGTGGCAATGCAACTAGTATCTGATCATGTATATTGCAGGGAAAAGTACCAAAGAATGCATTCGGTAATATTGACATGTTCCAACCGAGCATGCTACCTCAGGGTGGATGTCACATTAAATGTAGGTCGATCAATAGATCAACATTAGTAGTGCCCACTTACTCATCTACGTGTATATGTGCTACAGTATCTGGTATTGCCAAGATAGCTCGTAAACTTAAAATCGATTATGCAGATGCAGTGGTAATGATCATTCTAATCACTATTACTTGATCGTGTACACACATACACACTAATGATTGCATACATTTACTAGACTGGATTTGACTTTCATCAACGTCGTTGTATTCCTATTCTAACTGGTATTGTAATACCAATGGAATACGAGGAAGAACTACTTGATGTAAGTAATCAATAATGAGGATAATGACTACATACTATGTACTATAACATTGCTCATAATGGTAGGCATGGCACGTTTACGAAGCGGACCAATTACGTAAGAATCGCATTAAACGGGAAAAGGCAGCACTTCAACGATGGAGGAAGCTCGTTCGAGCAATTCAAATACGAGATCGACTAGCACGCGACTACGGTGAAGATATACCAATGTAAAATTGCAGTAAATAATAAATCAACGCAAGTCACACCAAGTGTCCTTGCTATTAAACCGTGTAAACAATGTAGATCATGTCAAGTATGCCTATAACATACAACTCGCTATGCTAATATTTATTACTTTCTGTGTATTTACAAGTTGATCTATACAGACTTTTATGTTTTCCATTCATTCACGACGTGCCTTCTCCATCAACTGCTTGTATTGCTCGTAAATAGGCATATGATACGTTCGAGCATTGGGATGTGTTCTAGCCAAGAGTAATGGCATTATCTCGAGTAGTTCAATAACCCGCTGACTCGCATCTATATCCATCTTATTCCATAGGCACTTGCTAGGGTCAATACCTCCAATGGTACCAATGGATGATATCGACCATATACCAGCAAGTAGACTGCTAGTCGATAGCGAGATGTTCGCTAGCCTCCTTCCAGCGACCCTTGGCCAATTGATCATTCATGAAACTACCCACCAACTCTAGGATGGTACGACTGAACATGGTGCCAACTGCATTGTCAGTGGCATTAAGCGTAGTATACCATTTGTTCTGACATCCATGAACATTTCATCAGTCATATCAGATGATGTCAATAATAGAGTATTGACTATGTTACGAGTCATTTGTAATAATGGACTAGTCGATTGAGTCATTTGTTTGACTACCCAATCATCGATACTAACAAGATCGGTCATCAAGGTTAAACGATGGCGTAATAGTCGATCAAGTGGATCCTTGCTCTCTCCATCTAGACAGCGTGGACATTGACATTTGAAATAGTACTGCCGCTCAAGTTGTGTACACGTTCCACTGGACCGTATATCCAATCAATATAGCTTATTGTAAGTTCCTCGCCAGGACGAATAGACTGACGTGCTACCACTTGTAGTTGTACACCATCAAATCGATAAGTACAATTGGGACGACAACTATGATTGAGTAGAGATGCCATCGGGTAGACACCTACACCTACGGGATAGTAGCGATCGTCTACTATGGTAAAATTATTGCAACCAAATCGACATTGTTCGTCAATGAGTCCAGATTTCGTGTAAGCTGATGATTGTGTAAATGGTGCCATTCTCAAAAGCGTATCAGCCATTTGTCCATATCGATCCAGTGACCATGCCGTATGTTCTAATCGATGATGTGGCAATGAACGATAGATTTCCCGCTCATTCATTATAGTACCAGATACACGATTGCTACTTAGTAGAATATGACAAGTACGAAATAATAGTAGTAATTCTGGATCATTGCCAAGATGTCGCGTAGATGGTAATGATTGCTGTTGTTGTCGATATCTACATTCAAATCGATGATGTGGCCAGGCTACTCGTTGACATGCGGTATTGCAATAACGAGCATATCGACATCCACCACATAATGCATTTACTGTATCATTAGTAGGCTCGTTATCCTGTTTACTAGTTGGTGATATTATTTGAAAACAAGTATGACAGCGTTGGTTGGTCTCGTTGGCCAATAAAGCAGTTGCCAATGGGTCACTCGTGAATGCTGTATCGCCTGCTGATAGTGCCTAGTGGTACATAATTTACGAATACAATAAGTATCCGGTACAAGTTGTACACCTTGTTGTAGTAAGTAATTGTTCATTGCGAATAAATAAACAAAAGAAAAGAAAAAGGAAAGAAATACTGAAATTAAAACGAAAAGATTCACCGCTATTGTCATTGCTCTTTTCCTCTTCTTCCTCTTCTTCAGCGTGAGTGATTCCTATAGTTCACGACCATAGAATATGCAACGAAATATCCTACGCGTCACGAGAGTACTGCCTCGTTGTCGTGTTATTACATCTGCACGCGCGTTAATTCAACCACTAGGACAGCAGCATTCCTATTCGTTGTTCTACTCACAATACACTCATTCTAGTACTAATGCTACACTAGAAGAAAATACGCGACCTTTATCGACACCGTCAACGTTAACCAACACTACATCGACCACTACAGTGAAGAGTATTACACCTTATCATTCTATCGATTTATTGAGATTCCCGCTATGGAGTTGTATCCAATGCGTAAACAACTCACGCAACAACTAGAAGCAATGGATGTAGTAGGGCGTATTTATGTCGCGACTGAAGGTGTTAACGCGCAGATATCGTGTCCACGTTCGAAATTGGATCAATTACGCGAATTATGCGACACCTACGATGCATTGCGTGGTATTGAGTTTAATATGTCGACGGAGCATCGTCGAGCATTTCGTCGTCTGGCCATTCGTATTAAGAAACAGGTAATTAATGCAACGAGTAAAGTTATATAATGAAGGTCTATATTGAATTAGCGACATATACACATAAATACACATAGATTGTATCGGATGGTAGATCGAATGAAACCTATGATCTAACCAAGCAGCCCACCTATTTGGATGCAGAAACATGGCATCATGAACTAGCATCGAAGCCCTCATTGCTTATTGATATGCGCAACCATTATGAAAGGTAATCATCAAGTTTACATATGTGTATATATGAATTGATAATATTAATCAATATAATCATCAGTGAGATAGGCTACTTTGAGGGAGCTCAACGACCAGATGTAGACACTTTTCGACATGGTCTGGATGAGATGGAACGATTGGCGGCGGATGTGCCTAAAGATCAGCCCGTTTACATGTACTGCACAGGTGGTATCCGTTGCTCCAAGGCAGGTGCTATACTTCGCTCGCAAGGATGGGATGATGTACGAATGGTAAGCAAGTTAAACGAGATTACTCTCGTATAATTGATGATACATCATTGCTCACTTGCCTATCGCAATCAGTTAAAAGGCGGTATCACCGCGTATGGTCGATATGTTCGTGAAACACCGGGTATCAAATCGTTGTTTAGAGGCAAGAACTTCACCTTTGACAAACGTCTAGGGGAATCGATTGCGGAACGGGAGAGCGATGACACAGTTGGCCGGTGTCATCAGTGTGGCGCACCATGCGATCGCTACACCAATTGCAGGAATCGTCGATGCAACCTGCTCTTTATTCAATGCGATGCGTGTCGTACCGCATATTCACGCACTTGTGGATCATCCGTATGCATCGAGGTGGAACGGGCCGAACGGGAAACAGCCGAAAAGGTAACAGAGGAATTGTCTACTGCTACTACTACTACTACTACGAAGAAGACGGACAAACAAGCTTGCGTGCATCCACACCACGACCGTATACGCCCTCGAGACATTATGCGACAATGGCCTATTGTCCTTGGTGGCTATCCTGAGCGTATAAGGCCACGTCTTGTACTGGAACAATTACATAATGGTAAAAAAGAGGATACGCCCTCTAATCAAGCATTATAAAATAAAAATAAATATGTAACGCGAATACTTTATTAATACACACATCATGCGACACTAAAATAGTAAGGAAGAGGAGGATATTCCGTCTGTTGCATGGAACGACTTGCAATATAGGAAGGATATGCATAATAGATGCATATCGAGTATGAATTGCACTAGTATTTGCTTCTTATTCTGCTTCTCTTCTTTTTCTTGTTCTTCTTGTTCAATATACATATACATTTGCCTTACTATACTATTACTACCATTATTACTATTATAAGCTTAACTGAATAGACTAGCATGTGCGCCATTATCAACCATTCGATTATCGCCGTTTACGGTGCAAGTGGTGTAGGCAAAACAACATTGGTATGTGTGCGTGTTTATTAGAAATAATGATTAACTCACTGTCTATCACTTTGTTATGATAGCTACGCCATTTACCATTAGATATGACTTTGTCGCCTGACCGTTCGATCAGTTCAGCTAGTGGTTACTATAGACATCTACAATGGGTGGAGGGCCGACCACTTGTAACGAGTATCATGGATACTACAACTAATCATGCGGAGAATGCTGCTGATGGTAATGGTAATGGTAATGATGGTAATGATATCAGTGAGATGTCACAAATACCAAGTGCGGGTATATTACTCGTTTATGACGTAACATCACGTCAATCATTCCTGGAATTACAACGATATTACACGGCTATTTGTCGTTTAAGTTCACGCTATAAGGTAAGCAGACGCATACATATGTTGAATAATAGTGACAACATGTAATGATTATTATTGCTATTAGATACCTATAGTGCTCATAGGTAATAAGGCAGATGACGCTGATCGTCGTCAAGTATCCACGGAGGAGGGCATGCGACAAGCAAGCATTTGGGATTGTCCATTCTGGGAAACGAGTACCGAGACAATCGGCGGGGAACAAGTCATTAACGCGGCCATCTCGATGCTTACTGAAATGATGGAGGATACCACACTGCAGTGGCAGCGTAAGTTTTGGTCCTCCACCTGTTTAATCAATCATACGATAGAGGCCACTAAGAAACGATCTCTACGTAAACGAATATGGTCTGCCATGAAAACATTACAGTAGTTTCAGTATCGATAGTCGATCTACATATACATATGAGTTTAAATCAATAATGATTCATGTCATGATTCATACAGTGTTTTTCCATCCAATTTGCACATTTATCCTTTAGCGTTTGCAGTTTATTAATAAACAGATTAACACAATAGTTAACACCATTATTGCATTACTATTATTATTGAGTAGTTGTCATTGCCCTAGCAGTTGAGGATTATCGCTTTCACATCTAAATACGTAAGTGTTAATATTACTATTATTTATTCGTAAAAACAGAAAGCTAACTGCGCAAATTGGATGAAAAAAGCCTGTATGCGTCGTCTCAGTATTAGTGCCAACAAGCGTGATCCTAGTTTACCCATTTGATGAATAAAACTATTCATGTGCCATATCGAATGCACATGCTACACCTTTGCGTTTCAGCATGCGTTCTTTCCGTATGTTCTATCAATTTTGTTGCCGTGCCAGCACACCTTGTACCGGCTTTGTCCCTCCACATGTATCCCGTTTAACTTGAACGCTTACGATACATACTCTATCTCACATTTACTGCAAGTATTCTAGATATTACATTGATTATAACCGACTTTTACTGTTTGATGCGGGATACAATACAAAGACATTTACATACATGCATATACATCTCTATGCTTATACATACGTAATACATACAACGTACGCATCTTTATCTTATAATGTTCTCATGACCTCACCCTTTGTGATTGCATTCTGGTCATGCAGTCAACTGTGCTCGTTCGTTCATTCGTTGTGCAAAGGAGGTGGTTCACCTCTCTGCTCGTTTGGCACGCGTGTATGGGCATATGGGTGCATGCGATTCATACATACCATTAGGTATGCTCCATACTACACAGCGAACATTGACTGCCTTGCACGTGTAATAGACGACCATTCCTGTTATTGTGGCATGTGCTCATTTCATTGAAGCACGCCACTGCATATCTATTCAGGTTTTACCAGTAAGAGTTTTCCGACTAAAATACCTGCTTGTTCATTGTGAAATAGGAGAATTTATAAACAGACTGATATCCCCTTTATCCGCTGGTTAGCAGATAACCTTAGTATTATTATTATTATTGTCACTATTTAGTTACTTCCGTACCCTGTTCTTCTCCTCTTCACTTGTATCTAATTGTTTGTTTGTTTGTTTACTTGTAGTACTAGTGGAACAATTTATCGCGGTCAATATACATATATATCTATATAGAAATGCCTGCTATCATCGCAAGTCATTTTAACATTTCCATTCATGGAGCACGTCGTGTAGGCAAGACTAATCTAGTAAGTCATCAGGAGGCATTACTGCTACTACCACAGTCACCAAGTCACACACACGCACACACTTACTAATTGATCCATTCACTCGATATCTATCTAGTGTTGCCAGTTTCTTCGTCAAACGCTACCCATGTCACACGACGATGAACTTGACCTGTCTCCCGATCGTATCCTAAAGATCGCCGATAGCAAGTGTACTATCAGTGCCATGGATACAGCATTCTCGCAAATGGAATCCACTTTGTCCTATTTACCATTGACCCTGGGTAATGCCGCCATACTAGTGTATTCCGTTACGGATGCCACATCATTCCAAATGGCCATCAAGCTAAAGCAAGCCATTAGGCAGCTTGATCCGCATGGCTGGGTAGGTCGCCACCATATGATATCGGTCAACTGAGCACTAATAGAATGTATGAATAATCCAGATTCCAATTGCATTGGTAGCCACCAAGCATACCTCAACTCTATCGGATAGTGATCGTATGATATCCATGCAGGATGGAATGGCTACGGCCATGACTTGGGATTGTCCCTATTTCGAGATAATCGCCCATGACACGACGAACAATGAAGTGGACATGATATTCATGACATTGGTGGAGAAGTTGTCCATTCAACGGGAACAACAACGACAACTACAACAATACGCTACACCATTTTTGACATCATCCGGTGGCAGCAACTCCTCCGCTAATGATGCCATGGCTGGCAATTCTATTATGCTGTCTAACTCGTTACAGAAATCAGGAAACATGTCCATAAGTACTATAGAAAGTGTCATACCGATCTACTATAGTTTGAAGCAATTCTTCTACAATTTAATCTTGTAAACTCCTCGACAAAACTAATACTCAGCATTGAAACTGTCGTGAAGTAATTCCAAACGATTAACACCTTGATGTCGATCGACGTTCTTATTCATTTGTATCTTACGGAGAACCTTTTATATATATTTATTCATTCATAGTTGATGCGACTATACTACGCATATTTTGTTATTTTATACATTCTATCATCATTCCTTGTTCATAAACTAAAACTACTCATATTGATACTAATACGAATACTATGCGTGTACATGTGTGCAATCTTATACCATGAATTTCTTATTAAACAGTTTATCAGCTCAACAATCCTTGAGCAAATCAGTAATTAATTCAGAGTATTAGAAACAACCAGCTATTCGTGTAGCCATTCATTAATAAAATCAGCAACATACAAAATACCGGCGAGTGTCTCCTCCCCACTTGGTATAATTACTCGGATGGTAGCATAAATCCAAAGGTGCCAGTATCTCGTAGCTCAACCCAATAGCTAAAGAGTGAATGTGCCATATGATGAACCCTACATACATACACAAATCATAGTTGATTATTATTGTCGCTACATTCTCCTATATCATAGCAAATGACACGTAATGAACTTACCAATCAACAGCGGTACCTACTTGCTTATACATGATCTCACACACGCTACCCACTTGGAAGTGTACACCATGAATACGTCGAATAGATTCCGATGCACCAAGTGCTAACTCGAGCATATTCTCCTTGTTCTTCGGTATCTAGTCATCGTCAATCGATAAGTATACCATACATTTGTACATCTATCATACATATGCATCCTACCTTCTTGCACTGTGCGGCAAATGGTAGCATCCACAGCTGACTGTACGAGTGCAAGTCAATGAATGCAATGGCTCGATCGCGCACCCTAAAGTAATCCGATAATTGTCGAGTTTCCGGTGCTGAGAATGCTCGATCACCCGGATAACCTAACATAATGACGTTAGATTACTCGATTATACTCAATCGTAGCATGTTCTTCTAGTGTACACTTACTATCACTACATGCATCATGCCCATACCGCCGGCATTCCAATGATAATCCTTGATCATGTCACAAGTTTAGTTAATAATAACAATAATAACATTACTATTCATTTATATTAACAATAATTACCCAATTCTCATTAAGATCCTAATCATATAGCATTGCAAATAATAAGCCTATGTTCATAGCATTTACTATTAATCATCACTACTTACCGTGCCAATACAGCTAGATTCCGTATAGGTTGACGATTCTTACGCCACTATATACATGTATAATAGTAGCTATGAGTATCCATATCGTGTAATACTACTTGTAGAAGTAACTTACCATTCTATCCGTTTGACGTGAATACTCGTAACCATCAGGATTAAGCAAGGGAATAATAGTAAACTCGAACTGGTTAACAAGTGAGGCGACATGCGGGTTAATCGGATATTCCGTGGCTAGTGCATAGGCTATATAAGTGGCAACCGCCGTAGATATCCATTCTCTGGCATGAGCACCTGCCGTAATAACAATTTCTCGTCGTTTAGTCTTTCGATGCTTTTTAAATGTAGATGTGTCTTCTTCCTCTTCTTCTTCCTTTCCTTGTACATTCCGCTGTGGATGAATACGTACACCGAATATCTCACGACGTTCATGACTTAGACCGATACGAATGCGCTCCACCCAACCGGGAAATGTATCGGCTAGCTCGGTGAATAACGCTGCCAATTCCTCAAATCCTTGGTAGTATTTGAAGAATTGCTCGGTAGTACGAGATGAATTGTGCCCGTTTAGCCGACCATCATTCGTCCCTGTTTCAATGTTGCGGGCAATGGGATTACTACGAGTTAACTGCATTGTCGATTGACGTTCCCGTTCAATTAATGGTTGTAAATCGGCAATTAATGTCGAGTAGGGCATATCAATACGTTGTAGAAACTCGTTGGCGTATTCGGGCGCTAAGCGAACATCCACCTCGCCTATACGCCACGATGTCCATACGTCGATGTTGTATTGTTTTGCCATCATTTTCATTAGAGCCAACTCATGTGCATTACGAATAGTAACACGTATTACTCGATGGCCATGATACTGCACAGTTGTTGTTATATCCCCCGATAGGTTTAGACTATTATGTAGGTGGTGTGTTCCGTCGATGATTCCGTTGTTGGCACCTTCATACTTGTGCAGGCAACAGAATGTAAGGTAGAGTATTGTCGCTATACCAAAGACTGCGAATAAGCGCAGTATTGGCTGCAACTTGCGTTGCGTATGAAGGGTCATTTTATTAACGACGTCACTGCAATAGAAAACCACAAGCTTGTAGTAAATACTTGTGTGTCTGCGTGTTTATAACAATGAAACTACAAATGATTAAAAGTAAAGCTACAATATTGGTTCAAGGGAGAAAAGGGATATTAGTAGTAGTAGCAGTATTATTGATATGTTGACACATTAGTGTCATTTGACTGTTGAACAAATAGGCGAGACAAGTTGTTGTAGATCATGTGTTAGAAGCAGCGTCAATCGACTGGAAAAACCTTTGTTTTTGTTTTAGACACTATAAGCACAAGCTATGCAATCAATTACACACTGGTAATTGCTACATGTATTTATCAATCACTCGTCTGTTTTAATAGTAAAGTGGATATTTCTATTTAACTGCTACGCACAAATAGTTCAGGTGCTGCACCTTGCACCATAGCTGCTGTATGTTCAACGGTACGTTGCCAGTCCTCCAATTGTTCACGCATCGCAGCAATTTGCTGTTTCTCCAAGTAGCGCGGCTGAACCCAATCAATCTCTACAATGCCATCCACTTGATCGATACGACCGCGAATGAGTGATAGTGAAAGTGCCTTCATGGTAAGATGCTCGACCTCCTCGACAGGTAGACGTGTCTCGGCAGCGACATCGCTGAAGCGTAATCGACGTGCATGCGGTGGTCGTTTGAATACCGCCTCGATCAAGGCCATAAGACAAATCTTTTGACGTAGGAATGGCATATTCGCTTGTAACAATGGCTAGAAATAGTATGATGCGTTATTACGCGTTATGATTAAGCCACTCTCCATCATAGTTACCTGTTTCGTGAAGTTACTCGTCAACGTTTCGAACTTGCCAATATCACCGGAGTTAAAGGCGAATAGTAAATCACGCAACCATGCATGCGGTGTATCCGTTAATGAATCCAGAATAGGATGACTTAGCTGTATAATAGGAGCATCATTAGTATAGAAGAAAAGAAGAGGAGGACAATCAATGACTTACTAGATCACCAAAGTTGTAAATGGTATCGCCGAGCAATGCGGATATGGCCAAATCATGAGCACGCTCTTGTCGAACGGATAATGACAGATCTTTAAGATCAAAGCAGGCCAGGAATAAAAGAGCATGCTTGTAGAATCGAGGATAATCCGCCTTGGCCTAATAACACGTTCAACTTGCTTGTTAATAAACGTAGAATATCCCATTGACTTTCCTAGCAATGGCCTACCTTGTAATAATCGGAGCACACTCGGTAGAAGCTGGCATTGACGGCGGTTTGTACGCCACAACCCTCGAGTACTGCCTCGCATGTGTCCATCGCTTTCTTACACTCGTCGAGATCGCCTAGTCCTAGTCGGTAATGGGCCGCCTCCATAACAGCTTGTACGTGAGCTTGTCGCGTTTCATCACGATCAACCTTGGATGCAATATCCATCAGGAACTGAATGGCATCATTACGATCTAGCATCGACGAACGAACGAACGAACGAGTAAATAAATAAATACACGATCAATATCCATCTCGCTTCACTAATAATATGGTATACTTATCCCGTTTACCTACTTTGATACTGATCGGCCACCACTACTGCGACGGCAACTAGCTTCAACGGGTCCATTTGCTTCTCCCAATCAGCGACAAATCGCTCAAAGAGCGGAATCAACAAGGGACTAGCATTAGGTTCTTGTAGGAAACGCTCCAACTCAACCGTAAGCTGATGCCATAATCTAAATAATGGCAGTATAACAATGAATATATCGCTATCGGGATGAAAGACATACAGGTGCGTTCGTTCTTACTTGCGTTCATGAAGATCTTCAAATCGAACAAAATACGGCTTAAGATTGTCCGGTGCATTAGCACGTTGTTCAGCCAAATAGCTTGGTACGTCGAGATCAACCTCCATAGTTTACTAGTAGCAGCAGCAGTAGTAGTTAATAATAACAAAAAGAATGTTGAGAATGATGAATAGATTGAGAGGTAAGTTAGATGCACAACAATGGACGAGGGAGTGGTAAAATGACAAGAACACGAACTGCAATGAGTGTCGATGATGATGATGATGACGCATCTGTCTAAATCCATAATGCTAACAATTATTAACTATTACTACAATCAAAACGTAGAATATAAACTAATATGTAAATAACTGCTTTACTAAAATAAAAGAATAGATAAATATACATTTTCAGTAAGAAAAATAGCCATGTAGTACAACTCAAGTCTAGAATAAGTGCTTGCGTATGTGTATGTATGTATGTATGTATGTGTCTCTTGATGCTTGGTTAGTTAATAAGTCATCTTTCGTCGAATGAGACGTCGACCAAGTTGCACTCGTAAGGGCACTTCAACGAAATGATCACCACGACCGGGTGTAACTTCAAACTCGAATGCATCATCTGCCTTTGTATCAATTGTTGTGGTAGTAGATTCATCTTCACTGGATGATAGCGATGAATGTTCTCTAGTTCTCGCTATAGAATGATGATGGCTCTTCCCATAAATATTCACTGGCCATTTCAGTGTCATCAGGTGTAACCAATGTGTCAGAGATCCAAAATGTCGATAATGATGGTACATCATGCCAAGTCATTGTATCTTGTTGGCTATTGTTGTTTTGACAATCAGCGTTGTCATCATCATGCACCTTGCTTATAGGAACAAATCGTCCCTTAGCAATAGACCAGGTTTTCTCCTCGATGTTTGTTCCATTGTTGCTACTGCAGTTGCTGTTGCTGTTGATGTCGATTCAGTAGGTTGCGGTAATGGTACAACTGCCGTAGCTACTGGTAATACCGGTTTATAAGCCACCGTTTCAATGGTAATGTTGTAATTATTAGTGTCTGACATGGTGGTTGTATTAGTTGTATTAGTTGTAATAGTTGTAATAGTTTGTTGTTCATCTCATGATTAAAGATGGTGTTGGCAGTGGCGGATATTTCTTTTTCTTTTCTTGAAGTTACCAATTGATGATGATTTGACCAAGTATCAGGCAGTTGAATGAGTAGAGAAGAGTCAGGAAGTGGTGGGGCAGATAAAGAAGCGGCTAAACCCAGAGCTATTGATTCTGTTTCGCCGTTAAAATCCGGCGATGTTGGTACCGAGGTAGATGGTGAAGAACACAGAGAGGCTAGCTCAGGGGAGATAGGCGTATCTAACAATAGGGACAAGTCCTCTATTAGATCATTATCATCGCCATCATGATGATAATGCTGTTGATGGTAGTCATAAATAGAGGTTGCTGATAGCTTCGCTGATATGGTGTTAAGCTGGTTAGAATAATCGTTGTTGCTTGCCTCCTCTTCTTTATACAAGGGGATGGCATAATGTCTAGGTTGATTGTGATTATCCTCGGCACACATAGCGTAGGGATGATCGTTGTCTATAGATGACAATGTTGCACATGCCACATCTGCTAAAATAGATTCAGTTGTAGTGGTGGTAGTAATGATTGGCATATCACTATATTCAATAGTATCAAACTGTGCCAACGGTAACGATGATAAAGATGAAGATGAAGATAAGATAAAGAGGATAAAGAAGAATCAACGATAGTATTGCAGGAGAAAGTAGATTGGCCTTGGAACCATTCAATACTGGTAATGATGGCAATCCAGATGGTGCTGCTGATTGGCATTCCTGATCTCGCGTGGTAGTTCGTGCAAGCATAGCGTCTAGCGTATGTGATTGGCGTTCCAGATGGCCTCTCAATTCGTTCAGATGCCTGATGGTGGGCGTGTACGAACAATGCACAGTATAAAAATAAACCATAATTAGTACAGCTATCGCCATATGAACCAATTCCATACCGCGTGTGCAGCAATAGCAGTAGTGTATGGTAGTGTGGTAAATGTGACTTTGAAACTTGATGGCCATGCAATTCCATGCGGAAACACACGGTCTATACACCACACACATACACATATACACACATACACATACACACATACACCACTCACATACGCGCTACTACTACTACTACTATTACCACGTGTTTTTAGTACTTACATGGCTAACTTGCAGAGCCTTTGGTCAATCGTCCTGAAAACGTAAAGCAAATTAACTATGGTATTCGGAAAGAGTAATCGAGAACACCTGGAGTGTGCGTTACAAGTTGAAATGTATAGATGAGTGGAAAATGTTAGTATATATAATAAATATATGGAAAATGATGATGAGAGACCAACAAAGGAGTGTGTAATTGATGTTTGCTTGTTAAACAGACAATAGTAAATGTCTAGAGAACAATAGGGTATTGCAGACTGACGTGCTTGTTTGCCTATTTGTTGTTACTAGACGTGATAGATGATTGTATAGTTTGTATAAGGTTGGCAAACGTGTATAAGCGAATGTGTGTAAGGATTGTCAAAAGGATGTGTATGTACGACGAATGTAGAGTATTTATCAAAAGTGATGCGATAATACCACGCAATAATTAATACAGCATTACAATTAAGAGCAGCTGCCCGTTGTAATGTTTTAGAGTTGATCAGTGTGTGTTTGGGACTGAGAACTGACGTTGGCGTGTAACAAGTGGCTTTTTTTTACGGAGTTGGGTCTAAAATTTGGTGCTCATATAGTAAGAGGATTAGAAGGAGAGTGCGGGGAGGTAATACAGGGGAGAAGGCAGAACACTACAAAAGTAAAGATGCGACAGAATTAGGGGGGAGAGAGAGCGGGCGAAAGAGAGAGAACACGGAAAGTAAAGAATAACACGACAGCGACAAATAGAATGGTACGTATAGCCATCAACGTATTTAGTGTATAAGAATGATGCTGCATCTCTGAATAGATGTGAGGTACATATACGACGCTCAAGCATGACGCATCAACACGAGAACACGCTAGGGATTGGTGTTTAACATGCACCTACATACGCGCAACCTATATCTGTTTCTGTTCATTAACACACAGCGTGAACATTGTCCATGCACGCATCTATATCATTTCGATACCTGTTCCTCATGTTCCCATTCATTAAAATGATAGACTAGGGAGAAGCATCACACGCATGGACAATATCAACATCAGCATCAGCAATGTGACGATGGTAGTAGTTTAATGGACACATGCGAGTATCATATGTACATTATCATTATTATCGTGTGTAAACAGGTATATACAGTAATAACTATGAGAGTAATGGTCTATCATCATGCTATTTTACAAAAATGAGAAGCATCATGATGATGATGACGAGACACGCACTTACCGTACAAGCCATATAACGCCTAATCCTACAATGAATATAGCAACAGTTATCAAACGCTGTAGCAAGTAAGTTATTAAGCGAGAATGATGTAATCGATTGGCTTTTCCTCTAGGCATACTATCAATACTGTTCAAGGATGACGGTTATTACAAAGTGTTGTAAAGTTTCAATGGTAGGGCTTGCTTGTAATCGCGTAATGTATGATAATAAATGATAGTGACAGTGTATTGGTTAACCCTAGTAACATCCAGGTAATATTGCAAATAGGAAATACTAAATCCAAATACAAACCAGGAGAGATAAGAGGAGTATGTAAAAGAAGGAGAGACAGTGAGTGAGAGAGAGAAACACACCCTATACTTTGCTTAGAACATGGCTAGGAAAAGATGGGTCTATGTTTTAGCCTTTCTTGATGTAACGATGATTATATAGGAATGTAGCTGTGTTACTACGTTATCCACTTGCTATCAGTAGTGTTGTCATCATCGTCATCATCGTCATCATCATCATCTACTGTTGCTGCTGCAGCTATGGCTGTGAGATTATCATTGTCGTTGTTCTTGCAGCCATCATTCATTGTTACTGCTGCGTTACCAGCCTGTCTATTTTTGCCAATCAATCATTCAAATATATTCGTGTGTCTGCCAATTGACGCAATATGACCTGTTGACAGTGGACAGCTGATCAAGTGAGGATACTGCCACATATCACAGAATGACGACATACCTGACCTATGGATGAAACGGCAGCAGCAGCAGTAGTAGTAGTAGCAGTAGATTGTTTTGTGTTATATCTCTACCACCATTTTTGGTACTACCAGCACTAATGTTGAACAATTCTATGAGGACACACGAGTAAACACCCACGTGCAAGTATCGCCTAGCACTCTCTCGTTTTATTTCACATGAATATATTGTTATGCACGCATATAATAAATAATAATACTTTAATGACGAATCAATGTATCTAGGCGTGTAGCATGGCAATAATAATGAGATACTATTGAATACGTTTACGATGATTTGGATGAGGATTCAGTGGTGTCACCCACTAAGCAATGAACCATGACTGCATGTACTTTAGTGGCAACATCAATGCATTGTTCTACCGCCTAGTAAAGAATATAGATATAGATACATGTATGCATGTATGCATGTATGTATGTGTTAATAATCCATGAATTACATATATTCGTGTGGCTATATTACTTACCGCTGCCATTGGTGACCAGTCAACAGGACCACGATGTAGTAGATGGGTCACTTGACCCAGTGAAGGCATGTAGGCAAGTACAAGATCCGTACTGCCAATATCCTCTTCTGTACCTGTCCAGCCCGATTGCTGCTGGTATGCTTCCTCGGCAGCACTGCAATCCACTAGTAATTGTTGATGAACATAACCCTATAGACACTCTCATTAGTATCCATAGACATTCTAGCCACACCACTAGCACAACTATCCTTACCAATGAAGTGGCAGCCACCATATCAAGCATTTCCACACCGGCATCGGCTAATGCCACAGAAGCTGCCGTAATAGCAGCTGCTAAACATGATGCAGTACCATCGTTCTCGATTACCGTCACGTACAAGTCAATGACAGATTTGGGCAATCGATCCAATCGAATCGATGGCGACAATGCTTGTATGATAATTTGCGAAAACTCTTTTTCTTGCGCATCCTATAATATACACGATTAATGACCAATGACTAATGACGCAAGCCATACAGCTATCCAGTACTAACACGCAAATGATTACGACGTTTCTTGCAAGCAAATGTGGCAAACTTGAATTCGCAATAAAGACGACCCTTCTCACTAAAGCCTTGTTGTTTCTTTATCTGACGTGGGCCATAACTAAACAATAATCGCAATAATAATCAACAATGATAAGCTTGCAGTGAGCGTATCAATAATAGTGATAGCTTACATTGCACACGCCACTTTGGTTCTACCAAGTTCAATATAAGCTGAACCCGATGCCTGACTAATGAGACCAGTACGCAAGACTGAATATAGCATTAGTAATGCAGAATGACACTTCCTCAACTATCAACATAGACCACTTACAGATTGGACGTATATCCTCGGGACCACGTCCATCAGCACGTTTACCACTCTGCACTGGAGCAGGGAGTGTCTCTCGTTTCTCCAATGCTTCCAGTGTTGGCAGTGGTACCACGCTGGTTTCCGGTCCTTGGACACGTCGACGATCCATTAGAATAGTTGAATAAAATGCTTACGATGAATGTATAAAAATAAAAACAAAAACAAAAATAGGATTTTTTTATTTTATTTAACATGTACCAATTTACTTAATAAACACTAATCTTCTATTGTTTCTTCCTGTGCTGCATTATCATAATCAGCCGTTACCGTATACTCGGTGACATAATTAATCGGGAATTGTCCCGTCTGTCCATCCAATGTACCTAATGTTGCATAGTTAATAAACAATATACTGGATAGTAACTACACACACGCACACGCCACACGCTACTCACCTTCCCACCAGCCATCGGCACAGTCACGATTAGTAACTTCAATTACTGCTCCAGCGTAAATGGATAGTTCAACATCACTTCGAGCCTGATAATCGTAAAGCGCTTGAACTATAGCAATAATAACAATGAGCAATCACAGTCTATCTAGTATATACATATGTATATCATTACCGTATTCAGGTTGTCGAACAGCATCAGGATCTATTTGAATATAGGATGCCGGTACAAGTCCTTCCTGTCCATTAAGTTCAACCTAATCATTGCATTAGCAATTTCTATTTCATATTCCACTATTTGTCAACATTCCACTTACTCGAACCCATCCATTACCGGCTATTACATTCAGCATTGTTGTTAGATTAATACTAATGGATAACAACATAACAAATTATGACTTACAATCTGGTTCAACTATTCTAACAATACCACCGGCATTAACACTAAGTTCCTGATCCGTGTTTGCATCATAATCATAAAGTACAGTGGCAATGGCGTGATAACCACTGCTACGCCCTGTATTTTCCGATGGTTTAGCTGTATCTTCAGCAGTATCGACTGTATGTATAAAGTGATAACATGAATCAGCGATTGATTACCACTTACAATCACATCTCTATTTACCTGTATTCTGTTGTTTGGCATGTCGTTCTAAATGGCCACCTGGTCGTTTTGTACAATCGGGGTAACCTTCATCTCGCACTTTGTATGACAATTATAACCGCAATCTATTAAATAAAGCATTGTTGTCGAGTCAGTATACTTCTTTCATTGCTCGTTAACAGGTTAGGTGATAATGTACCTTTACAGCTGTAGCCTTGCTTCGATATACCCCAGATGGTAGCAGTGCAATAGTCGCACGCAGTTGGAATGGTAAATGATGCAGGTTTAAAGTCATGTGGTACCACATCATCCGGTAATTCTAACAAATAGTCAATATTATCATACTACTTGCTACTACTACTACTACTTGCTACTCACCTCCAATGGCATGAGTAATGACCAGCGTTCACAGTCAACAATGGCACGGGATGTTCGTAGTAGGGTGATAAGACGTATAGCATCTAATAAAGTCTATCGAATATTGGTCAGTCAACTGCTTAATTACTCGCTTAGTATTACTTACTTCATTCGTTTCATCGGCCAATTCAGGATGACCCGATGATTCTCGATTCAATTCATCCAGCTGTCCTTGCAATAAAGCAACATCTTGTTCCTTATTAGTTATCTCGGCATTCAATGCATCGAGTTTCTTTTGTATTTTCAAGCAATGATTAATGAGAAATGTCCTCGATACATGATCCTTTGTTAATTCACCCTATGTATATAGTAGTTGATTAATAATTGTAGAATACGTATATGTATGTTATCATTTACCGAATCATTGGGATCATTTGCCTCAAATGGAAAGTCTTCCGGTTCTATCGGATTGGCTTGCTCGTCCACGAATGATGGCGTGTATTTAGCATGTCGAGACACATCAAGCGATGGATCCATGTCATTTACCGCGTTTAACGATGCGGCCACATGTTCTGTCGTGCTACTCAGCGCCGCATCCTCCAATGATAAACATATACGCCATAGATCACGTAGTCCATCGGATCGACTAGTATATAATGCTTGCATAGCCTAATCATCAAGTGTGTAAATGTTAGATAGATTGATAACAATAATAATAACAAGTACAAGTACAAGCTATATTCTCTCTCTCTTGCTTACCTTGAGTAGAGCAGGCAAGTCTTCCGTATAATATTTTGTCTTGTGATCATTTGCTACATGAATGCTTAAGATGTATAAATTCTAATGGATAGAATTAGCCTATATTCTCTATGTATGTATGTATATCTACATAAAAGTGATCGAGTACATACGCGTAGATTATTTGCATCGGCAACATCCTGCTCATACTGACGTTGTGTCTAACAATTATAATGAGTACATTTGACATCATAGTTTACATAGTAAATAACTACTACTACTTACACGCTCTCGTGTTTTATCATCCATGGGTCGTTCAAGCTTTTGTTTTACTGCCTCTACTTCAGCTAATCGTTCCACATAACGTGCTTTAGCCTATACAGAGAGCATTAGTTAAAGGAGTCATTCCCTCATGTACAATAACAGGATTACCTTTTCCTTTTCACCATAAATTCGATCTCGTTCCAACTCTAGCTTCTGTGCAAATTGCATATGCTAAATGCAATTCAATAGTAAGCATACAAATAAATAGAGTATATTGCATTAGCATCAACTCACCCGTGCACGCGCTTCCTCCTTACGCAATGCAAGTGAACGTAACGATTCGGCTATATTAGTGACGAATGTATCGGATAAGTCGTATCGAGTGCGTGCAGCTACTTCCAGACCATCCAGCATACTCGTAAATGCTCGATAGAGTGTACTAGTTATAAAAGTATCATGAGATATCCTAATAATAATTAATCGATTGAACAAGTACTTACTTTCCATTCATCGGTGTCGTTTCATCTTTTACTTTATGCGAGATATCCTCGGTTACATCTTCAGGTGGATCAACATCTACACCTTCCTCACAGCCATTCAACGTGGACTCTTGCTCGATATGCTTGCCCCATACCGTTACATCGACCTTCTTCTCCATACGCGATCGATACTTTTTGGCCAATGTCTCCAACTTGTGCGCGTATTCCCGCTCAACCTGTGCACGTTCCTTGATCATGTCGCGTGCTTCATTGAGGAAAACATTGCCATTGAGTAGCAGCTGGTTAACATTCGTCAACTGCCCCTGTATACGAATAGCGTCCGATACGTCATTCGTAGCAGGTGCGGTAGCGGGCAAAGGTGAAGTGATATGATAAGCAGCCGTTAGTACCAGTTCCGATAAATCATTTAGTGCTGTGACCGTTGGTCCCAGGATTGGAGAAAGAAGCGGCGAATGAAGTGGAGAACGGAAAGAAGGCGATACCACGGGTGATGGCGGTGACGGTGACAGCGGCGATACTTTCCTCGTCAGCCACTCGCTCATAATAGGGTCATTAGGAGGACCACTATGAGCGACAGCGTAAGGAGTATCACAAGGGTCGTCGTCTGTACTGTCTACCACTTCTGCATTGGTTAGCGGCGAGGATGCATTTCCGTAACTTGTCCATTTGGCCAAAAGCCAGAAAGTTGAGCAAAGAAAGCCATAGTGGTAGTAGGAGTAGTAGGAGGAGTAGGAGTAAAGGAGTAGGTAATGGAGCAGCGATAGGAAGACAGCAATGCAACAGCAATAATAGTAGTAATAGTAGTGGAATAACAAGAAATATATACGTCCTAATAAGCGTAATGAATATTAAGAGGATTGCGTACCTTAAGCTGCTGACTTGGAGCGTTGATGACCGTCATTCAGTAGACAAGAAAAGAAACACACAATATACAATAGATTGGCTGACTGGCTGACTGGCTGGCTGCCTAGTAAAAGTAAAGAAAACGATATATAACGATCGGACTTTTATCACACAATGTAGAAATAGTATAAATGTAATGTGATAGGTGAATTGTGTGTTGCTACCATGATGCAGAGAGACAGAGAGACAGAAAGAAACCTCTCGAAAGAAGCAACGGCAACATCTCGTCTTGTTGGCATGAGACAAATCAGGTGACCGATTATTGGCATCATCACTAAATTTAGCGGTTCATTAGCATGGAATTTACATGGGGTTTCATTAAGAAGCATCGTTCACTATTTAGAACCATAATAATAAAGCAAGATCTAAGTGTTTTATTTTTATTTGTTTGTCTAGTCCAAATGATACCTCTAGCCTATTACTCTGACATGGAGGATTGTCGACGCTTATTGTTAACAGTCATCATATAGTACGTTTTCGAGGTGGGTAGCACAGCGCCATTCACCACTGGTGTTAAGGTCAAGTAGCCCGAGTAACCACTATACTTGAAGCGTGTACTCGATTGAATTGGTACTCGGATGCTTACGGTAAACTTGGCCGATTGTCTCTTAGAGACTACAATCTCATTCTTGTCCAGTGTCGCATCGGCTGCTTCTTGCGTATATCTAACCGGAACGATAGGATCATTTATTGGAAGTTTCATCGTGGTAGCCGGTTCTATATTCAATTTATAGGTAATAGGTTGGTCGTTAAAACTGTTGATTTGGAATTCCTGACTATACACGATAGTTTGTGAATTATCCTGTTGCTGTTGTTGTTGTTGTTGCTGATTCATACTATTGCTGTTAGTATCATAGGGAACACCTCGTGTAATGGTCAGGGAGGGTGGTGTATACGTGTGGCCAAGTGCTTTAGCTATATTAACCAGGCCGTAACCTTGAAGTATTACCGAGTGTTTCTTGTTCTCATTATACACCATGGGTGTAGCTGCAGCAGAGAACACAGGTCTAAGCTTTTCGTAATCCATGCGAATGTTTGAATTGGCCCTAGCATAAATGGCCACTAGACCAGCGAAATAAGCTGCCGCAAGCTCTGGTCTTGAGGTGTAGACGTGCCTCGACGATTGCTTCACATCTATCACGTAGAGATTCTCTCCCGGAGCAATGAAATCGGGCGGTCGACTGCTTTATCATTACTGGTAGGTATGATAGGACCATTACGTTCAAGCTCGGTGGATCCAATTACCAGGAAAGGTGGATTTTGCAAGAAATCAACACGGGCCAGTCTTCTAGGAACAGCGTGGACTAGTGTAGGTGTATATCCCAATTGCCAAATATCGGCAATGGAATTGGCACCCACGGGTGTAATAACCGTTATACCAGCTACCGCATAATCGATCAGCTTTCTGGCTATCATATTGTTATAGTTGTCATATTTATAATGATACAACCTATCTGGCTCAATGTCAGTAGGTAGAATGACAATATCGTGACCATCGTTGTATATTTTATCCATGGCCGTATAGACGAGTTTAGCGGTAGTGTGGCCGGTGCATCCTTTGACGCGATACGACGTGATAATGGCACCTGGTGCAACATTCAATTCTCCGTTAGTCTCGTCGACAAGTAGACTTGCCATCATAGTGCCGAGACCGTCGCAATCCTTGATGATTCCACCTGCTCTTGGCTCATTTCTACCATTGAAATCATCGCCAACCAAGTCAACATCGTGCTTATGTGAACTGAGCTTTTTACTTGGTCGACTAATGACATGGTAGTTGACACCTCCGCCAACAATAGCAATACGAATATTGTTGCCGATATTTGATCGCTGCTTAACCGCACGAATACCGGTCATTTCTTGATTCTTCACCGCCATGCCAAGTAGACTTGGGTTATCACGTCGTTCCCGATGAATAAGCGCATCATTTGCGGGTGAACTAGTTGGACTATAGGTCAATCTACCACTATCACTACTACATCCTTGACTGTTTGACCGAAAGAATGTGCACAGACACTTTCTAACACATGTCCTTGTGCAAGTAATAGCAAGAGAGTGAATACAAGTTTAGATAATGTCATAATGTCTAATAATAATGTAGCGCGTGTATAAGAAGATACGATTATCATAAGAAAGAAAGAGAAAGCAAAAATTGGTATTCAATGATAAATTGAACTAGTTCATGAAAAAAGAATGACAGTCAAGTATAGAACTACGGATGATAGACGTTCCACTTGTATTCTATTTTATTTTTTCTACGCTTTCCTAATTAAGGTGTAAGCGATTTGTCTGCGATAGACCAAGTAATTCGCAGTTTAAACTTGCATTCGATACAATGTTCTTTTTTTTCCTCCACAAATACTGACTTTGAAACATCATTGACGATTAGCTAAGAAGGACAACAACATACTAGTAATACATCAAATGGTACATTGACTATAAGCAACATTGTACCAACTAGTTATACGATCTTTGCTAATGATTATCGTCTATTTGCATTGGTAGTACATGACAGCCTAGAAATATTCCATTAAAATCCACAACTACTAGTGCAAATCATCTTGATTTAGTCACTCGACTATTATACCAGATAAGCCCCTACTATAAATGGACAGTACACGTATTAATGGACATTGTGAGAAAATAATATGTCATGTCAAAGTGCTTTTTAAGGCAGCTCTATGGAATACAAAATAGGCCTGTAACATGTTGCTTCTGCTTATCGGACTAGATCATAGTGAAATCAACAACCATTCTAAGATTAGACGTGCATCTGGTGGAATATCCACTTGTGGAAGCAGCAAGTATCCGTGCAATCGTCCGTGGAATTCTTTGTCTAATGTCGTTTTATTCTTCAGTAACGCACACATTGATAACGCGTGCTATTTCGGGAAAGCACGGGATATACTAAATACTGATTAGACATATGATGTCATTTTACTAGTTTTAGCATAGTCATTTAGTAGCAACATCATAGAACACTAGTAGTAGTAGTAGTGGTAATAACAATAATATACGAGTATGCTCATGATTGATGTAATCATGTCAAGTTTAGCAATATAGAATGTGGTAACAACTTTATTGTTATTGCGATATTGTGCTTCAGTCAGCTTACAAGATAGCTTCCACCATACCAATACCCTCCTTTTCTAGCAATTCTATAATTGGATGTTAATGTCAGAGGACATGGGTGCAATACACCAGGCTTATTGATAACACCTAATAGCAATAATAAGAGAATGAGTTGATGTGATTCCTATTTCTTCCTCCGCATTACTTACCATCTAGAATGAGCTGAGTAGCAATGCCACATGGCACACCAACGTGGTCGCCATACTAGTGTCTCCATTGGGTTCGCCATAGGCCAGCAAGGTTGAAGTGCGTGTTTGCTACATTGTTTCGAGTTAGATACATAGGTACACCCCACTAGAGCAGGATCGATCTTGCTCTAATCTCGTCACTTACCTTGGTGCCATCGGCAAGTTCAATGCCAAATCGATGCTGTAGCATCACCATGTCACGTTCGCCCTCTTCATACATCATCTTCTCCTCCAAGGTTGCACACAAAGTGTCTAGATTATTGCCACGACGATGCACCTTAGTATCAGAGAATAAACCAAGCCTATTATTGAATCCATGTTAATTGATTATTTCGTTCTTTTTGTGCAAGTAATCTTGTTGTTTACCATTTCATGCCATCCAAAATACGATCTACTTCTGCTGGTGACTCGTTGATCTTTTCAGTGATTACTTGTCTCAATGTGCTGTTTGCCAATAGTATTATTATTAGTAGTAGTAGTAGTAGTAGTAGTAATACTAACGTAAAATAGCGTACCTTTCATCATTTGCAGAGCTGTTGATCATACGAGCCAACACGTCACGCTACATCAATGGTTATCTAAAATGGCCTATTATACGCTATTTACGGCTGCTTACCCAGGTAATATCGCTGGCATCGGTGGCCAGATAGTCCTTTGGCGTATCGTCCAGGAAGCCAATATCTACTAGAGCCTTGACGAACTTGGGGAATCCCTGATAGTTCTGTGTTAGCACGAATCATTCAAACACAATGCATCGCACGTACTTGATAGCGAAGAGTACCACGTAGAATGGTCTGCGCCTCAGGATATGATAACGCTCCTTGTAGGGAACAGAGTCACGATTGGGATAACCAACAAAGGCAAATGCCGGATAGATGTAGATGGGCTTGGCCGAGCTCATTAGATCAGTGCCGCTGTATTCCACAATCTACGACAATGATAGGTGATATTAACGTATAATACATGAGTAATGCTACCATGATCATTTACCTTGCCATCTTCGTAATAACGAGCCGTGTTACGAAGGGCCAATAGAACACCGCGTGAAGACCAGCTGAATTTGTAGCCAAGCGGATTGTTCGAGGCTTCAGGAGCAGGAAGACCGCCGCAATAGGAGAGGAAGGAGAGAATCTATCAGGGAATGATATTAGCTGCTATCAAGCTTGTATTCCATCGACAATACTTGCCTTGCCTCCTTGCGCGTGCACCTCTTCAATGGTCTTGACGGCATACAAATGGTCGATACCTGGATCAAGTCCAATCTCGTTCATTACCGTGATACCCGCTGCCTTGGCCTCCTCGTCCAATGCCATCATTGCTTCCGATACGTAGCTAGTAGTGACGACATTCTTCTTGCTCTTAATGGCCGATTTAATGACACGTGCATGCTGCGTATATGGAATCAAGCTATATAATAATAAATAAATGGTCAGCTCATATATATATATATATATATATATATGTACTGTGTATCTGTCTCTACATTACCTAATGACTAGATCGTGTTCGGCTACAGCAGCATCTAGTGCTTCTTCATTGGTAACATCCAGGCTTAAAGGCGTGGCACGTTCAAATTGCGAGGCCAATTCCGCTGCCACTTCAAGACGACGGCAAGCTAATAATATACGATAGCATAGCAAGCTATTGGTCAGCTACTCTGATGAATACGGTAACAAAAGAAGCACACGATACTCACCAACAGTTACGCGGTTTTCCGGTCGACGTAGTATATAGGCAAGACAGGGACGAGCCACGAAGCCGGAACCCAATAATAGCACCTTTCTATAAGATATAGTCATGTTATTATACACGTGTATGTATATATGCCAATAGATGTATATTCATATACACTTACTTTTCTGCAGACATGATTGCAATAGTTATCAGTAGTAATACGAGATTGTATGACGAACAAGTAAAGTGGTAAAAAGATGTCAATAGGAATGCTTGCGTCAATGCCGGCGGTTTTACCATCATCACTTTGACGTCAACTGATCGTAGATCCTTATTGGCTGATCAATGAAATATTAAAATAATGTCTAGATTAACTTAGAGTAAAGTTAATAACGTACAAATTGTTGAGTCATCCTCACACACACACACACAAATTATAAATTATTTATTTTTTTACGTTGATTGATTTTTCTTTTTTTAATAGCATTATTGGTTATTATAGCACGATCGCTATTCATTCTTTTCTTTTCTTCTTCGTCTAGTGTATTGATAATTGCCCTGATTCTATTCTAGAATGGAGTACCATCCAGAACCCGTGGCTCAGACAATGTAGGTATAGAATAGTATGACGCAAGTTACCTCCCGTTCTGACACTGTATGTAGTCTGTGCTGTTCCTGCGGCACGGCGATCCCGCCAAACCCTGCCAATATGTGTGTCGACTGTATCCGCAATGAAGTCGATATCACCGAGGGCATCCCGAAACAGGTGACGATACAGTTTTGTCGTGATTGCGAGCGTTATCTGCAACCACCGACCCATTGGATTAAGGCGGAACTGGAGTCGCGCGAGCTGTTGACACTGTGTCTGAAGAAGCTACGTGGCTTGAGCAAGGTGCGTCTCATCGACGCCAGCTTTATCTGGACGGAACCGCACTCGAAGCGTGTCAAAGTGAAACTGACCGTTCAGAAAGAGGTAAGCGTAGCATTAGTGTTTTTGATTACTAGTACCTCTTTGTATTAAACTTGTTTCTAAATAGGTGTTTGCTGCAGCTATTCTACAGCAGATCTTTGAGGTCGAGTACATTGTAAGCTACCAGCAATGCGAGGACTGCACGAGAGTGGCCGCGCAAAACACATGGAAAGCCACGGTTCAAGTACGACAAAAGGTGAATAGATAGATAATCAACGAGTAGAGCGGTGATTTATTTGCTAACTGTTGGTAATGACCGCCAACTATTAGGTACCGCATAAGCGTACGTTCCTTTACTTGGAACAACTGATCTTGAAGCACAACGCACATCGCGATACGGTCAATATTAAAGAGGCCAAGGATGGTTTGGATTTCTTCTATGCTCAGCGTGGACATGCCATTAAGATGTGCGAGTTTCTAGGCGCTGTCGTGCCTACTCGATCAAAGTCTAGCGAGCAGTTGATTTCGACCGATATACACACTAGCACGTCAAACTTTAAATTCACTTACTCGGTGGAGATTGCTCCAATTTGTAAGGATGATCTTATATGTCTACCTATTAAATTAGCCCGTTCACTAGGCAATATCAGGCAAGTCATTTGTATTACGAGTATAGTAGAGTACCTATGACTAACACGGCATTACGCCTCTGTTGATAGTCAACTTGTATTATGTACACGTGTAGGCACATCCCTTCAGCTAATCGATGCCAATTCCCTGCAAGGTTCGTGTGTTCCTTCATTAGCATTATATACGTATATAACAATGAGCTAACGTCACTTCTTAACAGCTACCGAAGTATCATCTCAAGTGTTCTGGCGATCGTCCTTTATTCCTTTGGCTTCATCCGGTGAGATGTGCGAATACTACGTCCATGACGTTGAACTACTTGGACCAACACGCGGCAAGGTAATACGACAGCATCACTGCTAATGATGCCATTCATAATTATGATCCTAATATGTCACTATCTTTGTATCATCTAATTCGCTTACATATAGTATGCCTTGGCTGATGTGCAAGTGGCACGGACGAGTGATTTGGCAGGAATGACACTGTATTCTTTGCTCGTTCACATTTGGGCAATATTCTCAATCCAGGAGATTATGTATTGGGGTAAGTAGTGCATAAACAACAACAACAGCAGCGGCAGCGGCAACAAGCGCGTAATTCTGTAGATAAGATATTAACCCACGTCCATCAATAGCTATGACTTGACGCGATCCAACTTCAACAACGCAGACTTTGACAGTCTAAATCGTAACAATCTACCGGATGTTGTAAGTTAACGCATGATACCTACTGTGATATACCTGTTCCTTATACGTTGTCCTGCAGATCTTGGTAAAGAAAACCTATCCTGTACGCCGCAAGAAGAACAAGACCCGTGACTGGAAGCTTAGAACCTTGGCCAAGGAAGAGGGTGAGATGCTTCCACGTAAACAAGAACAAGAAAAGATCGAGTGCGTGACATATTTATGTCTATACATATTACATTGCATGTCTAACCTGTGTATTCTGGTGAACAATTCTAGACAAGACTATGAACTCTTCTTGCGCGATTTGGAGGAAGATCCGAGATGCGTGCCACCGTCAATCTATACAAAGGTAATTGTAATAGACAATCTATTATATACATATACACGTATGCAGAATCAAACACTAAAATTACTATCCTAAAGCACATGCCAAACGAACCAAAGAGATTACGCGCAAGGTCAGCCAATGGAGGGTGCGAACGAAGAAGAGGAAGAAGAAGAGCCCGAGCCCGACTTTCCAGAAATCGAACTGCACGAGCTACTCGAGGATCTCAGTCTTTCCGACGGTGAAGGACTTGGTAATGCAAATGCACCGGATGGCCAAGATAACAGCGATGCAGAGATGGATATGGATTAGACATAATCTTTTGTTTACTATATTTCAACTAATAAACACGCTTACAAAGTAAACACGGTTAAACTGGTGAATGAACCATTACAAACAAGTAGCATAGAATCGTTTGCACATAGACGATATTAAAAGTGTTGGGATTTACTTTAGTAATGTTTTACTATAAATGATCGACTACCAATGATATCATTATTATTAATGACTAACCAATTTTTCTAAATGATTCCCATTTTGTTTCAACCCTATTCCTTCACCTCTTATTCTTTGCTCCTTTTCACTTTTGCATCTATTCACTGTTGCACTTGATTCTTGTTAATTCTTTATAGCGATGAACGTGCAATCTCGTCGCATCACTACAGGTAAGCTGTGAGCTATTGAATATAAATAAATAATAATTGGTTTAATATTAATCTTATAATGTATATATATTGTTAGCACTATATCCTGCTGTGGCCCGTGGTTTATATGGAAGCAGAGTGCCATCTGCCGCCATTGCCACTCAGATGGCGCAACAACGCCGATTGCTAGCCAGCAGCAGCACCACTAGTCCGGCAGTACAGCAGTCTTCCTCGATTACCGCCTTGGATCCGGAAAAAAACAATAATGCAGCTGGTAAGTGCTTGCGGAACACTAGTGCTCTATTATTACATGGGAGAATATTAATATTAACGATAATATAATGATGATACGCATTGTTAGAATATGCACTCACCAGTGTTGATAAACTACTAAACTGGGCGCGTACCGGCTCGCTCTGGCCCATGACTTTCGGTTTGGCTTGTTGCGCCGTGGAAATGATGCACATGGCTGCATCGCGCTACGATCAGGATCGTATTGGTATTGTGTTCCGTGCTTCACCGCGTCAATCCGATTGTATGATCGTGGCGGGTACACTTACGAACAAGATGGCACCATCATTGCGTAAGGTGTACGATCAGATGCCTGAACCGCGCTGGGTCATTTCCATGGGCTCTTGCGCCAATGGCGGTGGTTACTATCACTATTCATACGCAGTAGTACGTGGCTGCGATCGTATCGTGCCCGTGGATGTCTACGTGCCAGGCTGCCCACCCACTACGGAGGCATTGATGTATGGCGTGCTACAATTACAGCGTAAGGTACACCGTAGTCGCAATGTTAAAATGTGGTATCGCAAGTAATTATCATAGCGAATAAACATACCATTATCAGTTTATCATTAATCATTAAACAGTAACAATAAAGTAATTGAGATTACATCACGTATACATGTTGCGAAAAGTGTTTATTGATTAATGTGAATAAAGATAACAAAATTCAATGTTAATCAATAGAGATATTGACGAAATCCATTCTTAGACAGCTGGATAACCATTGCCATTATTGATAGAAGGATTGAAGAGAGGATTGTACAATTGCCGTACGGCGTTTAGCGTATATGATGTCTTTAAGTATGGATTGCCATATATAAAAGATGGTTGTGTGATCAGTTGGCTTGTCGCCATATATACTCGCCATTCGTGTACGGTGGATTGCCCGGAGTGCGCTAACGACTGCAATATGGTTAGTGATACTTGATTTAAGGGGCTGTGGATTATATCGTAGAGTGACGACAGCTTTCCAGTTGAAGTCGGGTACATCACGTATACATGTTAAAGCGTAATAATAATAATAATAATAATAATAATAATAATAATAATAATAATAATAATAATAGATTAATGGTAATGATTGATTTATTACAGCTACAGGCCATTTCCATCCAATTTGCGCAGTTAGCTTTCTGTTTTATGAATAAATAATAGTTATCACTAATTGCAATATGTGAGTAGCAATAATCCTCAACTGCTAGGGCAATGACAACTACTCAATAATAATAGTAATGCAATAATGGTGTTAACAATTGTGCTAATCTATTTATTAATAAACTGCAAATGTTAAAGGATAAATGCGCAAATTGGATGGAAAAACACTGTATGGCTAACTAATAAAATCGCCAGTAAATGGGAAAAGAAAGAGAGAAAGAAAGACGAGCGCATCATGCAGCAATTGAGGCGATTACGTACGACGATCAAATTTGTTTGTTTGCAAACAATCAAGCACGCTTAACGGACATGACGAGGCTTGCGACGCAACATATCACTAGGATTTCATGAATGGTTGCACCGAAATCTTCTGCTTCATCAAGCAAGGCGTTCAATGCTTCATCGTCAAATTCATTTTTATCAGTCGAAGCACCTGCAGTAGGAGAAGAGGAGGAGGAGGAACCAGGCGCTGCCGTAATTATCGAACCAACAGCCGTACGAATGTCGTGTTTCGGTGGTGCTGCTTCATCGCTATTCTCCAGTAGGGCATCTTCAGACCATGTAAACACCGCTTCACGTAATTTACGATCATTGCCGTACATATTGATCTCTGCACTGCGTAGACTGTTCAACTCAGCCGGATGATCCTGCACCTCTTCCATACGTTCAATCAAGTCGTAGGCAGCCACACCTCGAAGCTCGTTTAACGGCACCGTTTTACCTGTATTCATACCTGTAGCGGCAGCGGCGGTGGCAGCAGCAGCACTCGCGCCACTACTGACTCGTTCACCCGCTTTAACCGCTTGATCCTTAACGGATGCCATTGTTTGCTTTGCATTATCCACGATAGGCTCCACCTTTGACTTGGCTGCTTCGGCTAAACCTGTCATATCCATGCCATCCTTCAACATATCATAAGCATTGCCCATCTTTTCCTCGAATATGTGCTTAGGATCTTGTGACATGTTGGCCGCGAGCGTATCGTAGCCAGACTTGGCCTTTTGCTTTACGTTGGTCGCCGTATCCTGCAACGATTCCTTGGTGCTCTTGCCGCCCACACTGGAACCACCACCTACCACCGCATCGATCGTTCGGCGAGTTCCTGCCTTATGTTGGTCGCCGTACTTTGCAACTTTTCATCGACACTTTCCTTGCTCATGCCAGGACGAGCACCCATGACTGCATCTACCGTACGACCGGCTTCTTGTCTTATATTGGTCGTCGTGTCTTGCAACGATTCCTCGGCACTCCTCTTGCTCATGCCGGGGCGAGCACCCATTACTGCATCGATCGTACGACCGGCTTCTCCTTGTATCTCGTTCTTCATTTGACGGAAAGTGCCCATTACACCGCTGCCCATTTCCTTAACCTGCTCTCCTGCTTGTTGTGCCTTGCTCCTCATATCGCTGCCCACCTCTTTGGCTCTTTCTCCTGCTTGTTGTGTCTTGTTTTTCATATCGCTGTCCATTTCTTCAGCTCTCTCTGTACTTATTCGCATATCGCTGCTCATCTCTTTAGCTTTCTTTCCGGCTTGCTGTGCTCTACCTTGCATGTCGTTTCCCATTTCTTCAGCTTTCTCTTGTGCTTTATTTCGCATATCGCTTCCCATCTCTTTGGCCTTCTCTCCAGCTTGCTGTGCTCTACCTCGCATATCGCTGCCCATTTCTCGGATTTTCTCTCCTGCCTCGTTCACCTTATTTTGAATGCTACCTCCTAGCTCACTCATCTTATCCTCCACTTGTTGTGTCGCGCTCTTCGTCGCCTCCTTAAGACTACTACCGACATTTCTGGCCTTCTCTCCAAGATTACTGACCGGTGTCTCAAGTGTATCAGCCGCTTTCTTCATTTGACCCTGCGCGCCCTCTTTAGCTTGTTGTGCCGTTTCCTTGATCGCTTCCTTAACGTTACTGCCCATGTTGGCCGCTTTCTCGCCCATAGTCTCGGCTGCACTGCCCATGGCAAACGTAGCGCGCTTTGCCTTATGATCAATGTTCTCCACGGCATCGGCAACGTCATCGTACATTCCTCGCGCGTACTGGCGAGTTGGATGGCTAACATTGTCGGGCAAGTCTCGACCAAGCTTGCCGCTAACCTTCTCCATGATTTCCTGTACCGGAAGCTTCGTATTGTCGCTATATCATTGATAACTCCATAAGTACATCACTACGACACTTGCCGCCAAACAATCTTATTACATACCTGCTATCGGCAGCACTCTTGGCTTGACTGCTTTTATTTGCAGGTACGCTATTATCTGCACCTGACGCTTCCAAGTTATGAAGGTGCCAGTTATGCGAGCCTAGCTCAACGTCGTCCACCAGTAACCGGATCCAGTGGTCATACTCTGCAATCGATGCTGCAACCGACGCGTATCATCGTCGACTATACGATTCGCTCTGGCGAGCATTTCATCTAGACGACGATCCGCCAAGCGTATATCATCTGCTTCTTGTACGATATCGTCGCTTAGTTGAGCATTCAGCATGGTTATTTCCTCGTCGACATGACGTGCATGCTGTTGCACTCGCTCTTGTAGCTCGAGCAACGATCGCGAATAATTGTCAATAAGCGTATCCACCACACCCTTATTAGCCGGCGAGACCATCGATATTTTCTGTTTCACGCCTTCACGTAGCGCACGGGTCTTGCTAGCAAACTGCTCGGCCTTAGAGTACGCTTCCGCGCGATGACTATCCAAATCCTTGCGCGCGTCCTCCATGCTTATTCCCGTGCGTCGAGGTACGCTCTGGTGCAGCCCGGCAACCGTCATTCTGGGCAATGACAACGGTGCCATGATCGGCCTACTCAGCAACATACGGTAGTTGCGCGCCATGGCGGCCGATTGTTGAATTCGGTATTTTCTCAATACTATCGACATCATATTTATGGTAGAAATTTGGATAAACAGTATACATATAATAGCAGCTTGAAATTGACTAGAGTAGCTTTCCTCTTCTCGACATGCGTCACCAGTGTCTTATTTATTTGTAAAAATGATCTAGTGATTCATGTACATGCAACACAAATAAGACTTGTTTCAGGTGGTATTACATCACACTTTAATCATAAACGGTTTCAATATCTATATCTATATTTTATTTTTAGCGTTCGCTGTCATTCCACTTAAAACGTTAACAATACGTCATTGGCGAGGTGTGTGAACAAAAATGAATTAGTACATAGCAGGTCGTCACTACAGCTGGCAGTGCTCACTCTTGACATTCTTGCTGCCTGTTCAATAATAATAATACAGATGTTTTCAACCGATTAACCAGTAAGTCTTTAACTTTGTTTTTATTAATAAATAATCTTGCGCATTCATTAGCATATCATTATTGTTGCTGCTGTAGTCAATGTATAATATTGGTGTTTGTGTACGTCATTAACGCTCTCTATAGTACATTCGCCTGATAACGCCTATTAATCGTGTTCATTATATGACTGCGTATACAGTATCTTAGTGTTATACACTGGACATTATATGCTTATAAATATGATACTTATTAGCATTCAAATAAAACATTATATCTATTGACTATATCCTCTATTGTAGCGTATCTATCAATGTGTGCAACGTAGCTAACCGTAGTAACATTTCGCTTATTGTAGATGTTGCTTTGCAAATGCTTAAACATCATAAAATGATTCAAGTAGCCAGAATACAGAATACACTAGACACATATGCATTATAATAAACAAAAGTTAAAAGCTAGCAGTACCAGCTGGTTGGAAAACTATGTAATAAAAATGTTACTCCTCATGTAATCTACATGCAATTCAGATGTAGCAAAAGCAAAAAGATCAGTGCGTAGTCGGGGAATCGAACCCCGGTCTACCGCGTGGCAGGCGGTAATTATACCACTAAACCAACTACGCATGTTGAAAACTACATTACCCGAGATTCCCGCGTGGTCTCCCACCGCAGTACTAAGGGGGCGCGGCCTGGCTTAACTTCGGAGATCGGACGGGATCCGGTGCTTTTCAGGCGCTATGAACGTAGTTGTTATTTTTTGGTTATGTGATTGGTATTCTATTCATTGTAAAATGGCCAAAAAACGCCGATATCGCGTTTTTTAAGAGGATGGGGTTGTAGCCAAGTGGTTACGCTCTATTTCTCGGACGAATAGGTCCTGGGTTCGATTCCTGCCAATCCCGTCATAGGGAAAAAGGTATCATTTCTAACTAGTTAACAGAAATGTTGACATTTATTAACCTACCGACTATATGCTAGTTGGTTTTCTGCTACACAACCGTGGTCTGCACTCGCAAGACACATTCCATTCCGTGGGCATTGGGCTGTTTGTCAATTGTTTGTTATTATAACCCTGTTTAATTCATTTATAATAAAAAAAAAAAAAAAAAAAAAAAAAAAAAATTTTATTCTCTCTTACCGTTATTGCTCGTCAACTCGTTTGACATTTATTCTCTCTTTACCGTTATTGCTCGTCAACTCGTTTGACATTTATTCTCTCTTTACCGTTATTGCTCGTCAACTCGTTTGACATTTATTCTCTCTTTACCGTTATTGCTCGTCAACTCGTTTGACATTTATTCTCTCTTTACCGTTATTGCTCGTCAACTCGTTTGACATTTATTCTCTCTTTACCGTTATTGCTCGTCAACTCGTTTGACATTTATTCTCTCTTTACCGTTATTGCTCGTCAACTCGTTTGACATTTATTCTCTCTTTACCGTTATTGCTCGTCAACTCGTTTGACATTTATTCTCTCTTTACCGTTATTGCTCGTCAACTCGTTTGACATTTATTCTCTCTTTACCGTTATTGCTCGTCAACTCGTTTGACATTTATTCTCTCTTTACCGTTATTGCTCGTCAACTCGTTTGACATTTATTCTCTCTTTACCGTTATTGCTCGTCAACTCGTTTGACATTTATTCTCTCTTTACCGTTATTGCTCGTCAACTCGTTTGACATTTATTCTCTCTTTACCGTTATTGCTCGTCAACTCGTTTGACATTTATTCTCTCTTTACCGTTATTGCTCGTCAACTCGTTTGACATTTATTCTCTCTTTACCGTTATTGCTCGTCAACTCGTTTGACATTTATTCTCTCTTTACCGTTATTGCTCGTCAACTCGTTTGACATTTATTCTCTCTTTACCGTTATTGCTCGTCAACTCGTTTGACATTTATTCTCTCTTTACCGTTATTGCTCGTCAACTCGTTTGACATTTATTCTCTCTTTACCGTTATTGCTCGTCAACTCGTTTGACATTTATTCTCTCTTTACCGTTATTGCTCGTCAACTCGTTTGACATTTATTCTCTCTTTACCGTTATTGCTCGTCAACTCGTTTGACATTTATTCTCTCTTTACCGTTATTGCTCGTCAACTCGTTTGACATTTATTCTCTCTTTACCGTTATTGCTCGTCAACTCGTTTGACATTTATTCTCTCTTTACCGTTATTGCTCGTCAACTCGTTTGACATTTATTCTCTCTTTACCGTTATTGCTCGTCAACTCGTTTGACATTTATTCTCTCTTTACCGTTATTGCTCGTCAACTCGTTTGACATTTATTCTCTCTTTACCGTTATTGCTCGTCAACTCGTTTGACATTTATTCTCTCTTTACCGTTATTGCTCGTCAACTCGTTTGACATTTATTCTCTCTTTACCGTTATTGCTCGTCAACTCGTTTGACATTTATTCTCTCTTTACCGTTATTGCTCGTCAACTCGTTTGACATTTATTCTCTCTTTACCGTTATTGCTCGTCAACTCGTTTGACATTTATTCTCTCTTTACCGTTATTGCTCGTCAACTCGTTTGACATTTATTCTCTCTTTACCGTTATTGCTCGTCAACTCGTTTGACATTTATTCTCTCTTTACCGTTATTGCTCGTCAACTCGTTTGACATTTATTCTCTCTTTACCGTTATTGCTCGTCAACTCGTTTGACATTTATTCTCTCTTTACCGTTATTGCTCGTCAACTCGTTTGACATTTATTCTCTCTTTACCGTTATTGCTCGTCAACTCGTTTGACATTTATTCTCTCTTTACCGTTATTGCTCGTCAACTCGTTTGACATTTATTCTCTCTTTACCGTTATTGCTCGTCAACTCGTTTGACATTTATTCTCTCTTTACCGTTATTGCTCGTCAACTCGTTTGACATTTATTCTCTCTTTACCGTTATTGCTCGTCAACTCGTTTGACATTTATTCTCTCTTTACCGTTATTGCTCGTCAACTCGTTTGACATTTATTCTCTCTTTACCGTTATTGCTCGTCAACTCGTTTGACATTTATTCTCTCTTTACCGTTATTGCTCGTCAACTCGTTTGACATTTATTCTCTCTTTACCGTTATTGCTCGTCAACTCGTTTGACATTTATTCTCTCTTTACCGTTATTGCTCGTCAACTCGTTTGACATTTATTCTCTCTTTACCGTTATTGCTCGTCAACTCGTTTGACATTTATTCTCTCTTTTGCGCCTCGACGTTCCGCCGAAGGCGCAAAAGCTAATCATGATTGCAGTTCCGCAAAACAGCAATGAGTCCATATATGCTCAGCCTCGATCATATAGAGACGCTGCCGGTCAACCGGATCTGCCTCCCCCAACAGCTCAAAAAAGAAATCAAAAAAATCGTTCAGTATATGGAAAATGGAGCACGTTTCATCTGCGAGAGGCGGAAATAGGCGCGCCCTTACAATACTTTTCTCCTCCTCATGTAGCCAACTACGCATACACCTATACCCTACATTGCGACTTAAACGCTTTTCAAAATGAATGGAATGAAGCATTAGATCACGTAGCAGATACGGTAGGTGATGCAGCGGAGTACGGAGACCCCTCCAAACGTCAACTGACTGTAACTTTCTCCATGAAATCGGAAGAGTTATTATTGGGTTTTCTAAACACCGGTATTACATACAAGAACCAACAAATTCCATTACAAAGATTATATGCAGCGGATGACCAGGTACTGTCAGCCACTGCCACAGATTTACCAGCTACTGACGCAGTCACTCTTACCAAAGCTCTGATTGAGACCTTCTCTCAATATGGAACCGTGTTAGATACGGCTATTCACACTATTGGTAAAGGTAGAATATTCGTACGTAGAGCGGATATAATAATATTGCCTACATCTACATCCACGTTACCAGAGGTATTCCCCAGCAGAATACAAGTTATAAACACTCAAGCTAACGTCTATTGGAAACAAAAACGTACAGCGTGTCGAATCTGCAAACAACCGGATCACCAAACGGATGATTGCACGAACATACGTAAACGTTTCCGTCAAAATAATAACCGCCCAACCGACCAACAGGCGGAACAACACGAGGACAGTGCGCCACCATCAGTTGCTAATGGTGAAGACGACGCACAGCCTGCAACATTACTCGAACAACCCTCGACCAGCGCATCCATCCAATCGCTTGAGGAAGATAGCCCACAAGATGAGGAACACTTCACTCAAGTTGGACATCGGCCAAATTCTCCTCCTCCTCCGTCGCCAAAGGAGCAGACAATTCAGCCGTCTACGAATTCATTCGAAGTACTGAGTGATATGGATGAAGATCTAGCAGAGGATCAATATCTAACAGAGGAGGAAGACGAAGATGACGAGATGAAGGACGTCGACAGGAGGACAGCACCGAAGAAGGAGGCCAAGCGGAGGACGATCGGCGAGTTGCGAGAGAGTCTGGACGCTAAGTTGCAAGGCCGCCCGCTACGGAAGAGGAAAGCTGTCCGGAAAACGACACCAGCACCTCCCCAAAGCAACTCACATCCATATACAGCGCAATCAAAAATCACGAAGAAACACACCAAATCCAATAACACCGGCCCACAACCCACACTTATTAAGGAAGTTGCTCCTTTGATGAACGTCGTGAGCCCATCCACAGTCCCGTCAACTCCACTCCTAGCTCCGGAGATTCACTCAGCCGAACAAGGCACACCCGCAAAGCAGACAGAACACATAGTAGAGATGGTCGACAGCTTTGAGAACGAGGTCAGCCCTACGGCAAACGAGGATAATCCAAGCTCTATCCTGGAATTCCCGTCCAGTGCAACGCAACATACCCAAACACAACACAATGAATCATCTATGAACACAGCTACCACCACGTCCACCACCAGTCCACCAACAATGGACAGCAATCATTCACTCAATCAATAATGACGACACGTAATATACATATCGCAACATGGAACGTCAACCGTATACGTGACTCCAATAATAGATCAATCACTTTCACACACATTAAAAACGAAAACATAGACATTATCGCCTTACAGGAAACAAACGCGTGTTCTAATGATCACCACTGGTGGACTACTCAATGGGGCGGACCAGCAGCATGGACTCCTTATACAGGCATTCTTTTAAACCCACACTCCTCGTTATCTTTTAATTCCACACCTACACCATACCTAGACGGCAGAGTGTTAAGAGCGGAAATAGTTGGACCAAATATACCATGGCCGGTCCTGGTTATATATTGCGTCTACGCGCCAGCTGATCCACCTCAACAGCCAGATTTCTGCACAGCACTACGCCATGTCATCACCCCACATCCTCACATGATGGTATTAGGCGACCTCAACGCCACACCGAATCCTCACTTAGATAGAGCACCACCGCCACGACAACCAAGAGACGAATGGGCTCACTATTCAAACGTGATAACGCAATTCCGTTTGATAGACACTGTACGATACTATCATCCCGACATCAAACTCTATACCAGGCGCAGCCCATCAGGTGACAGTCGATCTCGTATAGACCACATACTAGCTACATCGACGGTAGCGAGAAGGTGCAGTCTACCTAGAGTATTGACGGCACCAAGATCAGATCACTGGCCACTATGTACTACCATCTGTCCAAATAAGCCAAAGCTACCAGGGCGACCGGTGTGGCGATTCAATACAAGTTTATTGGAAATAGATGAATACATAGCAAATATGGAGCGCACAATCCTCGCCCTCAAAACCAGAGTTGACCACCCTGAATGCAACCCGAAATCGACACTCACTAGCTCCGTTTACGCATGGGATCTCTTCAAGAACACGCTACGCGGCTACTCCATCGCTTTCGCCGGCAAACACAAACGCAAGATCAACAAACACATGCAAGATAAGAGTAAGAAGCTGCAGGAGTTGTACAACAACCCTCCCGACTGGAGACGAGACAGCGCGGCTACTCATCATTGGCTACAACAGGTTACGACGATAGAAAATGATCTCACCAATAACGCACACAGACGAGCGGAAGCAAGACGTATACATTCGCGCGTTCGATGGACAGAGGAAGGTGAGCGATCGACGAAATACTTCTTCAAGTGCCTAAAAGGACGTAAGCAATTCGATTGGTTACGAGAACTACGCGCTAGCAACGGTCAACGAGTGGATACACCAGAGCAAATCTTCGAAGTGGTACAGGATTTTTATACAGACCTCTTTGGGCCAGAGCATACAAATTCGATAGCACAAAACGAGCTTCTAGCTAATATCGAAAAAACGCTGAACGACAATATGCGAGACGAGATAGATTCAGAAATCACGGAAGAAGAAGTGGCAGAAGCGATTCGAAAGTCGCCCAGGAACAAAGCTCCAGGACCTGATGGCATACCGTATGAATTCTATAAACGTTTCAGCTCAACATTGACACCTATTATAACAAAGCTATACAACGAATTTATAAGGCACGGGCAATTCCCGTTATCGTTTAAAAGAATACACATTCTGCTGCTGCCAAAGCAAGGTGATCTCCTATCATTAGCGAACTGGCGCCCGATAGCTCTGTCCGATTGCGACATCAAGATCCTGACGAGAATCATCACACAGCGCATGCACAAAGCGGCTAACCACTGCATAGGCGACTCGCAAAAAGGTTTTATTAAAAATCGGTCCATCTTCGATAACCTTCACACACTACACTTTGCTATTCAATACGGTATTATTAAACCGGAAGAAGCCTCCGGAGCACTGCTACTATTAGACCAGCAGAAAGCTTACGACAGGGTAGATCGATCGTACCTAGACAGATGCTTAGCCGCATTCAACATAGGACCGAGAATACGCAAGATAATTCAAATGATGAATGCAGAAGCATATGGAGCGGCTCGTATGGGCCCACTACTGTCTTCATGGATACCGATACATAAAGGGCTGCGTCAAGGTGACCCTCTCTCTCCTATAATATACAATTTTGTCCTCGAACCTTTTTTATGTACATTACGCCAACGACTCATCGGAATCAACCTACCGGTACACCCTTTAAAATGCCTTGCTTTTGCGGACGACATAGCAGTGGCAATTAGCTCTCACCAGGATGTCAGAACGTTCTGTCACGCCATTCATTTACATGAACAAGCATCAGCGGCACGACTAAACGAGGACAAAACAGTTTTAATACCACTAGGCACACCAGATTTCGTCTTACCGTATCCTCCTATACCGGAAAGGGAATCAACTAGATATCTCGGAATCCTCTTCACAAGGAAAGGGATAGCAATTGAAGCAACCGAAGCCAAGTTGCTCAACAGTATAGAGGTCACCGCGGATAGATGGCAGGATCGCGGCTTATCGCTACTAGGTCGAGTCCTCCTGACAAATTCATGTCTACTAGCAAAATTATGGTTCGCCGCCCACATCATCCCCTTCTCTAAAGGTTTTATAACGAAAGTAAAGC
The DNA here is from genome assembly GCA_025201365.1 of Syncephalis plumigaleata. Lineage (NCBI taxonomy): Eukaryota > Fungi > Zoopagomycota > Zoopagomycetes > Zoopagales > Piptocephalidaceae > Syncephalis > Syncephalis plumigaleata. The sequence goes on from JAIXMF010000001.1 coordinate 245,669, forward strand.
AACGTGTAAAGAGATTTATATGGAAACACAAACTCAACCTCGTGGCGGAAGATATCATCACGAAGCCAAAGCTGGCAGGAGGCGTTGGTTTGATACCGCTACGTAAACAGGCAACAGCTATTTTTGCGGTCTGGATCGCACAAATGCTAGATGAGCCGGAGAATCAACCGAAATGGGCACCAACAGCACAAGAGTTACTAAAGGAGAAACTGAAGGAGGCAAATAAGCATCACTCAATCATATGTACAAGTCGAAAGCCCAAAATTCAACTTAGAGCAGGTCCATCCAAAAGATTCTTCGACTACACGTTAGAGACATGGAAACACTTGAAAGGCCACAATACACCGGACGACGATAGCTGGACGTGGGAGGAATACGCTTCAATCACAGACACTAGACTGAATTGGGTACGGCCAGATTTCCTTACAATCATTCCAGACTTCCTACCCTTCAGATTCCTGAAGATGGCAGACACCAAATTGGACCTCTATAAACCGAAAATCGGCCGCCTGTTTCAATGTGACCAGGAAACCACGCCACCAAGAACCGAAAGATGGTACACCCAAGAAGAAATACAGAACGATTCCCCATCGATGATGGAATGGTCCCAGACGTTCGACAAAGCAATCGAGCCAAAGCACAGCTCGTACATGTGGAAGTTTCAACACGCAGCGATCCTCACGGGGGATAGAATGATGCACATCATTCCAGGTCACTCTAACATGTGTACAGTTTGTCAAGAACACGTAGAAACTAAACGTCATTTTATTCTAGAATGCCCTCGCATAACAGAATTCTGGCAACTAGCAACATTCTTCCTTAAAGCGATCGCGCCGAATCACCCGGCAGACACATCGCTTAACTTACACGATATTACGAACGGCCTACAAAAATGGCAATCACATGTGCCAAACGTCAGCCTCTTTCACGCACTAGCAGTATGGCAAGTCCATCGAGCAAAAGTGGAGCACGCGTTACGCCAAGTCACGTCACCTAGTATTACGATCCTTGCTAGATGGCAATCAGCCATAAAATCGAAAATAGAAGCGGATTTACGTCACGCTATACGACACAAATCCGTCAGTACATTCCAAAAAACCTGGACAAAAATTCAATGCCAATGGTTCACCTTTGAACCTGGCGGGCTGCCGAATACAGGAACGTTGAAGTTCCACACGATCCCATTATCCTAACAGCCACGTATGTCCAGCACCTACCTAAATTCCACTACAACTAGTGTATTGTATATTTACGTGATCTTGTGCCATGTCTTCTTTATTAAATAAAATTAGGCTACGGCCCAGGATTATAATAAAAAAAAAAAAAAAAAAAAGATATCGCGTTTTTTATGGTCAATTCGTATACTATGATGCTCGTAGAGTATAGTAAGCAATAAAAGAGCAGTATAAACATATAATAAAACGGTAATAAAGATTAAATGAAATAATGTATATAAGTTACGTGTATAATTCGTGTAACATCATAGTAATATTGCATAAATACCGTGCACAACGCCGTTCGAGAAGTGCTATTGCTTACTAGTAATTGATTATTTCATTTGAGCATTGCATACTAAGTCTCATTATAATAAATATGTTATGGTAGCGTAAAAAGAAATACGAGGTTATAGTTAATGGGAGTGAATAAAGGGCAGTAATCACATTAGTACACTTATTAATACATATTTTTTAATAAATGGTAGTAATGTCATTAATATACTCGTTTGCTTGCTTGCTCTTCCATCTCTACCCGTCTTTCCCCGTTAGCCACTCTTCACCTGTTCCTCGCTACGCTAACACTACACGTCGCTTACCTGAATACACTCCCATACCTGTACTCCTCTTCTCATTACTCGTTTGTTGTTCTCGGTCACCTTCACTATTCGTATATTCCTATTCCTATTGCTGCTGCTGCTGCTCTAGCAATAGGTCAATGCCACGTCATACGTTTACGCGTTCTATTCGTTCTCTCTATTGCCTTTACTTCTTTGCAGCTTGTGATGCTTCTCTACGGACAGCCACTGCAATTACACGTTATACGCACTTTATTCCGCTGTGTTTGTCCTCCACTCTATAACACTCGTACACGATAAGGCTACACTGTTTATTTATATTCTATTCTGGTGCTTGTACCTGTGCACGATACTACTGCTACTTGTTGACCCTCTCCCTTGTTTATCAAACTACGATACTGCACTCTCGTCAGATCCGTACCAGTTACCCGTATTCTATCACTATATGCTCCTATGGGATACTCACACTGTTTGCTTACTGGTCTGTATGCGTATCGTCATCAGTCTGTATTGACTACTAGGAGTAGCTTTATATGCGTACATGCAGGTTAGTCGACCAGGAATGTACTGCTATAGCTTCTCCTGGTAGTATGCCACTTGCTAAAGCGTATTGTTTGGTTAATACCGCTCACAGCAAACGCTGCTTCTCAATAGTTCATTGACAGCACAGCTTGTTGCTTGTGCTGATAGCTCGTTCGCTTACTCGTCTACTACTCTATTCATACACTCGTATCTCTATTGTTTATTTGTATTCTACACGGTAAGTGGTGTATACGCGGTATTCACTCTATTCACTAGTTGCTGCTACTGCTCCTCTTTCTTGTTGTATCAACTCTGTTTATTTGTTTATTTGTTTGTATTCTATAAGCATATGTGCTCATTCGCTCTATTCACTCCTACTGCTATCCATACTACTTGTTCCTCTGTTTCTATTCTCATTCAGCCAATAAACACCATATCAACTTCATACATATCATTGTATTCTCTACACTCTATTGAGCATACTTTGCTTTCAACCAATACAACTAGCTACTACTACTACTACCGCTATTCCTATCATTCATATTCAGTTATCAGCACTATGCAGTCAACTAGAATATATCACTCATCCACTCACTGATTATGCATTAATATCAATGGATGTATATTTACCTGTAGTCATTGTAATGAATTGTATAGCAAATCATCGAACAACACAATAGATACTGATCATCTGACGTGATCGTGCGTGCATTGACATGGATACACTATTACTACCTAATACTTGAATCATGACCTATAACTGAATGACAGCATGGCTTACAAGTAGAAACAATGGTTTAATGGTCATTGCCATTATAGTTGGAGTGTATTCAATGACTTGTCTATTATCTCGAATGCTCTAATGTTAGCTAGTTGCATACCAATGCATTATGTAGATCGAGCTATTATTGAAACTAAATCGAATTCCATTCCATTTCCATATCAATCATGCACGTTTCAATTGCAGCTGAATTCAATACATTATTCTGGATTTTATCCACGTTAGCTGTAACAGAATCAGGACCCTAATAGCATTCAGTATCTATTATGGCCTTTATCCATGCTGGTTTGCAATAAAGTCAGTACCCTAATGTCATTCAATGCCTATAATTAGTGACTACACATGGCGAAATGCCATGCTGTATTTATTTGATACTTCGTTTGAAAGACATTCCAATGCTCATTCTGTATTCATCCACGTGAGATGTAACAGAATCACAGCTGTAAATGAGTACCGTAAATGCCATTCGATATCTATCATTCGAAATTACACATGGCGAACGGTTCCATGGTTCGTTTGCTGATATAACGTTTGAAAACACTTCAATGCCGTACCCATCGACTACTCACCTATAAATTAATTGCCATTTGCTGAACAATTCGATAGCTCACTATTTTCACCTCATTTACACGCACAATATACGCACATCCACTTCTTTACTCTTAGACCGTAGCGAACAATATGCGAATAATTCCATTCTACATTAACTATTAGCACTTGTGCTTTAGCGCTTTATCCCAAATATCTAGCGTTCATTCAGTTGGAGGTTCTGCTTTCCAAGAAGGCAAGTTATTCATACGTAGTCTTATCCGACGTCTGTTAACTTGCTTATAGGTCGTCCAATCAAATCTACGTTTTCCAAGGAATACATTGAGAAAAACAAGGACACATATGGACTATCGAATATACGCTGGGGTGGTGGAGATGTTATGAGCTTAGCTTTGCACGAGTAGATTGGAACGGCCGCGATGCCTTTCTGAAATGCGACAGACATTGAAGGAAATAGCTGCATTCAACGTAAGTATATCTATCTATTATTCAAATAATCTCACTCATCATTTGATATAAAATAGGCATTGAAGAAATGAAGGAGAATTTGGCCCAAGAAGAAGTTGGACCCTGTCTACATGATAGGTCAACAAAATGTCATGAATCCCTTGCATCAATTTGCCTTTACTAAGGATGGTCCGGTGGATATTAACTTGGCTGATCCCAAACAGATGTACGTATGTCATCTTTACAGCTTCGTTAAGGGAATGTCCTTATTAGACTACTTTGAAAAAAGTACCCCTGCTCAAGCATATATTGTTACTGCCAGGATATTACCTGATATTATTAAGGGTATGCATTATGTCATTCATATATAATATGCTTACTAATTGTTCTGTAGGTTTGCTTTATCTTTACAATGCTCGTATTGTTCATAATGATATAGCTCCGAGAAGTAAGTAAGCATTTATAATAATTGAGTATGCTAATAATGGAATATAGATATTATACTAGAGCAAGATTCAAATGGCAAATACATTCCAAAGATTATAGATTACGATTTAGTAATAGTATTTGATGAAAAGACGAATGACTGGGCTCGTATAAATCCGAACAATAAGGAATACTTGTTACCAGATCCACCTCAAAAATACTCAGCCTGTCATTCCTTTACCTTTTCGATAACAAAATTTTTGAATGGTTCTTTTTTATCGATAATGACACTTTTAAGAAAGGCTCTGAGCTTTCCGAGTCAGTCGCTATAGAGAAGTTAAACGTTTTTAACGAATGCCTAATTACTGCTGGCCTAAAGAAAAGAGTACCTGGTTTACCATTAAAACTACCTGATGTAGAGCCAGCCCTTCCTTCAATGCGTTATCTCTTAAAGCGTATTACACATTAGAACTTGACCGGTTTACTTGCACCGCTCCTATGCGTGCATTAAGAGGACTAAGCCACCGCACTTCCTGGTTCTAATCGATACATATTAGTATACGGTAAGTACCGAGCAGTAGCTGATTCATTCTACTAAAATACTAATAGGTCATTGAATGGATTAGCAATCATATAGACAATGGAATGTGATGACACTCGCACAGCATGACCATACAACTACGCTATCGTGTATGATCTAATGATTTCATCATCGATAAAACATATTCACTGTTCATACAATGTATTCTAGCTTTTAAATGTACTGCTGCAATATGATGTGCTCGTCATTAGGAGTATAGCCAGCAATGGCTTGCTACGTGTATACAACTAGATATACAATGACTATACAGAATGACTAATGCTAACTGATAATTATGAATGGTGAATCTTGCTTACCTGTATGGTAATTCGCATACGTTGCTTGTATTTCCCTCCATTTCATCGACATTTGCAATAACTATTGCTGGACTAGTCGTTGATGATATCACGTATACCTTCATCTCATTATGGTAGACTATTCCACTGATGCAACGTACACTTGCTATGTCAATGTATCGAACATGGCGTGTACGCGTATAGATTGACACATGTCAGTAAAATATAATGCCTATGGAAATAATAATGATAGAATTATAGATAGAATAGTGCGCGTGCAATGACATGTGCTTAAATAGTCGTGACAGCATTAAGCGTGGAATAGACCTGCGGTGTCAACAATTACCGATGACACACGTAAATGTCGACATACTGGTATGATATGTGATGACATTCTCCGCAAAGTCAATGATAATGAGCGAGCCTGTGTACAAGCGCTGTTGACAAATGCAATAACTATACGATATTGTACTACTACTGCACCATACAACTGCTTACTATGGGTAAAGTGAGATACCGGTCAATGTTTATTATTGTTTTTATACTGTGCAGCTTGCATGCTTTATCTACATGCCAGTCTACGGGAAAATAACCTGTTGAGATGGCAGTACCATTCCATATGGCATTAATTTGCACGTGATAGTAAAAATGCCCTGTTTGTCTATCGCGTTGTACTCCCCCTTATCGGCACGCATCATCATCATCCTCATCGTTATTATTGTCATTAAAGAGTAATTTTAAAAGCATCGTCATTAGTGTACAAAATTGTGCCAGAACATATGGATATAATCCGATAGGATTAGAAGCGAACGATGCTTCCTAGGAGTGTACTGGTGGAATGGCTAGTGTAAATACGATAATGGAAGCATAGCCGTGCCAATCTATACCGTTTAATTTATAATGGATACACATTGTGGTATACATTGTCCTATCAATGAAAAATGCCGGAAGACACGCATAGCAAGCGATGCAAGATAGGAAAACCGCCGTCTCCTTTGCGTACTGCATGCTGTGTAGGCTAGGCAATTAAAAAAACAGTTATTTTTGCAACTACACTACTTTGCCGTTTTTATCATAAGCCTAGCTCCGCGACACATGCTTCCTCTAACGCTCCATCTTTTACTCGACAATTCTTCGTCTTCTCGTTATCACGTAGTTACGTGCGACATTCTGTCGGTTTCTTGAAACTTCTTCATCCTCTTTATCTTCTTATTACTTAACGAACAATTTATTGCTGTCAAATCTTGACGGAAATCATGTAGGTAACAGCGATGATATACGTGTATATAGATTATTGAAAGCGAGAGCTATGATAGTGCGCGTTTGCAACGAGATACACACACGTTGGATTGGTGCACCTTGTTGTGTACGTGCTGATATATTTCTACGGGATATTTATAAAGTGATAGCGTAGTCTATTATTGTTTTTTATTTTGATAATACTCGGACGCAATCGATACGTTTTACTATGCTTACCTACATTAGACATGACTTTTATTCGTGAGTATCGATTAATGTGTCCTAGTACGGTCATGCAGCTCTTGTTATACTAGCAATCATTGATGGCATGAGATTGCTATTCAAGCATAGTATACACTGCTAGCTGCTAGATATGGTTTATAGACGGAATTGTTGGTTACCGAAATATGTCGAATTGATCATGATAATGTCAATGTGATGATAGGAATATGCGTGTGTAGGTGTTTATAAAGCTCAGGCTGATTGATTAGCACTAGTGTTGCCTTATCGGCTTCACGTGCGTTAAATGGATTTCACCATTTTTTGGTTACAATGTGAGAGTCCTGTTATATTGCGATTAATCGGTAACTATAACTAAGGCCGGTCAGTATGACTAATTAATTTCCGTAAAAGTGTACACGCCATTTATAGCCTGCGATGAGCATCACATTTATTACTTACGCTAATCGTCGATTTCCTCGTTCACTTCTTATTTATCTCTTGCTCTTCTTGCTCTTCTTGCTCTCTTATATTCGTGTACATAACCGTATGATAGTGTAGCACCTTGTGAATCATCGAAAAACGCTCACACTTTATACTGACTCGCTTGCGACACTAGCATTCTCTGCGTTTTTGTTAATATACCATCCATCCAGCCACCTATCTACTCATCTATCAATTATTATTTATTAATTCATTGGCTAATTGGTTCATGATCATTTCTTTTTATTGACTCGAATAGCTATCTAATTAACGACATCAACCAACGGCCATCACCTTGCTATTGGTTCTTCTTGACATCACATTATCGCTCAACAGGCTACTGCAACACATCAGCCTGCCGGTTTGCCACATTAACAGGTACGTATGACTGCTGTTGCCCCAATAGCGTTTCATTCTCGTTTAGGCCCTGGTCATACACTGCCAGGCTTAGATGGTTGCTTATACGCAAACACCGCATTTGGTATGGGCCACGTCAGAATGCAGCGCGGTGTCTCGGTCATGCACTCGTCGTGCCTTTGCCATTGCTTGATGTATTCGTTTTAATGGTCAAATTCACCACCTTTGCCTGCAGTTGGAGCATAGGTTTTTGCATGGCGGAATATTTGTGATGGTGTCACAGCATACGGCTTTGGTTAGTTGGCAATTTTCCGCGCTTGTTTCACTACCACTAGTGGTATTCATATTACTACGAGAACAAAGCGGCTCTTTGTTAGAATGCTGCGCTTTTTTCCCTTTCGTATACCATTGCCAAACAACCATTTCAACCATTAACTCTTGTTATCTATGTGCACGAACGAGTATGTACATGTGTGTGTGTGTGTGTATGTGTATACGCGTACTCGTGCAGTACAATCCATTCGTTCGCTCGTACACACACACACTAGTGGTTTGTATGCTGGTCCATGCGCCAATAATATGAAGGACTTCTTCAGGACATGACAGGGTATTACTTTTTTTAGCGGCTATTCCTGATAAACCGGAATGTACTTGCTACTTGTACATTTTTCTTTTTGCTTTGCTCCCTGAGTCTTCTGCGCACCGGTGTTTTTCGCATTTGCAGCAAGGATGCAGCCACGTGTATGAGGGGGTTTTCATTCCACATGGTCACCAAATCTTTTGCCTTGATTAATCCATGATTCTTTTTAATTATTCTTCCTTACGCAGCCAACGAATGCCTATACTTAAGCGTTTTCGTTTGTTTGCCTGACATCCTGTACCAGCATTGCGTTTCTCGTCTTTTTTATTTTCGCGCGTTTTTTACTTTTCGCTGTCGTTTTTATATCATCATCATCATCGTCATCATCGTCATCGTCGTCGTCGTCGTTTATTCCGTTCATCACCTCTCACCTATTATTCTCGCTTCTATAATCTCGTATCTGCGAATAGTCTATACGTACATTCGTGGAAATACCCATCATCAACATTATCGTTTACTAGTCCGTTTACCAACGGTACCTCCCTCTCCCTCCTACTTCGCTTCTATCATTATTGTCACATCTCGCGATACTCAGCATTTCGTTTTATTGCGTTTGTATTATTTGCGTCTCTTTTTAACCTATTCACTGAAGCAACCCGCCCTCTCTCTCACTCTCTCTCCCCTCTCACTCTCTAGTGTATTGATACGAACATCCGTGCAACCTTGCCTTACCGTTCAAACTCAATATTACTATCATTAATTCTTTTATTATCTGATCTACTTTATAGCACACCAACTATCCCTTTATTCCATCTATAACAGGCTGTATATATCCGGTTATATTTACTTTCTTTGTCCCTTGTATTTGTTCCAAAGCCTGTTAGGTACCTGATCATCTTCATAACGGTGATCGTTCAGCCATTCGATCAAATATCCTTGGTGGTACCTCTAATTGTCAAGTGTGCTAACGCGTAAGTTCCTGGAGGAGTGTATACACACGTACACATACGCGTATCAGGTAAGTTGGTTGTCAGTACGCGAATTGTTTCTTCTTTGTATATGTTATTCGTAGAGCGTAGCATTTGTCTGGATCCTCTCCTGGGGAATGATATTTACTTTTCATGCATGTGCACGCGATTTTTATGCACAACTGCAGTGTATGGCCTTACCTTTACAAGGAATCACTGCAATCTTATTATCGTCTATAATGGCCAGGCAACGTTGCGTCATGTATATGGAAGAAAGAATGTCTGGCCATTGTAGTAGTAGTAGTAGTAGTAGTAGTAGTAGTTCCAGATGCACTATCATGCTCGACTATGGCTGTAGTCTCGCCAAGTCGTCCAACTAGGCCTTTTACTTTTTCATACGCAGCCTGCCATTATGGCAGTTCTGATACCAGTTGTTCAATGGATAGGAAGATGAAAAGAAAAATGCAGATAACCGGAATGGTTGACAGGATTACATTACTCTGTAAAGCATGATAATGTAGCCCCTTTGTTGTTGCCATATGTATACATACTACTAGTATTACTAGTATTACTACTACTAGTAAAAGTGGCTGTTTTCATTGCCATATTGATCAATGCAACACAATCAATCATAGAGCCGGAATAATCATTTTTATTATTGCTAATAATGCTTCTTTCATTTCTATTGATTGTACAAGAGATTAGCAATCTGGTGCAAAAGTGCCGTAATGGAATGACGCATCAGCTCTTACATTATCGTTATTTGTTATTTCCCTTGCCAACTGTTGCTCCCTTATCCTTCCGTCAAGTTGCTTCCTATTGCGCATGCTTATCGCTAGACTAGACTGAACTGGACTAGGCTGAACTGGGCTGTGGCAGATGCATGGAGAAGAAGCTGCGGTTTCCCCTGGTCTCTGTGAATGCGTGTTCATTAGCCCCTTCTCGTTGCTATCATTATCGTGTACTATTGCTGCTCCCGCTGCCGATGCATCTACCCTTCTCCATGTGCGTGCACAGATAAAAATCTCGTACTGTGAGGAGGAGGGGGAGGGGGAGGCCCACTCCACTTTGCGGGATTACGCGATACAGATGGTGGCGAATTTTCAGCCATAGGATTGTAATCACTCCCCCCCTTGTCTATCGACTGTTTGCCTTTCGCGATAAGCACATGTGATTATTCATTCATTTATTTATTTCTTAGTAAGCATTAGTAAATCCATACTTTATTTGAATTATACACGGACGCTACATAAATAGATGACGATAATCATGCTTATCATCATCATTATGGTGTATTTATTGATCATTGACTAGAGTCATTTCATTTCCTTAATGCTTGTTCGTTATCATCGTAGACTTACGCGCGTACACGCGTACTCGTCGGCGCATTAACCGACTTGTCAAGTATGTCATCATTCTTTGTAAAAAAGTGTAAACGAATCCCCTGGTCATTATCCTCGATCATATTGCGTGCATATTTACGCCTTGACTAGTGCGTGTCATGAGACGCACACATCTAACGAGTGGCATAGTCATTGCTTCTATGACTGCTTCTTCTTTTCTTTGCTTCTACTGCTTCTACTGCTACTGCTACTACTGCTACTGCTAGTACTATTACTACTGCTGCTGATACTACTGCTGATGCTGTTTGGTCTCCGTGTAGTTGCCGCTGTCGCCCCTTTGCTGCATCCCCTTTTCCGAGTGGTACGCTCGTTTTAGATGGCATATGCGTTTTAATGTGTCTCCTGCGCTTGCGTAACCGTTATTAGACTCCCACTCCTACTGGGTCGGGATGCGTATACAGCGTCACCAGCAGCCAGCACTCTTTTGCCATATGCCCCTTTTATGCCAACGCACGCGCATTATCTCCATTCCCATTATCCTTGGAATAATATACGAGCGCTGGCGGCCATATAAAATATACACTAGTGACCGTGCGTGTTTCCCCGCGTACATATACAACTTATCGTCGTATCCCCACTAAGTGCGTGTGTGTGTAATCATATATATATATATTGCTTTTTCTTCTCTCTCTATCTTTTTCTTTCTATATCTTGCATTGGCTGCTGATTGTGTGAGCATTTCTTTTTCTTTATCGCGAGACAAGCCAACATATAGGTTCTCTCTCACTCTCACTCTCTCGCGTGTGCTTTCTTTTTTATTCTGCGTTTTTGCTCTTCTCTACACGACACCGTACACATAGTTACTAGTGCAGTGGCAGTTGTGTTGTTTCTCTTTTCACACTTTCAATTCTAGATTGATTTCCAATTTTGTTTACATTACGGTTTTCATCCAAACCATAAAAAGCAAACAGACTGTTGATCACTCAACGCGTTTGTGGCACATTATCATCGCCTTTACAGTAGCGACACTTCACGTTTGTGCGTTTGAGCCTCTAACGGTACTTGGTGTATCCTAGTGCCACACTACCTGATTATATCCATTTTGTATTGCTTTCTCTCTTTCGCTCCCTCTTACTCACTATCTCACTATCTCATTATCTCACCCACTCTCACACCTTCCCTTCTCCTCACACACACTATTTTCGGTTCTTGATAGGCAAGACGGCAATTACTCAAACCGTCATTATAGAGCGTCAACCTAGAACGTTGGCTCCGATTTGTCACACACACGGGTAACAGTTGCTTCGCCAACTAGAGTTGCCGTTATCTATTCGCATTATTCCGATTGGTTTAACCCCGCCATTTTGCGATTGCTTATAATATTTATTTATTATTGTATCCAGACTACTTACTTATTGTTGATCTTGTTCTAGTTATCTATTCATTCGCCTATTAATTATTAACTCACTCACTTATTAACTCTACCGGTGACGCACTACTATCTGTCTATCTATCAGTCTGTGTTCCATTTCAGGTAAGCACATTTATTTTTATTTTTATTTTTTTATTTTGAAACAAATCATACATCTACACACATAAAAGGCCACCATGAGGTGACATGATATTGACAGCATGCTGTGATAACCTCCATGCTCCTCACTTCATCTATAGCATTGTCACGATATGTGTATCATCATTGCTATTCTACTATGGTACATGTCAATGGATGCACACATTACTTGATTAGCACTAAGCGTAGCATGTTGATTATCGGCGATTTCTCTTTGTGTGGTGCGTTTGTCTTCACGTGAAACTACCTTTTTTAGGTAGAGTTAAACACCGCCACGAGTTGTCATATTACAATCAAAGCATTTTTTTTCCTTTATCCTCTTCATTGCATGATCTCCTTAGTAATGCATGGCATACTCAGACCTCTTACGCTTCACGCCTCGACTTGTCTATATCAATGACCCGATTGGCTAGATATAGAAAGGCGAGAATGCGAATAGTAAGAGGGGAAGAAGAAGAAGAAGCAAGAGGAGGAGGTGGAGGAAAAAAGGAGAGCCCGACAGGCCCAATAACCATAGTGAGGAGGAAGCATTCTTATTCTTTTTGTGTGTGTGTGTGTGTCCCATTAATGAAAGAGGAGAGACCCTTATCTTCTAATCCGTATTTTCCTTTTCTTTTTGAGTGACATCGGAAGTATACGGAGAATTTTTCTTTTTAATCCGACCTTTGACTCTCCTATACCACACCCTGTATGTGTGTATCTATTTGTTTCTGCTTCTCTCCGTTTGTGTGTCATTATGTAGAAGGGGCAAGCTTGCTTCAGTAACATACAACAGTTTGAAAATACGCGATATGTCAACCCGATTTATCCATGATGAGCTGTTGTTTATTTTCCGGATGGCCACCATCTTCCTTGGCTTGTTTCAATGGTTTAGAACGTGTTTTTTTTCAGCCACGTGGCGTATCAATGCTTGTACTTTGGTTTCATGTTTGTATTTGCTATACCAGTCTCGTTCTCTCTCTCGTTCTCTCTCTCCCCTTCCCTGGCATACTACGCGTAAAAATAGGCCAGCTGCACATTTCATGAGTGGCAACATGGCGGATGAGGTGATCGTGCCTTGTCTCTCGTTAGTCCTACCATTTCCGTTCAGAGCCATTTATTCTCCGCGGGCTAATCTGGCACACTGGCAAGTGTGTTCCATGTGGATGCGTCATTCGTAACAACATGGTCCTTCCTTGTTTGCCTTTCTCGGTGACCCCGCTCTATGAGTCCAAGGGTTTATCGGCCTTATAGACTATCACATGTAAATGAACGCGATAACGCCACTTGGTTAATGCGCGCTACCCCGCTCCCCTTGTTACTCTTCTCTAGTATCTGCCTTTAACTTTTCGATTTTTTTTTCGTTACTTTTTTTTTGAATAGCTTTATTCGTTGTCTCTTTCATTTGCGTTTTGCGTCTTTTCTACTCGCACTTTTGCGATTCACCTATCGTCGTCTTCACTTCATCCATCTCGCTCTATCGCACCTTATCACTCTACTACTACTTCCACTACTACTTCCACTACTACTGCCACATTAACATCGCCCTTGCCATTATCTTCTTCTTCTTCTTCTTCTCCACCTACTCCTACTCCTCTTTTTCTACTCGATTGAACAACTTCACCTCTATCCTCCTTCACCTTTGTCGATTTGCGCTCTATCCATCTATCCTCGCCATTAGGCGCGTGTATCTATATTTTACTTGTTGATGCCGCGCGCTTTATTGCTTTCGCTCTATCTTCCCTTTACCCACCTCTTATCCATTTGTTGTCCGGCTATTTCTTCTTCGTCGACCTTCTCGTGGTGTGTTTGCGTTGCTGGTTCAGTGGCTATTGTTCATTAGTGTGATTCCACTGTGGTTTGTAAATGCCAATACTAAAAGTACTGTAGATTCCTAGTTAGTTAGTTACTTTGTTAGTTCTATCTCTTACAACATCGTTCATTCATTTAAACGACAACTACAGACTATTGTTATTGGATTGTGATATCACATCATTATCGTTATATACACGCACACCTATTACAAACCAGATCAACGCGTATTTCGAGTATTTCAGTTTATTTTGCGTATAGGCTATAGAATTTTTGATCCGGAAAATATTGTTATCGTTTCTATCGAATACATACATACACACAAACACATACGCACATTTATCGTCATTATCACTTATCAGCACCAATTTTGTTATACGCGCTAATTGTGGTCGATCTTTCCTTATCGTAGAATTATTCACTCACGCTTTCTTCCTAACCACATTGTTATTGTTGCTGTTGCTGCTTCAACTGTTGATTCATAGGCCATTGATCGTTGATTCGTATAGTATTCATTTAAAGCTGGTGTCGTTCAAAATCAGCTTAAATCGAGGCTCGAACAAAGTAACCGATTTGTGCATCTTACGAATATGGATTCAATGACACAACCACGTGGTATCTACTCGCAACCACCGGCATCCATGCTGACTCCATCTAGACGAGCCACCATGGAGAATGGTAGTGGTATTGCTCGATCAGATCTATTTACAGCTGGTCCAGTAAGGAACAATAGTACGATACAGTTACCGCCACTTCATCATAATGGATCAACTACTGCCACCATTACAGCTACCACCACTACTACAGCCACTACTACTCCTGGTACGACATCGTCTGATGTGTTTTATTCGCGTCGTGATGAATCGACAAATTCTCGAAATGCCATTGCGGTCGCATCGACTGTAACCACAGGCAATGGCAATGCTGAATCATCGTCAACCGATGCTAAACCACGCGCTTATCAATGCGAAATATGCTTACGAGCATTTCGACGTCTAGAACATCTTACCCGTCATTTGCGTACACACACGGGTGAGAAGCCACATCAATGTTTGCATATTGGTTGTGGTAAGCGATTCTCGCGTCAGGATGAATTGCGTCGACATACGCGTATTCACACTGAACCACGAACTCGTAAACCACGTCGATCTCGTTTGCTTACTGGTGTATCTGCAACCTCCACCACTACCACCACAACGATGTCTGCTACCAACAATGCTGCTATGGCTAGTGCCACTATCACTAGTACGACCACGATGCCTACCTCAGGTCAATCATCATCCGCATCACCCTCACCATCGTCATCCGTATCGTTGTCATCTATGCTACTAGCAGGATCTCAACGTGACTACGACTTGTCCACCGGTCCTGTAGGTTCATTTTCATTGGCAAATCATCAATTCGATCATGATATGCTAGCCACTGAAGAGGCACGTAATGGTGCAGCGGCTATTCTCTCGTTGTCTGGTCGTCATCATCTACCTGACGCGGCATCGTCGCATCACTGGTCTGCATTGTCGTCATCATCTTCGTCGTCGCCCGTCTATGGACCACAACATACATCGACATCTGGTCATAACTCGCCTGTCTACACGGCTAGTAGTCCGCCATCGCTCCAATCTCCATTGGACTCGCCTTCATCGGGTAGTCGTCCTCAGAGTAAGAGCTCGTCGCCAGATTGCACACCTCTACCATCGCCACGTCTATTAATGGAGACATTTGCTGATCAGCAATTCGTTCCCTCATTATCAAAGGATGTTGGCTTAGTCCCACACCATTCGCAACATCATGTTCAGCACCAACACTCGCACCAGCATCCGCATCAGCACCAGCATCCGCACCAGCACCACTCGTCGCATGCATTGCATTGTTCTCCGTATCATTCTACGTATACGACATCGTTGCCAACATGGTCAAAGCACATGGCACCCGCATCATCATCATCATCAGCATTGTCATCTTCCTCGCCTTCACACGCCGTACTAGACACGTCCATGGTAGCGAGTTCAGATGCTCGGCTGGGCCAGCATCATTCACACCACTCGTATAGTCAGCATAGTCATCATCATCATCATCATCATCATCTACCGTTGACTTTCTCGTTACCACCTCCACCGGCACCAATGGAGTGTCATCGACCTCGTATGGCTTTACCGTCACTAATGCCACCCCTACCCTCAATGGTCTCACCCGGACGTCCATTGAGCTTGCCACTACCACGTCTAGGAGAGTCTACAACGCGTGATTGTCCATTTGCCTTAGGGCCTTTCTAGATTTGTATGATCTCTCTCTTTCGTAGACTTGGTAGAAGAACATAATTATCAATAAGCATTGGTGGATTATGTTGTCATTTCCTATTCTCCGTATTGTTTTTTTTTTCAGTGTCAAAAAATACTTATTTCTAATCTATTTCTGTTATTCCTTTATATTATCTCAGTACCTCCTCAGTCTCTCTCTCCTCCTACTTTCCACCATTCCTTTCTCTGGCTTACCGTACGATTACATGATAGGCATAGGTCGTCATTCATGGGCGAGTGGTAAGCTAATAGAAGCCTTTTCCTCCATCGTGTGTAGCACGTCCTTACGCTACACTACTGTCCCGTACAGCACTGATCACTTGTTACATGTGGTACTAGGGAGAACACTGTTATATTAACGTTAGTATGAATAGTCGGTGATCTCTACAGTAGTACTGTGTCATGCTATACAGTGTTGTCGTCATCGTTATTAGTAGCTTTTGTCACGAATGTGAAGCTGCTTCTTTCGTCTTCACCACGCATTCCCAGTTGTTTGCGCGTGTGGTATCATTACGTCCCTTTTGTGGCGTAGGCCTCCCCCGACCTCTATATGTGTGTGCGGTTCTATGAATAGTCATCATCATCATCTGTAATGATTCTATATTAAATATCTTATTATTTAAATAGAATTCATTAGCCATTTGGAATAATCTTATAGTTATCTATCATCGATATTCTCTTTGGTTTTCCACTTGGCTAAAAGTATATATACGCATACAGAATGATATACTTTTATAGTATTTATTATTTGTAGTCGCACAAAATCATCGTCATCATCCTCATCCTCATCATCGCCGTTGTGGATACGACAAATGTTTATTTTACAATGTAATCTCTCGTATTCTACCGCGGTCAAGTTGTTCCGGATTTCTGGCATTTTATCTATCATCTATCTATCTATCCATCTATCCATCTATATACAATCTACATCTACATCGACCATTGACCGCGCCTTTCACTCGTATTGGTGCGTCTACTTTGTTTATTAGATTACTGGGATTACAACTATGATTGCAACTGCTATAACTACTATAATAAGTGTCTTTGCTATTCGATTAGAATGCGCGGGTGCGCCCGGTCCATATTGCCTATCCCATGCGCCTTTGAGCACAGGCTTTCTACTTGCCCTCTAATGCAAGTCGTTTCCTTTTTTATCAAGTTCCTCACTTTCCATTCTCCTATTCCCATTTCCCTTGGCCATTAAGTAGACCAATGATTACTACTACTATTACTACTATTACTACTATTACTATTTATTATTACTACACGATGAAGATGGAGCTAGCCGTGTGCAACATTAGTTGTATTGACATGTCCATTCGAATCATGTAGTAATACTAGAATAATACGCTACAACCAATGGCACTATGTAATATATTTCTTTCCTCTTTCTCTTCCTTTTCCTCTTCATCATTTCCTCTTTCCTATCTGCTCTATCTCTCTTTCTATCTCTCTCTCTTCCTCTCTCTCTCTCTATCTTTTCAGTTTCCACTTATTTTATTTCCGTTCTAGTTTTCAATGTGCTTTTTTTAGTTCCGTATGTGGTGAGCGAGTGGACTGTGGTGTGTATGAGCCCACGCGCTCTTTCAAGTAGTCTACTCTCGATAATCTGCTCTTTTTGCAGGTTGACCAACATTATTATTATTATTTCATTTTTTAGTCGTGGTTGTATCTCAAATGCACTTTTTTTGTTTCTTTTTGCATACCAATTACCGTAGATCACACATACATACACCCTATTTTTATTGATGCATCATCTATTCTCCTAGATATAATGCAAACCTCATAGATATCTAATATAATGTAGATCGCTACTAGTCGTGGTTGTTTCCGATAATTATTTAGCATTGTCTTCCATTGTGTGTGCACATATGTATAGTGTTTTTATGAATTATATTAGAGAACGACAATGTAATATGGATGTTTAAATGACAATTTTATACTGATAAACCATGTATCATTGCCATTGTTAGTAAAGATTATATGTATTATTTCTAACTTGTTACAATACTCGACTAGAAAGTATCCTCACAACTCATGCAAATGCTCCCAATACTAATCATATAACAAATAGATCAATCCATGGAAATAGCAATATCATTCTTACTATAATTAGCCATCTATTAATAGTGAGATAGACGATATGTGAAAACAAATAGTA
The DNA here is from genome assembly GCA_025201365.1 of Syncephalis plumigaleata. Lineage (NCBI taxonomy): Eukaryota > Fungi > Zoopagomycota > Zoopagomycetes > Zoopagales > Piptocephalidaceae > Syncephalis > Syncephalis plumigaleata. The sequence continues at coordinate 264,070 of JAIXMF010000001.1, forward strand.
ATGGCGGATCTATGATCGGCAAATCAGTTTGTCATTAGCTTGCAAATGGACATACACCGCTTTTATGATGAACCATTTTGGCAAATGCGGCGAATGAAGATTATTTATCCGAAGAATAAGTAAATGCAATTGTAGAAACTGGTCAATTGATCGAGTAGCCATTAACGAGCAATTCATCTAGAGCAAATTGTCATATTGCTGCTGCTAGTAATCACTGGTTGATTCCTCACTAGTACGACACTATTGGCACATGTTTTTGTAACAACTACCCCACGAACGCTAAGGGCAACTCAACTCACTATATGCACACACACACGTGAATGACAACGAGGATGTCAAACTATACAACGAGTACATACTTGTCAAATCACTCATTCATTCTCTCGCTATTGTCTACTCCAACAACAGCATCATCGTCATCATTGTTATCATTGTTATCATTGTTACGTTGCGTGCTTGTGTATAAAGTCAAAACGGTATACCGGTTCCCAGAATAGGCGAGCCGACAGGGCGAATGTCGCTTGACCAATCGATAATGGGTTGTATATCACCTCTTCAGCGAGTATTGTAGTCAAAATAGTAATGTTTCAAAAGGGTAATTCGCTATACTAATCAAGTAAACAAGGGGAAGCTGATTTAGCAGTCGATGTTCACTTGTTGATATCGCTCTACTTTCTCTTTTGGCTCTCACTCACTCGCTCGCTCGCTTTTTTTGTATGTATACGTGTGTATGTGCGCGATACACATCCCGATTGCTTGATAGCATGAGAAGATGCATTATCAGTTTAGTATGAGACGAGATCTACGGCATGGATACGTGCCGTGCCATAGTATGTCATTGGCTAGCCACCTACTCTATCCGTGACAGTACTTTTTTCTCGGGGTAAGACGTGCTTCTATTACTAAAAATGGCACTGAATTTAATGCCTATAGCAAGTGGACTTTTCTCTCCCTCTCTGTATGTCTCTTCCACTTACTGTCAATTAGTCTTTGTGTATCAGTGTGCATATGTCTCTGTTACGCTGTCCTACCAGAGAGAAGAGGTGGGAGAGGCGTGACCAGTAGGGTGGCTACATTAGGATAGATTGTGATGGGTACATCGCAACAATATTACTTCAAAATGGCAATTTCTTATTGGGAAGCCAAGTTGACCGAGTAGAATTGCGCTCATTGAAGCTGTTATTAGCGTCATTCTCACCTCTAAATAATACTACTCCGTTCGTTTATTTCTATCATTTGGTAGTGAAAATGGCATTATATGGCTTTTATCAATACGGCACCTCAATACTGTCCAGAATGCTGCATTAGGGAGAAGTAAGGAAGGACTGGTCGCCCATTCTAGTATAGGCAAGGCAAGTAGTACATTCTTAATGGATGTGCAATCGCTAAAGATGTGCATGCTTCTGGAACTCAGGGAACTGCTGCATTTGGTAATCTATCCATTGTCGGGGGTTGCACTTGTAATACTGTTCGCGCCATCTACACTCCCACGAATAAAGTAGACAATTTTTGTATAAAGCCACGGAGCTAAACGACACAAGTGCCGTCCTAACTTTACCACTTACTTGTTCTTCCTTTTATTCTACGGCTTCTAGTTATTCTTAGGCGTGTGCTCGTCTATATAAAATCTTTCTTTTTTCTATTACCTGCTAAGCAGCTATTATCTTGTAATCACTCTCTCCTTGGTAGAGAAATCCGTATTCTTGACAACAATCTTATAATCTTAATAACCTAATCTAATTAAACATGAAGTTCATGCAAGCTGCCCTTCTATTGGCTTTCGCCGCCACCGTTACTGCTACGCCAGCCTTTGTGCGTCGTAACTATGTAGCCACTCCAGCACCAGGTGGTGAATTGCCATCCACCCCAGCTCCACAGCCAAGCTACGGCACTGCCCCAGCTCCAGGTGGTGAATCACCATCTACTCCTGCACCAAAGCCAGACTATGGTAATGTCCCAGCCCCAGGCGGTGAATTACCATCCACTCCATCCACTCCAGCTCCCAGGCGGTGAATTACCATCTACTCCATCCACTCCTGCACCAAAGCCAGACTATGGTAATGTCCCAGCCCCAGGCGGTGAATTACCATCTACTCCATCCACTCCAGCTCCAGGTATGGTACCGTCCCAGCTCCAGGTGGTGAGTTGCCATCTACCAACAACACCACTCCAGGATATGGTAATGTTCCAGCTCCAGGCGGTGAGTTGCCATCCACCAACAACACCACTCCAGGATACAACCATACCACTCCAGGAGGTGAGTCACCAGCCACTCCAGTTCCAGTTCCAGGATATGGTGAAGCTCCAGCCCCAGGTGGTGAATTACCATCCACTCCGGCACCAAAGCCAGACTATGGTAATGTCCCAGCTCCAGGTGGTGAATTGCCATCTACTCCATCCACTCCAGCTCCAGGATATGGTAATGTTCCAGCTCCAGGCGGTGAGTTGCCATACACTCCATCCACCCCAGCACCCAAGAAATGCATCAAGAAGAAGTACCCAAAGAAGCCCAAGAAGTGCCACAAGAAGCCAACTCCATACGTCCCAGTCCCAACTCCAGGCGGTGAGTTGCCATCCACCCCATCTACCCCATCCACTCCATACGTTCCAACTCCAGCTCCAGCTGGTAATGAGACTTATGGTGGAGAGTCACCTGCCACTCCATCTACTCCATATGTTCCAACTCCAGCTCCAGCTGGTAACGAGACTTATGGCGGAGAATCTCCAGCTACTCCAGCTACTCCATCTACTCCATACGTTCCAGCTCCAGTCCCAGCCGGTAACGAAACCTATGGTGGAGAATCCCCAGCTACTCCAATCACTCCAGCCACCCCTGTTCCATGCAACAAGACCACCGGCGGTGAACTCCCAACTGGCAACAACACCGTCCCAACTCCAGCTCCATACGTTCCAGCTCCAGTCCCAGCCGGTAACGAGACCTATGGTGGAGAGTCACCAGCTACCCCAATCACCCCAGCCACCCCTGTTCCATGCAACAAGACCACCGGCGGTGAATTGCCAGCTGGTAACGAGACCTATGGTGGAGAATCCCCAGCTACTCCAATCACTCCAGCTCCAGTCCCAGCTGGTAACGCCTATGGTGGCTACTAATTTCAGTTAGGCAAGCTAATGTGTTTGGATAACTATAAATTCTCCTCTATTACTATTACTACAAGTACAATTACAACTGATATTTCAGCTTATTAATAAACTGTAATAAATTTATTCTTAAAGCGTATTATGCATATTGCACTTGTATATATTTATTGATCCATTGTTAGTAAATAATAGCATCATTTCATTTAGCTGGTTGATCGTGTATGCCACCATAAAATTTGAATATGTTTTACTCTCATTACAATAAACAACAAACGTATTACTGTAAAAATAAGCGAAACATGACACCGTTCCATTCTTCATTCTAATTGCATTTCGTTGTTGTTCAACCTTACTTGCCCAACAACATGACTTTACGGGTATGCACTATCATGGAATTAACTAAAAGAAAAACCAATAACTATGCTAATTCCACTTGTTCACTCTAGTACTTGACGCAACAGCTTGCTCAGCAAATTGACACGGAACTAATGAACCCGGAGATTGGTGGGTTTGCCGTCGAGCAATTAATGGAACTCGGTATGTACACCTATTTCTGTCGCTTACCCTCTTCGCTAATATGCAACGGATGGTTATCGCTCCTAGCGGGTCTAAGTGTTGCCCAGTCTATCGCCAAAGAATACGCCACTAAACAGTATCCACGTGTGCTTGTTTGTTGCGGACCCGGTAATAATGGTGGCGATGGTAAGTATGCAGCTCGTTAATTGTTCACTCGTGTATAACTAATTGTTCAATTTATAGGATTGGTATGCGCGCGTCATTTGGTACATTTTGGCTATCAGCCTGTAGTATATTATCCAAAACCAGGACGTCATCAACTATTTCAGCAATTAGTACGGCAATGTCGTAATCTATCAATTCCCATAGCTGATGACGCGCCTCAACGTATGGTCAATGAAGCAGACATTATTGTTGATTCGGTATTCGGTAGGTTGCTGTTGGTATTGCATGAACACTAGTAGTTACCGATATAATTCATATAGGGTTTAGCTTTAATGGCTCGGTTCGTGAACCATTTACTCAAGTAATTAATGTATGTTCATACAGACTTAATACACGATACATTTTGTAAACTAAGTAACGTTTACTATTAGCTATTTCGAACGACGAAACTGCCTATCGTCTCTGGCAAGTACTATGATTCTATTAAGTATTTAATGGTCTAACTCGATTTTATTTACTATTCACTAGTTGACATTCCATCCGGATGGGATGTAGAGCAAGGTATGCTTATTGTAAAGCACAAACAAAGCACAAGCAAACAGTGTATCATTAATAATTATTGCCATTGACATAACTACAATGCTTAGGGTGTCGTTCATTAGGCGATCAAACGTTTCAACCTGATATGTTAGTCTCGCTGACAGCGCCAAAACAGGGAGCTCGTACATTCCAGGGTAGATTCCACTATCTGGGTGGTCGATTCATTCCTCCGTAAGTCTCGCGTATGATGTGTATCATTATCATTATTATTATCACTTGCATTGTTACTATGATGCTAACGCAGTGTAGTGAGATGGCAAAACAATACGAATTAAATCTACCCGATTATCCAGGCACTGATCAATGCGTTCGTCTTCCCACCACCACGCAATGACTAATTGTTCACCATTTGTAAATAAATACATTGTTTGTTTACCATCCAATTACTAACAAAATTTATTAGTAATTATGTACAAGTTTAGTTGATGCGAATAATACTCTAACAATAGGAAACAATGACTAGTGCGTGTGTGCGTGTATGTGTGGATTATCACGGATTTGCTGTGGAGCCTTTAGGCGGATTACGCGATTCATCCGTGGACGGTGGCTTTACAAGTAAAATGCACGTTTAACATGTATTCTTCATTGGGCATGTACTGCAGAAAGCACTCACCTCGGGTATAATCTGGAAATTAGCACCGGTTAGACAATATTGCTCGGGAGGCAGTCGGATGCCATAACGCTCGGGAATCAATGGAAGCGGTGTGGCGTTCTTTTCCGTGGCCAATTCCATTAGGAACTAGTGTAATAATATAATGGATAGCATATGGATTACATGAGTATCATCATTATCATCGTTAATAACAATAATGCTAGTACTACTACTGCTAGTCAATATAAATAGATCGTGTATTCGCTTACCTCACGTGGTGGTGGTCCCATGAACGAATTGTTAACTAGTCCTTGAATAGCAAGTTGCACGTCGTCCAGTTCAATATCATGCTTTCCAGCGTGTTGAGCATAGAGCTGAGCATCCTGGAATACATCCGTCATGTACCCTACTAGTATGTTACTTCTGTTTGATTTAAGAAACGCTAGCAAACGCGCTACTTACGATGTACGAATTCCATTAGCATTGGAATGATTTTTGGATCGTACTCCTGCACGCCTAAAGATCTAAGGATAAGTGCCATGGTATGCGCCTCTTTAGGCAACACGGACGAAGCGTTAGTGATGCCAGTCGGGTTAAGTATAGGGTTCATATTGTGAATGACGATCAAGAATGTCAAGAATATTAAAAGAACAAATGGACTAGCTGAGGGAATCAAGAAAGAAAAGCGAATAAACGATTCCACTTTTACTGCGATAATTAATCATGACATCTAAGAAATAGTAATTTGATTAGTATTACAATCGATATTCATATTCTCTCTCTCATTTTCATATGAGTCTTTGCTCAATTAACTAAAGGTACATTTGTCTATTGTAGTATATGCAATTTCACCTATAAATATCATTAAAGGAATAAATTGAAATCGTCATTGTGTTGAAACTGTCGAGCATTGTAATGGTCAGAATAGGACATATATTTATTCAATAAATGATTGAATGATCTTGTAGATATATTTCTTGATCCAAGGAATAATGACTTGAATGACATGGACACTAAATGAGGGTCTTGCACCAATACATTCTTGACTTGAATACCTATAATATCTACTTGATGATGTCCTTGTCTTGCTCTGTAATCATAATGGATTAGTATGGTTATGATGATTGTGGATTACTTACTGTTTAGATCTATCATTCAATTAACATATATCGTATTGTGATTAGTACGCCATACATTTAGTAAAAATGATGGCTTACCTCCTACCGTACAGAAATATGTATGGGCCATGTGTCATATTATGATTAGTATGCTATACGTTCAGTCAGAACGGTAACTTACACGCTAGTATAGACGGGGACATACGTAGATTGGGTGCCATGTAATAGTTAGTGCCCGTTTATTGCAGTCAGCGTGATAACTCACAGGCTAATGTAGACAGGCAAATGGATCGTGTGTCATAGCGTGATTAGTACGTCCATACATTAAAATCAGGTGATAACTTACAGGCTGGTATCCATAAATGTATGGAAATCATGTGCCAAATCGTAGTTAGTATGTCATTCATTATAGCCAGAATGATTACTTACAGCCTGTTATACACAAGCATACGTGGATTATGTGCCGATACTGTGGTTAGTACATCCATACATTACAGTTCAAAGTGTTAACTTACAGTCTATTGTATACAGAGATATATATTATAATTAGTGTGCCATTCATTATTGCCGGAAATGATCATTTACAAGCTATCATGTAGGAACGTATACCACATCATAGTTAGCACAACCATACATTACAGTCAGAATGGTAACTTACCATCTATCATACAGGAACATATGTAGGTCGCGTGTAATAGCATAGTTAGTACAACCATGCATTGCAGTCAGAATAGTAACTTACAGACTATCATAAGGAATATATACGTGAATCATGTACCATTGTTGTAATTAGTAGTCATTCGATATAGTCAAATAATTACTTACAGCCTGTCGTATACAAGCATACGTGAAGCATGTGTCATATGTAATTAGCATAGCATAATGAAGGTAAGAATATTAACTTACAGGCTAGTATACAAACATGCGTGGATCGTGTGTCATATCATAATTTTAATACATTGTGCATTACAATTAGTATGCTAACTTACAGGCTGTTACATGCCAACGTACAAGAATGGCGAATCATACTGTAGTTAGTATTCGTACAATGTAGTCAGAACTTTTACTTACAGGTACTTGTAAGTGTATTCACGTATAATTTATAATACAATTAGTACAGCATTTGTTATGGTCAACAAATTAGCTTACCATCTTCAACTAACAAATTAATAGATAGAACAAACATTATAATGCAATTAACACGTCATAACAACCATTTAATATACATGAGCTTACTACCTATTGATAATCATCGGTAGGCAATCAAACAATAGACTACGATTAGTACATCAATTGATAAGGTCACGGTCAGACATACCATGACGTTCCTGGGCGGGACTAGCTTCAACGATGGCCATACTGATGAGAGCGACAACGGCGACGGCAATAGCGATAACGGTAGAGAACTTCATATTGATATTAGTCTAATGGAATGGATAGACAGATAAGTTGATTAGAACGAGAATAGAAAGTAGAGTAGAGTAGAGTAGAATAATAAGGCAGTGGTATATACGAGTAGTGATAGGTAGAATAGAGTAGAAGAGCGAGTATAATCGTCATTGTTTATCATTCCTAATTATTGTTGGTAGTTTTAATCCAACAGTTTTCGTGTACTGATCGAATGAGTTGGTCCGGATTCTGTTCAAATCAAACAAGAAAAAAAACAATATCGGAACAGCAAGACCGTATTCTTTTATTTCCGTGTCTGCTTGACGACTAGCATCGTTTCCTCTCCTGTTTCCAGGTGTTTATGCTTGTGTTCGTCTCTTAATAACGGTGTCGTTTGATCGTAATGTCTAACGCAACTACACTTCGTGAGAAAGCCGCCCGTATGGTGGAGGATAAAGATTGGCGCGTACTAGCAGGTGCCGCGGCTATTGCGGCGCTCACCGGTCTTGGCGTTTGGTGGCTAATCAGCGGCGACAAGTCGTCCGGTGGCGCTAAGGGTGGAAAGCGACGAATCAAGAAGAAGAAGAAGACCAAGAAGGCTGGTGTGTCCGCTTCTCGGGATCTCGACGCGTCGAAATCTGATGCCACGGTAGCAGACGAGGACGATATTAGTAAGTAGAAGAATGCGCGTAAGCACTAATAGGGAACATTGACAATAATAATATGTTGTATTAGTTAACTACACTGACGAGCAAATCGGTGAACTCTCAGAAAAGGTAAGCGTATGGAACGAGGATGAATAATAGTGGTATATAACTGGAGAAAGTGCACGTTACTTACTCTGATTATGACGGTTGTAGGAGCGAAGAGCACACGCTCAAACCATGAAGACAAAGGGTAATACGGATTATGCGGCCAAGAAATACGAGTCTGCTATCGTTGGCTACACGCAAGCCATCAAGTTCTATTCGGAGGACCCGGTGTTCTATGCCAATCGTGCTGCATGCTACCTTAGCGTTGGCCGCTACCATGATTGTATTCGCGACTGTGACGAAGCATTGAAGCGCGATAGCATGTACATTAAAGCGCTTAATCGACGAGCGGCAGCGCGTGAAAACTTGATGGAGTATGAGGAGGCCGTAAATGGTACGTGTACTATGACATATCATCATGCATTCGATAGTCTATAACATCGTATCCGCAATGTAGATTACACGGCTTGCTGTATTATTGATGAATTTAAAAATCAAAACTTTGCTGTTGCCATGGAGCGTGCATTAAAGGCGTTAACCGAGGAGAAGACCAAGGAAGTGTTAAAGGTGAATAGTAATAATAATAATAGAGCTAACTACTATGGTACGTGATTTATTAACGAATATACATGTCAATAGGAACGAGAGAGCAAAGATCTCGGATTTCCATCAGGCTACGTGATCGCTTCCTATTTAGAGGGATTCCGTTGCTGTAAGTTATTGTAATTACCGTTGAATAATGTCAATTCTTGTTAATTACTTATGTGCATATATGCGCATGTAGGCATAAAGGCAGGTGTAGAGGAAGCACTATCTAGTATACCAGAGGATTCATCGCAAGCAGGAGACGACGCTTATCGATCTGCATTGACAGCCTTGTTGGAAGAGAAATACGCGGATGCCGAGAAATTGATCATTCAAGCGGTGGAGGCCGGCTGTACTCGACAGCATCATGCCTTTGCGTTGTATGCCATGTTCTTTGGTCTACGGGGCAATATGCTTGCCGCTATGCGTAACTTTTCGCATGCTTTAGAGTTGAAGCCAAATGATGTAGAAACTCTTGTATTACGAGGAGCGACACTATTGCAACTTGGTGATGTGGCCGCCGGTATGGAACAATTTACACAGGCATTAGCAATCGATGATGCCAACGCAGACGTGTATTATAATCGGTAAGCATATTGATCATTTTACATTCTACTTATTTACTAATGACTATTTATCATGTCGTGCTAATAGTGGACAAGGTATTTATCTAATTACTACTATACGTGTACATTATAAATGAATAGAATACTTACTCTTGAATTAGGTTATTTCATTCAGGGAGATTTGGCCAATGCCGCTGCTGATTACAAGAAGGCGATTGAACTGGACGATTCGCGATCAGTAGCGTTCATTCAGCTTGGCATGACCCAGTATCGTCTTGGAGAGAAACGAGCCGCCGAAGCCACATTCCGTCGAGCTGCACGCGCGTTCCCCGACTCGGCACACGTACGTATATTCCATTCTGAGCTGCTGATTGACCAGCAACGCTTTGATGATGCGGAGAAACTGTTGGAAGAAGCGACCAAACTGGATCCAACCAATGCATTGGCCTGGGTGAACCGAGCACTATTATACATGCAACAGAAAGGAGATCCCACTGGAGCAGAGGAGTTGCTTAAGAAAGCCATTGAAGGTATATGTGGAAATGGAAAGACTATCATTTACTAGTTATGCTAATGCATTATATACACACACATATATGTAGTGGACAACGAATGCGAGGCTGCCATGATAAGTTTAGCGCAGATATACTTGCAACAAAGCAAGATGGCCGATGCACTTGCACTATTCGAACGTGGTGTGGAATTGGCACGTACAGAACAGGAAATCTCTACAATGGTCGGATATTGCGAGGTAGGCATTCTTATTTTTAGTACAATGAGCATTATTACCGTCATATTAATTCTATTTCCGTCGTCGATTAGGCCACAAGAACACAAATCATGTTTACAAAACAGCACCCGGCACTTGCTAGTCGTCTTACTGCTCTACATGGCGGTTTCTAATGATAACAATAACATCAACTACAACAACAGTAATAAAACCATTTATCATGTTCTTTCTCTCTCTCGTGTAACCGACGATGATCCTATGCTTATTCCAATGCTAGTTATAGACTAAATAGATTCACTCAATACTCGACTATATTTAGTGCATGGCTGTTATTGTCAAGTGGTAAATGTAGTTTAACCGTATGCACGCACGACAATCGTTAAATTGAATGCGGTATTAATTGTACGCTAATGGAATATCGCATAGGAAGATTAGTGTTGCCAATAAACCATACGAAACCGTAAATGGTAGTAGATTTCTGTTTGCGCACTTTGTTTCATCATAACCCTTTTGGTAATGTCGCTTTCTAAAATAAACTGGTCATTTGAAACAGGTCGACGTACTTGGTAATGTACTTCGAACGCCGTACAACAATGCCATCTCGCATGATACACTTGCTACAACTGCAATATTGATGAGGTTCCACGTTAATATGCGACATACTGTAGTGATGCTAACAAAGTAGGAATGTGCCTATTATTATTATTATTACTTGTACGATGCTAATAAGCTTTATTCTTTCCTGTATGTCAGTGCGAATTAGTAGAATTGAAAGTGCTATTACCTTTTTTGTATATTCTATTTTTACCCTTCATGATGTTGATACAAAAGTATTTGCCATTACTCGCTTTAATAGATGTCAATCGCAATTAGTTGAGATACCGAGAATGGTAACGGGGACATCAAGACAATCTTGCTGGGATTCAATGTAATTATAGCGATGCTTTCGTGCTAGATATGGAAACTGACTTTTGAATGGAAGGGAATGCTCGAATTCCACATGACTCGTTAGCTATAAATTGCCGCTATTTTACGGTAGCTTTGGCATCGATATCTACACTCATACTCACACTCATACTCATTTGAACGCATCTGTGCTCTCATTCACGAACGGCTACCCATTTGCTCATTAACTTTTGAACCTCATTTTGAATACTAGCAGGCTTTTAGTATTCCCCATCCATCACTAGAAATCATGAAGAGCATTAACAAGTCAGTTACACTACTTTCGATTGGCACGTTGGTCGTACTACTTGCCGCGGTATCGAGCTCACAGCCACAATTTAAACGACGAAATTACGCCAGCACTGGTGAAACTCAACGATACGAGGTAGTAACAGGTGTCTACAAACCTCAAGTTACACAACCGGCACCAGCTCCTGGTACCTACTGTCCCTATGGTATGAAGATGGGCGGTGAATGTATGGACAAGCAGCCCCAATGTCCCGAATGTCCCTATGGCAAGCATGCCAATGGCACCTGTGCTAGTGCACCACCGTCTGTGTCTATGGCGTGGATGCCAATGGTAATTGTGCCACCACAGCTAATAACACCAACACTTGCCAGTATGGTATGAGTGCCAGTGGCGCTGGATGTAACGAGCCCAAGCCACCAACCGTCTGTGTCTACGCCACCAATCCCGATGGTACCTGCAAGACTAAGGAGGAATGCGATAAGGACAAGCAACCAGACCAAGTCAATGGCTACGACGGCAAGATTCCTAGCAATAACAACGACAATGCTTATGAAGATATTGTTTTTGTAGGCGAGGATAGTTATAAGGGCCAGGATAGTTATAAACATACCGGTAGCTATGAAGGCGGCAATAGCTATGAAGGCAAGGATAGCCACAAGGGCAAAGACAGCTATGAAGGCAAGGATAGCCACAAGGACAAGAATACCAACAAGGATAAGGATAGCAACAAGGACAAGAGCAGCTACGATAACGACAACAGCTATGAAGGCAAGGATAGCCACAAGGGCAAAGACAGCTATGAAGGCAAGGACAGCCACAAGGGCAAAGACAGCTATGAAGGCAAGGATAGCCACAAGGACAAGAATACCAACAAGGATAAGGATAGCAACAAGGACAAGAGCAGCTACGATAACGACAACAGCTATGAAGGCAAGGATAGCTATAAAGATACCAACAGCTATGAAGGCAGCAATAGTTATGAAGGCAGCAATAGCTATGAGGGCGGTAATGGCTATCCTATTGCAACAGACTATTAGTGATGTCGAATGGTGTTGTTGTAGGGCATGACCAGACATGTATTACTTCATTTTGATGAAATTCATCATCATTGTTATAGATCTCAAATACAATAAACGTCAATTTCTATGGTTACATACACAATGATTGTTTATTTGAATACGACTAACACTAATGGTCGAATATATATATATATAGGAATGTCTTATAACAATAGTTGCATCTCCATTATCATGGTTTAATCGATTTGTTTTCGTAATGCTATTGGAACTAGTTAGCAATCATATAACCTTCTACATGAGTGAATACACTTACCCTCTACTATGTTGAGGAATGCAGCACTGGCAGGCGAATCTGGATAGGTTTCTACGAATGACATGCCATGATCGCACGATTTACCTGTAATGATTAGATGTTAATTTGCCGTCATTGCATTATAGGATAATAATGACTTACCAATCAATGGATCCAATGGAACAGATCCAAGGAATGGTACATTGAATTCTTCGGCCATTTTACGCGCACCTCCACTATTAGCAGGAAATATCTCGGATTCACCCTATTCATACAGCATTTGTTAGATTTAATAATCCAAATGCATAAATAAACTTACCTTGCAATTCGGACACACGAATCCTGACATGTTTTCCGCGACACCTAGCACGCGTAGCCCGACCTTCTTGCAAAAGTTGAGCTCTTTACGTACATCTGCAAGTGCTACCTCCTGCGGTGTAGTCACCACAAGTGCACCATCTACCCCAGCATCGCGTAAATATTGCACAAGCGACAGGTGTTCATCACTGGTGCCAGGCGGTGTATCCACTAGCAAGTAGTCCAGCTCGCCCCAATCGACATCCTTGAGGAATTGCTTTATCAGGCCATTCTTCTTGGGTCCTCGCCAAATGACGGCATCTGCCGATTCACGCAAGAGGAAGCCAACCGACATGACGGCTAGATTATCATCGGCATAAACTGGCTGCCAGCCTGTCATCGCTTGATGGACACGCTCGCCATCGACACCCATAACTCGAGGGATTGACGGGCCGCAAATGTCAACATCGACCACGCCCACTTGCAGTGCGTGGTTGTCGACAGCGGCTAGTGCGAAAGCTAGCTGTCCCGTAAACGTGCTTTTACCTACACCACCTTTACCGGATAGTACTAGAAGTTTACGACGAACATTGGCCAGTCGATCACGAATTACAGCAACGTCTAATATTCCCCTATGCTTTTAGTATTAACGAATTGACGGCTATTTGCAACGTACCTGGATCTGGACCTTTAGGTGTCGTAGCACATATTTGCTGGTTAGGACAACCGGCGCATGCGTCCGCTTTACCAGCTTGTTCGCTAGTGGTGCCCTATTTTTCATATGAATGTACTATGTGAGTATGCAATTATGGTAGGAATTTGTATTCCTTGCTTACCGGACAGTGTTCTGGTGCGTTGGCTGGCGTAGCAATGTCAGTCATATTATTATTGTAACGAAAGGAAAGGAAAGGAAAGGAAAGGAGGAGAAAGGAAAAGAAATAGTTGTCCAAGCTGTGAACTCGATAACTCATATGTCGCTGCTTATTAATCTTTTTTTCACAAGATAATCGATCGATGTTTTTTCTTGATGAATTTGAACATTGTTTATTAAAGTCAAGTAGCAATGATGATTATTAAAATTTTAGTATTTTTAATAGAGTAAATGCCTGGTTACAATCAGGTTAGAGATATGCTTCGGGCATCCAGGGATGAATGTTGTAAATGTTACGGATGGTGATCGCGTTCAGCTGGTCGAAATCTGCATCAGGAATTTGGTACACTTGGAAGTTCTCGTAGATTCTTTCTGGATTGCTCGACTTTGGTACAACTGATAATAGAAGCAATTAATGGTAAGTACATTTGCTAATCAATTCGACGATATCGACACCTACCTGATGCACCATGCTGGATAGCCCAGCTTAGTAGAGTTTGTGCCGGTGTTTTATTATTCTTCTTTGATACCTCGCAAACCTATTATAGACAAGATATAGTAAATTATTAGTGTTTCTTTCTTTTTCATTATTTCCACATGTGCATGTGCTTACCGTTGCATCCTTAAGGAGGAGTGGCTCTTTTAGGAATCCAAAGGAACGATAGGCTGTAACGTGGATATCGTTATCCTGGCAGAACTTGACGAGTTCCGGTCGTGGATGGTATGGATGAAGCTCAAATTGATTAACAGCCGGTACCACTGTGGTCTTTTCAACAAACGTTCCAGGTCCTCGATGCTAAAGTTAGACACACCGATAGCCTTGACTTTACCGGTTTTTAGTAGTGCCTTAACGAAAGAAAAAGAAAAAGAAGAAGAAAAGATTAGTAACTTGTGGTAATTTATTCAATATTGTTGCTTAGTAGTCGGTGATAGATACTTGCCTCCATTGCACGCCATGTGTCGCAAAAATCAATATCGGCCATGCTGACCGTGCCATCGGGATTCTTGGGAATTAGCTCGTCACCGCGTTTGAATGCTTGCGGGAAATGCATAAGGTAAAGGTCCAAGTAGTCGAGCTGAAGATCGGCCAATGTTTTATCGAGTGTTTTCTCAACGTCATCGGGATGATGACTGTTATTCCATAGTTTCGACGTAACAAAATACTGGTCGCGTGGCAGTCCCGCTTGTTTTAATGCCTTGCCAATGGCATCTTCTTGACCGTAGAATGCCGCGCAATCCAAATGACGATAGCCCACCTCGAATGCCCTATTAATGACGTCGACCATCTCTTCCGCCCGGATGTCATCTGTTATAGTTAGCACTACTACAATGGATATGTGGATGTGGATGCCACTCCTCTACACGTACAAGTTCCTAGGCCAACAGCAGGAATGCTGGCACCGGTATTCAATTTGAACGACAAGTTAGGCGACATCGTGATCATAAAAAGCAAGAGAAACAGAGAGAGAGAGATAGAGAGAATGATATATACGTGATATGAATTGCAATAGTAGATATGGTCTTGTTTTTTATAGCTACTTGGAAGCTGTAGTCGCTTAGTAAGGCTATACCCGTGTTACTATTGATTTAATATGTTTCAATTATTGTGTATTACGCGTACTAGTGCTTCATCTACAAATTATTAGTAATCTCATAGTGGCTGAATATGAATTGGGACAGTGTTATTACTTCGGCAGAAACAATAAGCGCGAGTAATAGTAAATGACATCATTATCACGAATAAGACGAAGCTAATGGAAGCTTAAATTATTAATCAAGGTCTATTTCACAGTTTGTTTGTTTGATAATATGATATCTAGTAGTAAACAGGTAAGGAATACGTAAATGGTTAAAACAAACAGCAAGCAATTTATTATGAGTAAAAATGAATAAAGTTTGTACCATGACCGTATAAGTCGATGACACGATCACAGATTAATAGTACCCAGCAAGCTGATTACGTGCAGCGACACACTTCCGACATGAACAATTGTACGGATGCTTGTGATAAGTAGGCGGTAGAGAGTTGCTCGATGTATCAACATCACCATATGCGGTATTAACATCAGTGGCATCAACACCATCATATGCGGTATTAGCATCAGTGGCATCCACACCACCATATGCCGCGTTAGCACCAGTGGCATCATAGGTTGTATTCGAGGTGCTAGTACTTGGATATGATGTACTCTCGGCCGTGTATTCATACTTGTCCGTTGCAGTAGGCGTAGCTTTACTCTCGGTGGATGTCACTGAATAGACGCCTGGTGCATAATCAGTTGCTGTAAAGGAGTTGCTTGGAACATTTGGTGCGGGTACAGTGGAGCTTGAAGCATCAACGGTAGCTGAGGAAGTGCTTGATGTGGCACTTGCCAATAGATCACTAGTGCTCGCTTGTGGTGTAGGTGAGCTTGCCGTATTACTTGAGGTGATAGACGCACTCGCACTACTACTACTACTACTAGTTGTTGTTGTAGTGTTGTCATTCGTTGACGACGAATCATTGCCATTAGTTGGTGGCCAAGTGGTGGCGTTAGGGTAACGACATTCTATTTTGACATCTTTAATGTACATCTTGTACACCGCGTTAGGATCCGTCCAGTCGGTTGGGGTGCCAGCCCATTCCGCCGTGCCCTTCGCTCCCTGACCTCCATCCCATATGCCCATTTGTACGTGTGACAACTTGCTCGGATAGTTGTAGGTACCGTTACTCTGTCGAGTGGTGGACCGTTGCGCCGTACGAATTAGCTTGCCGTCGACATACCACGATATGTAATCCGGCTGCCAGTCAATGCTGTACTCGTGGAAATCCACCGTCGTATCGAATTCAAGCGCGTGTTCACTGCCCTTCGTGTAGTCTAGAATGCCGTTTAGTAATAGTTGGTTTGCACCTGCTTGCGATTCTTGCCCACCCATTCGAAATCGATTTCATCACCCTCAGGCGACATGGTAATGAACGAGGACACCACACCGGGTGATGTAACTGCAGTTTTAATGACTGCCGTCATTCTTCCATATTCCATGTACCTAACAATGATGACAGTGTTAATAAGCATGAACATTTACACGCGTATAACCACCTACCTAGACCAACTAATGGTGGCGCCCACACCCTGCTTTTTACCGAACTTGTTTAGCGTGTCTCCTACTTTCATCTGCATCATGAGTTGATTATCCTCGATGGACGCATATCTCGGTCCATCCTCTATAATCCAGTCAACGGAATTGGGATTGCCGTTGTACTCACTACGAGGCTGAATACGTGACGAATTAGTGAACACACTATTGTAGTTGGCACATTTGGCAGTGGATAGCACGACGCTGATGAAAATGAATCGCTAGGCTGGCAGCCTTCCGAGCAAGATTTCACGTCTGAACCGCAGGTGCCGGCAAAGCAGCATGGTGCCGATGCATCACATACTTTGCCATCATTCTTGCAAATGGCATACGTGCTATCCAAATGGCTAATGGCTAGTGCTACGGCAAACAGTGTCGTCAGGATCATTGGCTAAATAGTGATAGGAAAAGATGGTGGTAAGCAAGTTATATTCTAAATAATGATAATATGGTTATCATCACGCTTACTGGTGTGCGCATAGATGAGACAAGCGATGTATCGAGGAAACTTGCCAGCAAGAAGAGTATTTATTGAAGTGTAGTATGCGTTGAAAATAAATGATAATGCGGAACGATCGATATAAAGGTGTCAACATGTCCTTGTCGTCCATTACCGTGACCCATTTAAATGACATCCTAGAATACTGCAATGATGGTCCGCTTCCCATTTTAACGGTGATCTACTCGAAATAGTAAAGCAGCCTACTTGAATTGGACATATATTTTTAGCTCGATCTTTTAGGATCATTCGTAGTTCAAACGAGCATTATTGATTTCCTAATATATAGACTGCGGCATTAAAGCAATGAACCGCCATTATACTACCGCTTAAATGGATTATCACGAATGTAGTTGATGCTTCTTTTATAGTTTCATAGTTTCATGGTAATGCATAAACTAACATTATCATCATTGATTGATTGATTGATTGCAGTGTAAAATCTGCTTTTATTACGCCAGTACAATAACATAAATGGAAGAAGATGAGGAAACTGGTGTGTGTGTGTGTGTGTGAGGAACAAGCTAAACTTCTTAGAAAGTAGTCAATGCACTAACCAAAGCTACCAAACCTGCCACAAAGCGATAGGCGCGGTGAATGTAGAGGCAAATGAACCACCGTCATCTTCGCTTGGCACGTAAGGACCATCTGGATTGGCCTTACCCTTGGGCTTTGGTCCGTAACCGGCTGGTGGCCAGTTGCCCGTAGCATTCGGGTAGAGACACTCGATCTTGAGACTCTTCACGTATAGCGAGTAGATCTTGCTCTTGTCGGACCAGTTGGTGGGTGTGCCAGCCCAATCGGCCGTACCCTTGAGACCCATGCCACCATCCCAGATGGAGAAGCCAACGTTTGACATCTTATTGGGGAACTTGTACGTGCCATTGGCCATTCTCTCGGTGCTGTTACGTGATGCGGTACGTACGGGCTTGCCATCCACCCACCAGGTAACGTAGTCGGGCATCCATTCGATGGCATACTCGCGGAACTCCTTGCTCGTGTCAACGCCAACATTGTGATGTCCACCCTTGGTGTAGTCCAATTCATTATTGTAGTAATAGTTGGACTGGACTTCGGTTGGATCCTTACCGACCCATTCAAAATCGATTTCATCACCTTCCGGTGACTTGGTAATGAACGACGAGACGACACCTGGTGACATCGAGGCAGATTTCATTACAACGGTAGCCTTACCGTATTGCATGTATCTAACATGAAACAAAATAAATAAACGAGACAAAAAGCAATTAGTAATGATCATTACATGTATACGCACACATATATATATAACAACGATGATGATGTACTTATAGGAAAGAAAGAAGGAAATACTTACCTAGTCCAAGTGACAGTGGCACCGAAACCACCATAATTACCGGCATCATTCTTCTTATCACCTTGATACTTCATATCCAGCTGTAGTCCACTGCCTCCAATGGATGCGTAATTCGGCTCAAAGTCACTGGTCCAATCAAAGTTGTTTGGATTGCCATCGTAGTTAGCAGCAGCAACTAGTTCCTTGGGATTATCGAAATTAGTCTCGAAATTAACACAGGCAGGCTTAGGATAGCAGGAGTTGGGCGAGAACGAGTTCTCGGGATCACAACCCGCGGCACAAAAGTTCGGTTTAGAGTCGCAGTAGCCGTTGAGACAGCAGGGCGAGTCCTCGCTACACTTTGAGCCAAAGTTCTTACAAATAGCGTTTACTTGCGTCAAACTAGAGGCAAGCAAGATGGAGGCCGCAGCGGCAATGGTCTATGAAGTAGTAATAGAGACAAATGAATAAGCATTGTTAATAACTTATAATAATAATGCATTGTATTACACCACTTACCCAGGTCAACTTCACCATGTTATTAATTGTTGTATAGGGTAAATGATAATGATATCTTATTAATAGATTGTGTATACGTATTGTTCAAGTATTATAGTAAAGAATTTTTACGATTGTTTGCACCACACAAACCGAACTATTGGTGAATGTTGTGTGATATAGAAAGAACAAGAAGATAGGGAAGGAAAGAAAGAGACAGTGGCTGAAACGCTTCAAACGTAGAGCAAGTGCTTATTATTACTATTAAACAGTAGAAGATGTGAAAATATCGGAATGAATAACTAATTAACGGAGTGAATAGACAATGCTAGTAAGGACATGAGGCTATGTATGTGTCTATTTGTATGTGATGCCGTTGTCTTTTGTAGTCAGCGTGGGATAAGAAAGGAAGGACCCGTTAGAATTCCATTTTGTTAGTCCGCAACATTCAAAACGGGACTATTTCCGTTTACTTTTTACTTTTTGTACAATCAATTGGGAAAGTTGTCTACTTGACTGATTGACTGATTGATCATGTGCCAATGATTGTAGTGGTGGTATACAGCGCAATTCTATTCACCGATTTGCTAAATACACACATCAAGTAGTACTATTGACCATTTAATACTTGGCCTGTATTGTCTTCATTTCTACTCGCCATCTTACCCTTTTGTGTGATAGATAGTGGATAGTGGATAGTGGATAGATGTTCCTTGATGTATACTAGAGTCAGTAGTGTCTAATTGATACATTACCATATTTGACGGATATTCCCTAATAGGATAGTCATACAAATGTCGATCAAAGACTCCTTTGCCATTCCTTAGAATAGGCGTAGGACAGCATTCCATAGAATGTTTAATACTAATCGTAATACTATTTCGGATATTTATATCTTTTTATATCATAATGCCAGTATCGTAATATACATCATGTCATTGATGATATGACTATTACTACTACTTCAATCATACAATTATATCCAATAATGTTCTATATATTTACTGTATTTATTGGTTAACTAGGATGCAATGACATATATATATCAGCATTATCCACTTGATGCAGTAGTTACTGATCATCTTCATCTTTATCCATACCAAATTGTCGATAGTCTATACGATTACCACGCGTACGTCGTCCACTAGTGATAATATTACTAGTATCTATTTCCTCAAAATCATCTTCTATAATATAGTTAATAAATGGTAGTCGATTCATTCTTTGCTTAACTTATTACAACTTACCAACATCAGATGCGGCTTCATTAAAGTTATCATCATCGTCATCGTCATCGTCATCATCACTGTTTTTGGATTTACGCGATTTTTTACGCTAATACGACGCGATAAATATGATTAGTTTACGCGTCCCTATTATCTTTTCCTACTATTTACCTTTTCTTTTTCTCTTCCTTTACCCTTGCTGCTTTTTGACGACTCTAGCTTTCGTTTCCTTGGTATTGGCTTAATCTCTTCTTCCTCTCTCTCCTTCCTCTTCTTCTTCCTCTTCAGGCTCGTCTTCCTCAACTTCGTCTTCCTCTTCCAACTCCTCTTCTTCTACTTCTTCGTCTCCATTTTCTTCAACTTCTTCCTCAACTCCTCTTCCTCTTCTACTTGTTCTTTACCTTCTTCTTATCAGCTATATCCTTTGGTTTACTACTATCCAATGCAGTGGCATCTTTAGTATTGCTCGTACTATCCTGCTTGTCACTCATGTTCACGATAACTGAAATATCAATAGTAGTTGGTAGATTCGTATTGAAGAAAAAACGTAAAAATAAAAAGGAGTCAGTACAAATTGATTATTATTGTTAAGTTTGATTTATTAATGAGACAATTCGGAACTGTATCATCACATTTTATTTGACACACGTGTGTTTACAACTGCCACTCTGTCATCACTCACAATCATACCTTTCCGTTATTATCATTTGTAGTTGATGTCAGCTCTTTACTCGTTTCTAATTTGATAGTAATAAATAGCCTGCTATATATACACTCACATATATATTACGTGTTCAGTCTAAGGACAAAGAACACTAGGTAAGAATAGTACGCGTATTACTACTACTAGTGTACAACTGACGATTAAGCGAGTTGTGCTTTGTTTATTGTTTTCTCCTATCTATCAACTAGCTACCACACTCTATACACGTGAACGCGTTTATTTATACTGTATCTACACCGTGTATAGAAGCAAGTGAGGTTGATGGCAACAACGGCAGACGAAGCGGCCGGCGGGCCAGTTGACTTGCTGGCGGCGCATCTCTCGCTGCCCGTGACCGATCTAACGCCCTTGTTTGCCACTGCTAGCGAAGTGTTATTAGCGACTATCGCCGAGAAAGTAAAGGCGTGCGATCAAAGATTTGTTGAATCACGTAATGCATTGGAGGAGGAACGAGCGCTACGCAATCAGCTTGAAGTCAATCGAGATCGTTTGCTCAATCAGCAGGAAACAAAGTTGAAGTTTATTACGTCGCAGCAGGAAAGATTACGCGCTGAAGTAAACAAGGCACAAGAGGAAAAAGCCCAATCAGGTGAGTTGTATATATATATGCGTGTGTGTGTGTTGGCACGTTAGATTCTACGATCAAGAAGATATTTATTATCCTGTTGACTTGTAGTGGCGGCCCTCGAGCAGTTACAAGCTAGCCTGAAGAACCAACAAGGAAGTACCCAGGATTTAAGCCAGGAGTTGGAAGAGGCTAAGCGAAAAGTAGCAAACTTGAAGCGGATCTACAAGATACGAATGCACTACTGGAGCGACGAGCCGAGAATGCCGACGTTGTAGTGAAGGAGCAGCGTGAACTACTAGAGAAGAACACGGAAGCACGCGCCGAAATTCGTCGATTGGAGGCCGAGTTGCAGCAAGCGCGTTCATCCGAACTGGCCGTTACATTGCGTGAACAAAAAGCCACGCAGGAACTTGCACTTGCTCAGCAGAACGTCGAATGGCTTACCAAAGAGCTCGAGACAAAGTCGTCCGAATTACTACGTCAGCGACAAGAGCGAGCCGAGAGACGACACAGTTGCAAACGGCGCTAACCACGGCACGAAGCGAAGAGGCGATGGCGTCGCAAAAGGCTGCCATCACCGAGCAGCGTCTAGAGGTGTGCACGCACAAGTTGGAGGAGGCACTGAAACGACAACGCGACCTAGAACAACAACAAGCGGAGACGGATGCTGCTTTCAAAACCGAGATGGAGCACAGAAGCGACTCTGCGAGCTATGGGAGAACGGTCAGCAAGAGGCACGCGAGCGAGTTAAACAGCTCGAAGGTAGGATAGCATTAGTATGATGGGATTGAACAATTATTAAATGAATGCATGCATGTATGCATGCTATACACCGATAGATTTGATGCTGGAGATGCGGGGTGCGGTAGATCGAGCCGAAGAACGTTGTCGATTAGCTGAAGCGCAAGAGGCTGACACGCATAACGAGTTAAGTCGACAGCTAGAAAGTCAGAATGCGGAACTAGCTCGTCTTAAGGAAGAGTTACGCACTGCAAATGAGCTGTTAGGCGATCGTGATTCCATATCACAGCAACAGGGCGCAAACTCGAGTGTATTATTGTCGCCAACAGCTGCGGCTGTGTCTCGTATGCAGAAATCGGGTAAAACATTTACACAAGTAGTAAGTTGTTAATTATAAGCGTAGACTAGTATCTCAGATAGCTAATCATCATGATGATAATGACAATAATAGTATTCAGATTATGTTAAATTACAGGAAGAACTAGCAGCTGAGAAACGTGAAAATGAACGAATTACCGAGTCATTGACGGGCATATTACAGGAGATCGACGAACGGGTAAGTTATTAATCTCGTAATAAATCAGTGTTTCTTTTTATATTAATTTACTCATATATGCATACTTGCATGTATGATATACTATTAGGCACCATTACTGCAGAAACAACGCGAGGAATACGAGGCCATTTGTAAGGAGGCAACTCAATTGGCGGATCAATTGACCACGGCTATGCGAGATCGTGAGGAATTAGCGCAAAGGGCTGAAGATGCTCGTCTACATCAAGAACGAGTAGATCGCGAGAATCTAGCATTAAAGAAGGGTAAGCTGTATTGTGTAAACATATTAATCAACGACTAATCATTAAACTATATTACCATAGAGTCTGAACGGTTAGCATTGCAAGTGCAAACCTTGCTAGCTAAACAGCAAGGCATATCATCGAGTGAGATGGCCAGAGCGTCGACATTGAATGCATCACCACATCCTATGGGTAATAATGCGCAAGTCGAGCAGATTATCATTTCGCAATTGACGACATTCCGAGACATTCAAGAGTTGCAACAACAGAATCAACGTCTTCTCAAGGTACGCAAGATCTTGCCACGCGCTTGAACAAGAGGAAGATAGGAAGCAGCAGCGACAATCGGAACTCGAGAGTGAAGCCATTGCAGAGGCGCAACAATTAATTGAAGCACTACGGGATCGGTTGAAAACGGCGCATCTACGCATTGACTCTTACACTCGTGAACGTGATTTACTACGTGAATGCTCGACAATGCTGGTAAGGCAGTGCCCACTTCGGATGTGTTGATACCGAGGAAACACCCGCTACACCGGAAGTAAATGCATCCTCCGTGACAGTCCCTATGCAGCAAGACACTGAAAATAACGCGCAGCCAGCATCGCCTGAAATGAGAACAATGCTACGCGAGTTACAGGAGCATTTCGATGCTTATCGCAAGGAATCAGGTGCTGATCTACACACGCTTAAAGAGCAATTGGAGCAAGCGCAAAATCAATGCACCACCTATCGTGTTGAGGTTGCTCAGGCTAATGCACAAATAACCTATTTAAATGGTAAATATCTAATATAGATAGATATCTAGTATAATAAGCTAATCATTGATGAATATCACAATTTATTAGAGCGTTATCAATTGCTGGTGGAAAATACTGAGTTGCAAAAGAATGAATTACAACAAATACGAGAGCGTAATGCTGTACTTCAAGAGCAACAAGGACGTCAGGAATTGGTCAATCGTAAAGTAAGCAGTATTATTATATGTGTATATATGCATGCTAATTAATCATCAAACGTATTAGGCCAATGATGAATTGTTGATGGCGCGTGAAACGCAAGAGAAACTACGCCAAGAGTGTGCCAATTTGCGAGCGGAAAAGCAACTCTTCCAAACCATGCAGGATCGTATGATGCAGGAGAATAATGAGCTATCTAAAGAGCGAAGCAATCTTAATGATATGATGCGTAACTTGGAGCAAATGCAAAAGGAAGTGGAACGCTCATCAAACGATGCTAGAACACGTTTCGAGCAACAGCTACAAGCGGTGGAACGTGAACTGTAAGACATTGCTAACATTCGTATTATTGCTAGCATTATTACTAATCTAATGGTACATGTTGGATTATAGGGAGACTTGCAAGGTTAAACTGGCAGAGGAATCAAATGCACATCGTGGACTATTGTTACGTAAGGAGATAGAGTCAAAGGACTATCAAACACGTATTGATCAGTTGGTAAGTAAATGAGACATGCTATAATGGTAAATGTTATATTGCTAACATTATCGTGACTAGACCACTGAGCATCAAAAGACGCGTGAACAATGGATGGTGGCCAAGACGTCGTTGGAGCATCAGAATCAACGTGTTAGCGAGTTGGAGGGCAAACTACAATTGGCAGAAGAACGTCTACAAGAATACGAACGACCAAAGACTAGTGCCACTACCGATACTGATGAGCCAGTCGAGGAACGACAACGACAAGAGATTGTGCGATTACGGTAAATATATATATATATACATATACTATACAGCGACATACTTATACGTCACGTGTGTTAATAGAGCCGAGCTAATTGAAGCGAAGAAGAGCGTGGAACGAGCGGCTGAACAAGTCGAGCAATACAAAGCGATTAGTAGTGCTAGCGAGGAGGCATTGGCTAGTCTACAAACGACAATGTCGGAATTCGAACGACAGGCCGAGCAACGACAAACTGATCAAGAGGCAAGTCTATAAATAGAAACGTGTACCATTATTGCTATGTTGAATGCTAATTGATGCATACATGATTATTCAGTCGACTATCAATAATTTACGAGAGAAGGTCAATGAACTGACAAGTGAATTGGCAAAGACAACGCAAGAATATTCGCAATTGCAAGAAGAGATCGCCTCTGCTCGTGATGGATGGCAACGAGAGAAACAGCTACTCGAGGAACGAGTGGAGCAACTGAAACGAGAGGAACAGAATGTAAGTTACAGCCTAGATGTGAAAATACTAAAGATGATGATTAACATGTCACATGATAGGTGTCAAGTATGCGTGATAGTATGAAGGAGGATGTACGTCGACATGCCGAACTAGCTCGCAATGCGCAGAAACAATATCAGAACGAACTAGTGGCACATGCTGCTGATGTCCAAGCATTAGGCGAGGCTAAAGAGCAATGCCAACGACTGTCCGATCAACTTGCCATTTGTCGTTCGGAAACAACTACCGCTGAAGCTAAGCTAAAGAGTGCCGAGACTTCATGGGAGGAGCAACGATCGATTCTACAGCGTAATATCTCGGATTTGGAGGATCGGTAAGTGATCAAAGCATCATCATCATCATAATTGCTAATATATGTTAATATACTGGTAATAGATGCTCCGAGTTAACTGTTCAAAATAATCATTTACAGTCTTATTTGGATACAGCAGCTGCACAAGCACGTCGAACAACTACAGCAGCAGGAGATGTCGCAGACACTAGCAAAGAGATTACATCAAATGATACACTGCCAACAAGTGGACAAGAGCAGCAATGGCAAGCAATTCATCAGGATCTACGCAATGAAAGTGTTCGTCTAAGGTCACAGCTGGATCTTAAGGAGAGCGAAGCACGTCGTTTACGTTTGCAACTTAGTCAATCTGATCGACAATTGGCCGAATGTCGCTCTCTACTTATGGAGGCAAGTATTACTAGTTGCTAGTTATGTATACATTACGCGGTAAGTGCTAACCCTTGATGTATTCGTTATTAGGAGCGTAAACGTCAAGAATCCTCGTTGCAAACGGCTACTCAACATAACGAACTTATGGATAAGGTCAATCAGCTGAATATACTACGCGAGAGTAATGGTGCTTTACGCGCGGAGAATGGACGTATTCAACAGCGTGTCACGCAACTAGAGAGTAGTCTGACCAATGCCACTGCTCAATTGGATCCGTTACGCGAGAAGACAGCCGAATTAACCGCGGATGTTGAGGCAAAGGAAGCGGAAATCACACTATTGAAACGCGATAATCAACACTGGAAGGATCGAGCCCAGCAGATATTGCAACTTATAAGCGTATTGATCCATTTGAGCATACACGCTTGCAGGATGAATGTACTCGACTGGAGCAGGCTCTTAACGCGGCTGAAACACGACAAACGGAGCTGCAGCATCAAGTGGAAGAATTCGAGAAGCAGGACGAAGGAACAAAGCGTAAGATTCAACAGCTTACGGAGTATATCAGTCAATGGCAGTCTCGTTATCGAGATATGGTACACAAGAGCCAAGAGAAGATGCAAGCATTACAGGATCAATTGAAGGAAGCGCAACAAGCGGCGACACAACAGCAACAAACGACGGAAGATAAAAAGGAACGAGAACGACTAGAGCAGGAGCATCAACAGTTGCTAGCAGAGAAGGCAGCCTTAGTGACCAAGGTTAATGAACTGGAAGCAACCGTCAATAATGAACAAGTAGGTGACATTTATATAGGATATGTTCATCTTACATTATCTTACATTATCTTATTTTATATTTAGGAGCGATTCAAATCACTTCATCAGCGTGCCAAAGTTAAACTACAAGAGATGAAGGCAAGCTATGAGGAAAAGATGCAACAGCAGCAACAGCAAACATCTACCGCTGAATCATCGGATAGTGCCATAGCCGTTGAAGCAGCACGTCAACAAGAGCGCAGTGTTTGTGATATGCGATGGCGTGCTCGCTATTCCATGCTAGAACGACGGGTGGAAGGTCAACGTGAACAGATCACTCAGTTGAGATCAAAGATTGTTGCATTAGGTGGCCAGGTTGAGGAAATGACACCTACTACACCTACCGGTTTGCTTTCCGGACCAACTACACCTGTAATCACTGTTGCTCCAGAGTTATCTGTGTCAATAGCAGCTACAGCCATGCCTAGCAATGAATCACATAAACGACCATTACCTGTTGATGAAGATATCGAAATGACCGAAGATGGTGCAATACTACCCGCTAGTCAAGAGACCACAACAACCAATATGGAAGCTATGTCGACTGAGACACCATCTATCACTACAGTCATTGTAACATCGACACCGCAATTACCAGATGCAAAACGTGTGAAGCTAGAAGAACCATCCATTGTTGCCACCACTTCTGCTACTGAACCCGTTACTGCTACAACAACAACATCATCGCTGAATAGTAGTGCTGCTTCATTTATACCAAGTACTCCTGCTATTAGCACTGTAGAAACGTATGTAAAATAGGATAAATTCTAATTGCATAATTTTATTAATCTCACTTTATCATTTTAGATCTACTGAAGATTCACTAGCATCAACTGTAGTGGAAGAACAGCAAACAATAGTTACATCTACTTCATCTGATACTGTAGCAACTAGTACCACCACTGATATAATGACCGATATGACTCAAGTAGAAACAGTCGAGACTCAACCTAAAATAATTGAAGCTGAAGACGTAGAGACTACTACTACTACTACTACAGTGGAAGAAGAAGGAATTGTTACTACTACTGAAGATGAAGCAATGAATACAGAATTACCGATATCTACACAATCAACATCTGAACAAGTAAAAGTAGAAGAGATGTAAGTGTATTAATTGATTATAATAACAATAGTAGTAATAATATGATTATTAGTCAAATGGATCAGCCATTAGATACTACAGAAGTAGCTACACCCACCAAGTAAGTAATCATTCTATTGTAATTGATTACGTAGTAGTTAACTAATTCTATATTGTGATTAGTATTGAACTACCTGAAAGTATATCGACTACACCTGTACCTCAAACACCATCTTCTGAATCTAGTGTCACCACCACTATTGCTACTAGTGTTACTGATGTTAGTGATAGTGCTACTACTGTTGAAACATCAACACCTATTACAGTACCTGTATCCACTACAAGTGCACCAATATCATCGATTGTAACTACTGCTACATCGGCTACAAGCACTACAACAACATCATCAGTAGTTGCTGATAAACCTGCTGATACCACAACATCAACAACAGCACCACCAGTCAAGAAATTCCAAAAGATTGAATTTGATCTACCTCGTAAGTTATTACATTCATATAATCAATAGAATAATATTTATTTATTTATCTATGATAATAGGTCGACCTACAACTACAGGAACATCAGCTGTTGATGCTAATGCATTAGCAAAAGCTCGACGATTAGAAAAGTTTAGAGGTGCTGCTACTACTACTGCTGCTACCACCACCACTACTACAAGTAGTGTGCCCACAACTACATCCACTACTGCTAGTAGCACAGTTGTTCCTAGTCCTCCAGCTATTCCAGGTAAGTCATTATAGTTACAATCTATATACAAAGTAATCATTTACTTAGTAATGAATCATTCATATAGCAGCAATTACTGCTACGCCACCCGTTGTTACTGCTACTAAATTGCCAGAGAGTGGTAAGCTTAGCACTACTTCCGCACCTACTACGACAGTCGCAGCAGCAACAGTAGCAACAACAACAACAGCAACAGCACCAACAGCACCGGTAACAACAGCGGCAGCAAAAGCAGCAGCAGATCTTGAAGCCACAGCTAGAGAATTACGTGAACGTGCCAAAGCATCATTAAGAGGACGAGGACGAGGTCAAGCACCCAGTATTGGTCGTCCATTGCCTACTGCTATTACACCATCTACCATTGCTGGTACGCTGTCTCAACACCTGCAACAACAACAACAACTCAACCCGCAGGTCGAGGTGCAGGACAATCCGGTACACATACCACTCATGCACCAGGTGGTCGTGGTCGTGGTAGGGGACGAGGTCGAGGTCGAGGTGCAGGAGGACATCAAACAAATCCATCATCAGACCATACATCATCATCCTCTAATCAATAATTGATTGTCATTTATAATTAATAACACTAAGCAATGTCATTGAATACAGTGTCCATTTGCACTTATATCATAAACTGAATATTCTATACATGATATGATATATACATGTGTGTGTCTAATCCTTTTTCATAAACATTTATTCTATTCAACAACAACAACAATATCATTATCATTGTTATTATTACAATTGTAATAGTGATAATGATCAATAATGAGACAAATAACACAATCCAATCCAATCATACTTGTGTGTATGTGTGTCATCTCTTATCAACATATCTTTGGTATAAGAAAAGGTAAGAAAGGCAAGAAGGAAGAGAAAAGAGACAAGAGAGAGAACAATAATAAGTGTAAAGATATACATAATATGTGTATATTTACAAGTAGTATAGAAGATATAAGATATTATATCAACTATAATCTACTAATTCATTTGTATATACTAATTGATATTCATCATCCCATTCAATTATATCATAGAATAGTGCTTACTATCTATTCATTGTTTTCGTACTTTCTTGTTCTTGTTCTTCCTGTTGTTGTTGTTGTGTTGTTGTTGTTTAAATGAATAATCCTAGTTATACACGTCTATTCATTCACTTATAATGAAATTAGACGGTATTGTATAATGGTAGTAGTAGTAGTAGCAGTATTAGATGATGTTGCTGATTACAACAACAACAACAAGCACCTTTCAAGAGTAATCTACCATTCATAACAATATGAATACTATTGCAAATGTCTATCCATTTAGATAATGAACTATCAACGCTATCGTAATAGTCGCTTCATTTGTCGATCATTCATGACAGCGACACCATAAGAGCGTGCTTTAACACGTAGATTTGCATCACCAGTTACTATACGGAAGTCTCGGTGGATGTAGTTGACATACTTCAAGGATAATATCATCAAGGGTCTTTGTAGATGATTGATTCAATATAGAATGTTGTTGATGTTGATGTTGATGAGTAGTGTCATGTAATTCATTCTCCTCGGTGGTCATCATTACTGTTGCTGTCATCTCATCATTATCTTTACTACTATAATCACCCCATCGATCTGCATCATCTTCTCGATGGAATGACTCACTACGATACTGAATATTGGGTAGATAATTTCCTTTAGCTGTCTGTACACGTACAGGTAATGATGAAGCAGACATTGTAGATGATAGTGTTTCTGATTCGTTACCCAATCTTTGAGCAATTGGTGTGGCAAAATATGCTTCTAAATAAGCAAGTGCTTCACGTGCCGCTACACCTAGGGCAGACTCACTCTTTCGTAGTCCATCCAATTCAATGATAACTATCATTTGTGTTAACTATACAATCAATCTAGTAATGTATAACAAAATAGCTATAACTTACCAGCCAAAGGTAATATGATAGTCCATTGTCTAGATTGAATAGCCCGCTTAATAATGGATAGATCACGAATAAACATATTTGTATCAATAAGTAAAGTGGTAATCTTGCTAGGACATAATGTAGTAGCTGTTGATCGTTTAGATTTACTAATCGATCTATTCGTATTTGATCGAGTATACTCTTGATTGGAATATCGACGATGATGACGATCTGCAGTAAGCAATGATTCTAATTCACGTTTACGTGCCTTATATTACAAATCATTAATCATTTAAGTAATAAATAATCATGTTAATTAGTATACCTTCAAATCTGCTAATGGGCCATTTGTATCTGTAATATCGTCATCCTCTTCGTCATCCTCTTCATCCTCTTCATCTTCTGTTAAACTAAGTTGATCTATTATAGTAATAGGTTCAGGTATGGTTGAATGTGGTAATGACAATGATTGAACTATAAATTGCTCATCTTCCGTTGACCATGTCAATTCAGGTACCATCTAATTATTACATTAATATATACATATGTTATGGTCATCATTATACTTACTGTAGTTAATAGTTGACCTAGGGCAATAGCACGTCGTTGTCGATGTACTAATAGTTCCTTAAATGTCATGGGTTTCATCACATTATTGTCTTCATCTTGATCGATGAATGAATTATGTTCATCAGGTTCTTGCCAATGTCCGTAATCAGTGTCAATGAGTTCAACGGCATCTTCCACATCACGTAGTCGAGTAACATCCCATGCCATTAATGATGATGATGATGTATAGTAGTAGTAGTAGTAGTAGTACTATCACTATTTGTACGAGTCAGTAGTACCCATGACCAAGGGAATCCTTGTAGTTCAAAGTCTTCCGGTAGTGGAGGTAGATTAGTCGAGATAAATGTATGATCACTATTAGAGTAACCATTCTGATAATCATTAGGTGCATCCAATAATTGATAGATTATATTCAAGTAATCAGCTAATGCTTGCCAGAACTCATTTGATATCTATAATATATATATATATTAGATGTAAATTACATTTATATAATATCTATACTCTAATTTACCTGTGATACTATAGCTTCTCTTTGATAGAATGGCATATTTGTTGTCGAGGATGATTCATGATTAGTGTATTCTTTCTTATCATCCATTGTATTACACTCGGTGGTGTAGAGACCACGTCCAGCTAGCCATGTCATTATAATGATAGTATATAATAATACACCACGACTAGTTATAGATGATTCGGATAGATTAGCAGTGCTAGATTGTTGCCATAATTCAGTTGAGAATCGAGTTAATAATTGTGAGGCTAACAAGCGTACACTCATATACTCGTCGTCGGTCTCTTCAATGGCAGATGTTCTAGATACATGTCGATGTTGATCAATGGCTGAAAGATTAAGAATGATCATTCTAAATAGACACCAGAATGGATAATGTGCATGATAATGAGATGATTCATTGGCGTTACTCGATCCAGATTCATCATTAACTAGTAGCAGCACCTTTAGATGGTTGACAAGTAATTGATCAAGTAGTGAATTAAATTGTTCCAAACTAATAGTCGTATATTGTATTAGTAATATAAATATATATATAATATTATATATTTACCTAGTTTTACTAAATAGCATGCCATGGAGTTGAACAAATAGTCGTTCAAATTGTTGTCGTCTACCTAGGATGTTATCTGTTGAAGAAGGATTCATGGATTCTAATCGAGTTCGATTGACTTCAATAAGCATGATCAATGATTCGCGCGCATTATCGAAATGTTTATACGCAGTTAGACTAGAGAGTAATAGGTTAGATATTTATATATATTTATATATATATTACTAATAGTATTACCTTCGACTATAATAGTAAAATGCTTCCAATTCATGTTGAGACGCCAGGATGGCTAATTGATTATACACCTTGCCTAGATAGTTCATATGCAAGTTATTACTCTCTTCTTGCTTCATTTGTATCATGCAAGTATCCCCTCTTACCATTATCAGGTGTGAATCGAGTCACCCATCGATACCATGCTCGTGACTTTTTTAACCAGTAGCGACGTAGTGTGTCTACTTCACCACCACTGGCCAATCCAAACATACCGCGATATCGGGATAGATCTCCCATTGCCATGACACACGACCATAGACCGAGTTCAACTAGGGATGATGCCATATCATTGGGTGACATTGTCATGAATATGGCAGACAATCTGGATAGCGTGGACTGATAGAATTCCTCGGCCATTGAAATGTGTTCATTAAGGAGGCGACGTAGATTGTCCGTGATCGCTTGATTGGCACTACTCGTGGATTTCCCCTCCTTGTCATTGACACCTTGTGTCTTGTATTTAATACGACGACGTAGTGCGTCCATACATTGATAGACACCGTACTTCCATATTCTACCATAAGCATTTGCTATGCCATCCATAGTTGGATACTTTTTCGACCATTGTGTATAGCATGTCAATAAACTAGATTCAAATTACTTAGCAATTATATTTTTATACGTAGATATATATATTCACTCACCTTTGACATTGATCTAGACGACCACGCCAATACTCAACGGTATCTGCTTCAGTGGTGGTTGTCGCACTAGTATCGATAGTTATCTCACTATCATCGTATTCTCGTGCTGTAATGGCCATACGCTTCTCTAATTGCACGATCATCGATTGTAGTTGTTGTATTAAATCGTGCACGCCCATCGAGGGTGTGGATTGATGAGCGGTGGCGCTCTTAGACGTATGAATTTCTCGTGATTTAGCAGATCGATGTCGTCGATGTCCTGCTGTATGATCATGGCTTGTAGCGCTTTTAGGTGCCGTTTGAAGTGTTCCCGTATTAGGATCGAATAGTTGTCGTTCATTAGGATGAATACCACTTGTGTCACGCGGTTCAAATTCATCAACAGGATCATTTGTTGCACTAATGGAATAGAGTGGCATTGTTGATCTAGTTGGTTTACCGCGCTTTGGCCGTCGTTGACTTGTACTAGAATGATGTGGTCGAGTATCTTTAGGTGGCTTCGACGTGTATACAGTGCTACTAATAGATTCACTGAGTATACTCGCAGCAGGTTCTACCGGTAATGGCGCGATATCCTCCGGTAGTTCTGTATCAGGTTCACCGGGAACATACCAATTCTCGTCATCATCCGAGTTGAATCTACGATCACGTACCATTCCTCCTCCTCTGTCTCCTCCTCTACCTCCTCGTCCACGACTACGACGACCTCGTTCATGTTCATGTCCTGATCTTCCACCTCGTATGTTTATTAAACCTCGAGTCTTCCGACTATTCTTCCCTTCTAATGGCTCGCCTGCTGAATCTATTATATATATTCTATTAGTAATGTTATGTAGGTATAGGTATATATGTTATTACCACTATCCGATGCATCTTCAGCATTCATGTCTGCTACTACACCTGATGTCTTTGTTGAACTAGAATCTTGGAATGTTGCTGCTGCTGATGATGAGATGCAGTAACCGATTCACGACCACGACCACGACCACGTCTAGCCCGTTCACGTACTGTAATCATACCATCCGTATTGGGTTCATACAACTGTTTCTCCGTAGATCTACTATTAGTAGCAGTGGTAGTAGTAGTAGTAGTAGTAGTAGATGTAGGATTAGTAGATGCTGTCCCTGTTATCGCTTGGACTGTTGCCCCCGTATGATTTCGCTGTGTAGGTGCCACGTCTTTACCACGTCCACTATTTAGTAATCAAAGTTAGTTGCTTGTAAATTCGTTCATTCTTATACTTGCGCTGCATTACGTCGTTTCCATGTAGTCATCTTGTTAGTCAATTCATGAGCTAGATTACTCTCCTCCATTTCTGCTTTGTTACGTCGTGTAGTTGTAGCTGTTGTAGTTGTAGTTGTTGGTTGTAGCTGTAGCTGTACGATCAGCCCGTCGTGCCTGTGAAGATGGTTTTGACGATACTACCTCATGCTTGGTCTCGTGCGGCAATTGTTTCTGATCTTCCTTAACGTCATCGGTTGGCATAGTTGCCGGTTTATGAGTCGTTTTAGCTGTAGACGACATGTGAATTCAATGAGTTTTCTCTATAACTGATCAGTTAATGCCGTGCAACTGTCCTCTCAGTATTCAGCTAAATACATGAGCAGTAATAGTCAAATACACTGTTTAATACGAAGAACGGTTTGAGTACAAATTCTACTCATATATAGTGGGTGATAATGTGAGTAAGAGAGAGAGAGAGAAAGAAAGAGAAAGAAGGCTTCACTGTAATAGTGTATGAGTTGTGTGGGATGCGTATTCTTATTATGATGACTATTTTGATTACAGGTAAATTATACATTTCTAGATTTAACTACTATTATCAATTTGTGATATCATAAAAAAAATAACTTCTTTATTTGCCACCCAATAATCCACTAACGAAATTTGACGCTCTATTCAAGAGACCCGCGGGAGGTGAGCCCAATTTCTTCCATAGATTATAAGCTGTTGGACGGCCGGAGGATTGGAATTCGAAATTTGACCTAGAATAATTACCAACTGATTTAAAAGCTGTTTATCCTGAGGTGGAAGCTGTTGTACGAGTTTATCGTTGCGGAAAGCAGCGAGCCGTTGATTTAATCGATTCTCATATTCTTGACTATTCATTATCTCTGGAATCGTGGTGTCTCCATTGGATATATAACGGGATGTCCGATCACTGAATTGATGAAGCTCATGCCAAGTGACCCTACATCCTTAGTACAAGTATTATACTCCTGTATC
Organism: Syncephalis plumigaleata; assembly: GCA_025201365.1. Lineage (NCBI taxonomy): Eukaryota > Fungi > Zoopagomycota > Zoopagomycetes > Zoopagales > Piptocephalidaceae > Syncephalis > Syncephalis plumigaleata. The sequence goes on from JAIXMF010000001.1 coordinate 299,563, forward strand.
GTGCATGAGTTGGGATTATTATTGCCTCCGCCAAACATGCCTTTTATTCTCTGCATAGTAGAGACCTTCGTAGATGCTGCTGCACATCGATACAATTCGGGAGGATTGTATAGCGGAGTACCGACCCGTTCAGTACTAAGCACTCTGCACAATTCTTGAGGGGATCGAATGAGCGCGGCGTCGAAATTAGTGATCATGGCAGCTGGATTGTTTGGATTCGTAATATCGACCAGTATATCTACATAGTAATAATAGTAATGAGTGAGATTATCTATAGTAGTAGTGGCACACATTTGCTAACTTACTCTCAGGTTTAACGTCACGCTGAGCAATACCAATGGCATTCAAGTAGGCCATACCTAATATAACTCATCGGTTACATTCATTATTCCTATGGATAATCCTAGAGTCACTCACCCATAGCTACTTGCTTAAGGAACAGAAAGCCGCGTTCAATTCGATCATTGAGAACTTTGAGGTTGGTAAAATAGTCTAGTAAATTTGGTCCATTGGCTTCAGTAGTAAGGATGCATTGCCATTGGCCCTCCATAACTTGTCCTAAAAATCTGCTAATGTAGTTTTGACCTTGCTTCAACTCTCCATTGTAGCCATTCTCATTCCCTTTTATGATCTATTAAAATAGGTTAATATCATGTTATTATACTAGTAGTTCACGTTAATCTTACTCGATATGCGCTAAGCTCATTGGATATACGGCTGATAAGAGCTTGAGCTGCTTTCTTATCCCGCGCTTGATGATTGACGCACTTTATAACGGCGCCCACATCTTTTCCATTTTCTCTATAAGCGGCTTTAGCCATAGCAAAGACATCATTCGGCTGGGGTATAACACGAATAATCTTGAAATCGGGATTACCAAATGCACCATAAGCATTCAGTTGCTGCCTCGAAAATGGTGCAGGTAATGCGGTGCCTATATGTAAGTGTGTATGTGTATCCGTTAGTTGTATGTCTACATGTAAAATCACAATTGATATTTGTCAATACTCACCTGTAGCACCCCCCTGAGGTGATCCGTCAACCAACGAAAACGTCAACATGGCTGCGCATGCCAGCATAACTGCAGCCAAGTTGGAAGATGAGAAAGTATGGTGAGCATCATGACGGTAGTAGTTCTTGCAATAGTCTTCGTACGAGTAGTGGTTGTATGTGTGTATTGTATGTTTGATAGAAGGGCGAGTGTGAAGATGAGGATTGTTGATTATACGGGCATGAAGCTAAAATCCACGAGCATTATATACACGATCAATTCCACTCCGCTTAATTAGCACTTCACTTAAAATGGCCTATCTGTTACTATAAAAAGTGACTGATATAAACACCGATATAGTTTCCTTATTTGTTTTTTTGAAATGGCATTACAAATGCGTCATAAACATACCCCCTGATGTATCAGTATTTCCATTGTTACTGGATATATACTACAACCGTTTTACAATGCTACATCAATGGATTAACCCCTTCACTTGGGGTATTCTATTTTCGATAATGCCATATTACTTGCAAACATTAGTATGATACATGGTTATACATTGCTTATAATGTATCATGACCATACCATGTATCACCAACGCATGTCAATCATACAGCGGTAGTGTATCATCATTGATAGGACAATAATACCATGATACATACCGGTTATTTACGATACATACCGGTTATTTGCAAAACAATCGGTTACCATCTCCGTATTCCATATAGGCTTCTGTCATGCTACTAAAAGCAGTGCTTCGGAAAGTAAAGGTGTTTCATGCATGATATATTTATAGGACGTGTATCAGGTTGTACCCATCAAGTAGGAATTATACGGGACTGCAATTAATGTGTATCATATTTGGCAACCACTACTGCAGTGCATTATCCTAAATGGATCACGGTAGAACAATCTAAACCATCTAAGCACTATGATAGAGTATTGAATTGTATTCTATCATGTCTAGATATATCATAATCATGTATTAATTGGTTTATTTGCCATCGGGAGAGTATCTACCCAGAGACTAATGAGCTCGATGAGTGTTATTCCATTGAATACGCGCTTCATCTAGTAGATTTATGAACCAGGGTAGGCTTTCAATACTAGTTGGAGAAGTGACGACAAAGGTAGGACCAGGCTCGTTGTTCTTTAGCAATACGTTAACACAGCCATTGTCACTCGTTTTAACTTCGCGTAATCTAAACATTGTATAAATTAGATGATATATAAAAGTATATTTGTAGATAAATAAATACTTGCCTGAAAATGGAACATCCCAATCAGCCTTGGATCGTTTAATGTTGACGGCCAAGATTCGAGTGGTGGTAAGTATCACGACAATGCCATCACCTCGTAGCTCTACACAAATGTAATGACAATCAGTATGCAATCACTAGCAATACAAGTGTAGCTTATTCCTCCTACCTAAATGAGCAAGATAGTGTTCTTTGGCAAAAGTACCATCGTCCGTATTACGTAGTAGACTTTGACCCACTGCTTCACGTTCATTGTAATTCTAATAGTATGATACAGTAATTATCATTATTATGCTATATGAAATAATCAATAAACTCGTCTAACTTACACGTAGTATTTTATCACGATGAATTGTCGTGGTAAGCGTGTTCGTTCAAGTTCAACCGTATCATCGAATACTGTAGTAGTGTTTCGAATGCCCTCCGATACATTGGTGGCTAGGTCAACCACGCCAACCATGGGTTTGGCCACCACACTAATAGCAAACAATGTTACAAAAAGGTATAATCACATGACGTACTATTTCATTACTCGATTGCCTTACCCTACTAGTCCTTTACCGATACCTCTGAAGAATCCACCCACGCCTTCGCTCTCTGCTCCCGCCAATGGCTGTGTCTATATACGAATGAATAGATTAGTAGCACGTAATGTAAACAAATATGTAAATAATCCTTACGATAACACCGGAAATACCACTAGCTATACTCGTAGCCAATGATGTAGTACCCTGTGATATCCAGCAAATGCGTGTTTCGGTTTATTACGAATCTTGGAGATACGACGACGATCTTGGAAGCTCTTATCGAAAGTGGCAGCCGTCAATCCTAATCAATATCCCACCATTGTTATTCAATGTTATAGTAGTGATGCTAAATAATAACAAATAAAAATATCCTACCTTTACCAATGGTATCAGTTACCTTTGACACGCTATCCGATAGACCGAATATAGTTTTCTTCATAAAACTAGTGGTACCCTATTAAATGAATATCATTTAGCAAATGTAACAAATGCTGCTTATCCACCTTCCTATCCTTATATTACCTTGACTAAGCCAAAGCCTAAATCCTGCGGACGATCACTCATGATGAAACCTTGATATGGCTCGTAAAAGATATCAATGACACCCGAGGTGATATTGTTGAATAGACCCACGGGATTACCAAGAGCATCGGCTGATCCCAAGAATCGATGTATCTACTTGATATTAGCAACATCATTGCTATGCTTATTATCCTGTTGTACTCACTTGCGATACTGCTTGTTGGCGATAATGATGTTCTAGCAATTGAACTAGTAAAGCTGGTGTCATTCGTAGATTCTCCAATAGTAGGGCATTCATTTGAATAGGTGCATCCTAGATGAATAGGTAGATTATGATGAGTTTACATAGTAAATGACACTGTCTTCTCCCATTCTTACCGATATACTTCCGATAGCCATCTTTAACACGCCAATGAGGAAAGTAATTGGATTATTGGAGGATGGTGCCATATTCGGATCTGATTCGAGATCCATTCTATCGGTACTCATGTAGGATAGATTCAATTTAATCGGTTGAATATGGAATACTTCAAAGTAGATCTGAGTGGTACTCTCTACTTGATGCGGTTCCGGAATCTCCATATCCTCATCGCCGATTGCCCTAATAAAAGTCAGTAAAACTGGCATGAATAGGATAATAATGGGTATAGTTACTTTTCCGTAATTGGAGCTGCCGATGTGGTAGTATCCGTATCGAAATTGGCAAACTCGATCAATGTGTACAGGAAATCTTCATCGATTCAAACGACATTTCCTGCAATAGAATCGAAAAGTATTTAATATACTCTACACCGTGTGCTATAGTAATAACAAATTAATTAGTATATATATATACACTAGTAATGATCTGTCATACACAATACTTACAAGTATCCTTTGATCGAACAACAGCTAAATGGAAGGCTGGATGTTCTGTATCCTCTAAGCGACGTGATATTGCCGTAGGGAACAGCACAATGGGATAGATGGCTCCAAACTTTTGATTATCAATCTAATATAACATCCAGTATAAATATAGAGTAATAACTGAATAGATAAATAGTAATTACCTGAAGCCATTGACATATCACATGGAATGACTGTTGAATGGTCCAATCTACAAATGATATCTCCAGACCACGTAGTGTAATGTAAGCAATTTCCTATAATATTGATATTGTTCATTAGTTGATTGTTCTGTCTTCCTATGACATACGCTAAGCTTACCTCAACTTGACTATTGATGATTGAAATGCCCACACCGGCCAGTGAAAGTTTAACCGATAGATTGTTGGCCGCGTTAATGTTAGCCTAAATCATCATAGATTGTATATTAGATGTAAGCAATGATAATACGCCATTGTCATCTCGATTATTTACCACTTCAAAACTATCTGCGGATATAGAGCTATGACGTGCTCGTCTATACACACTCTTGACGGGATTGAACTCGCTTAGATGTAACACTTGAGTCAGTCCATCAGCATAAACATCGATAGCCATGGTACCACTGGTACCACCTGCCTTCTAATTAATCACTACATGTTAGTCCAAGTGTCCAACTCGTCATCTATCCATAGCTTACCGGATACTGCAATGGCACTGATGGTCCAATCTCTTGTAGACTAATATCACGCTCGCGATGATTGACATTGAGTACGAGTAGCTTGCCAGGGAATGATGGATAATCCCACGCGTAGTCTAACGATGACTGAGCGGGAATCGTGTACCGCTTCACGTTCTCCATCTCGGGCATACCATTCTCGGCTGAATAAGGTGGTCGTTGATACACTATTACCGCTGCATCTGATCGATTCTCAATACGATATGGCCATTGGTGTGTTTCCTTGTACAACTCGATGAAGATGGTCGCCTGTTCCATAAGCACTCTGGCACGAATCAATTGCACCTGACCATCCGCGTCATACATACGAATGTGTACATCGCCCAATTCACTAATGTTAAAGGGAGATGACCATGGATGACCTACACCTTGGAAGCGTAGTGTAAGCTGTTTCTCCTGATGACGACGTAGATAGATCAGTCCAATACGCTGATTAGGATGCAGCAATGTAGGCTTGGTAGTGGTTGGTTCACGGAACATGATATCCACGTCCAGGTTGTTCTTCACAATAAACCGCGGTGTAAAGGTAACAATCTTTGTCAAGTGATACTACATAAAATACATTGTAAATCAGCCATGAATACAAAGTAGAGATTGACGCGTGTATACACTAGTAGCCACTTACTCGTCCCTCGCCTTCCTTAACCTCGACACCAATATGAGCACATTCATCTGCATTCGTGCAATTGAGACTAAGCTCGGAGGTGACACCGACTGCTCAAAGCTTAACGACTAAATCACATTCATATCATTAGTGATATTACATGAAGTACTATTACGAATACGTACTGAACTCCAATCGGAACCTGCAATCTTGACTAGTGCTCGATTACGTGGTTCATCCTTAGGATAGGAGAACATTAATGGTCGTACCTAGTAATGATATGATATAAGCAATATGAACATGATAATAGAATAGCACTCACCATTTGACCATCTCGTCGATTATTATTACCTGATTAGTGTATGTATGTGCAGTAGTAGTAGTAGTAGTAGTAGTAGTAGTAGTAGTAGTAGTAGTAGTAGTAGTAGTAGTAGTAGTAGTAGTAGTAGTAGTAGTAGTAGTAGTAGTAGTAGTAGTAGTAGTAGTAGTAGTAGATTAGTATCTTATATCACCTGTATCATCCATACAATCTATGAATGAACTAACCTTGACCGGCAGCAAGTTGCGCCGATTGTAATAATGACTTTGTTTTAAACATCATCTCCAATCCTGTCTTATTAATCATCACATAAGGACTATAGATACTAATACGGAATGCACCACCTGAATCCGGTATTTCTCTAAGTATCATACTACTGTTTAATACTAATACAATAACAATGTAATGAATAAATACTACACACGATTAATCTTCAATTGTAATCGAATACCATCAGAATCAGCAACAAACATTGTCGTGTCAATAGCAAATTCATCCGATTTAGGTGCATCAATAACAGCAAATTCACTAGGTTGGAAATCTATCTCGCTAGTTAATATTGACTATCACTAATGGTAATTACTACCACATCAATATCGACTTACCTGTATTGACGATCTCAATGTTCAATAGTAGCATATGACCCATTTGTACTAAATGGAATGGATTCACCGAGTTCTTCACCATATAACTACTATAATTATGATGGGTGACATTATCGATGAGACGACACTTGACATCATACGGCAGGAGATTCTCCAATTCGAATGGTGTACCAATCTTCAATGTCATGATTGGATAGGATCTAGTTATATATGAATATATACGATGCGATAGCAATTGTTAGTATGCTATTATTGCGTGAATAATCAATTAGACAATCTACCGTGCTTCCAAGTTTTTACTATCATATTCGCCAAATAGTGAAAAGTGGAATGGTGGCTGTTCCGCATCACTCGATGGACAAACGGCAACGGTGGGCGGTTTATTAGTCGTGAAATCCTTCCAACTCAATGGATGTGTACACCATCGATAGTTGAATGTGCCTACACTCAAAGAGTTAGCCTATTCATGTACATCATTACTATTAGCTACTAGTACTACTTACGATTTGGCCGAATACATAATCGATGATGATAACCGTCAACAATGGGAACGGCAAAATAGTTACCAGGTGCTAGTTTACATTAGTAGTAATATTAGCTACAATCACTTGTTGACTAACTAAAGTCAATGACTTACTAATATTATGGATTAATCCTACAATCTGACCACGATTATCCATTAGTGCCACCTCCACCGGTACACCGTAGTATTGTGAACACGATAGGATGATCGGAAGGTTACGGTTTTCACCGTGTTGTACATTTTAATCTCACATATAATCTGATGAGATACACCATCGATATCTGGGCGTAACTTGTAAAGTGTAGTGCCTTCACGATCCACGCCAATCTCCTTTACACTCTCCCAACCGGCACCTTCCAGTTGAATACCCAAGAAGCTACTTGTTACTTTCATATGCTAATATAGCGATTAGTTAGTAGTGCTCATTAATACAATCATCCCTAGTGATGATGCTATACCTCTCGACGTGTACGCCAATCATCGAAATTCCAGGGTATTTCCGCGTCATTCGCCAATTGTTTGATGACCGTTTCATTGTTTCGTTCGTAGAGCTCCGTCCATACGTGCATCGCATAGCCAGTATGATTACGTATCAAGTAGGGTACATACTCCTCTCTCGATGTAATAGTCTATCATAACATGATTAAGTATGTACTCCAGGGTATACTAATATACAGCAATCACCTACCATATCTGTGGCTTGCCAATCCTTAGCCATACGTAGCATGGTACGGATCAGTTCTTGACTTGCATTAAATCCATACGATCACTGGCCGACACGTTAACTGTAATGGTGCCAGTACTAGCAGGTCGTGTCATCTATTCATATTGTCTTCATTGTTAGTAAACATCACTATGCATTATTCTCTTACATTGACTTGTAATTGCCATGGTTCAATGACTGGTTCCCAATGAGAATTCTTGAAATTGAAGAAATTGGCATGGAATGGCAAGGTTACCGCCATCTTCAATTCACTCGACCAGTCATCGACGGTAAGTGTGAACTCGCTAACGTGCAAGTCTAGAATAACTGCTTCTGTGACATCGCCAATTAGCGCAAACTGTACACCTGTCATCTTTAATGATAGCTATGATGGTGCATGATGTTAATAGGGAACTAGGAGTATTCTTACTACAACAATTGCTTACCTGTTCCCGTGATAGAATATGCGCTCTACGCTTACTATCGAGTGTAGCTGCTTTTGTCGGTGCACCACTACCACTCGTAATTGCTGACGCTGAGTTGGACTTGACCATCTTTTGTCCTTCAGAGGCAGATCGTTGCATTTCCTCGCCAGTTGCGATTGTGGAACTAGTGGCTAGTAATTCGGGTGGTTCAAATGGTACAGCTGCCTTTGCCGCTAGTTCACTCGCCTTATTAGCGACACCCATGATCATTTTAATGTCGCGATACGAAGCACGAATGATCAATGGATCCACTGTAATGTCAATGATCGTGCTATCCTCGCCGGTAGGAGCACGTTGTGTATTCAACGAGAATAACACATTAAATTCATCGACTAAACGAAGACTGGTAGATGGTCGATTGTCCATTCGACATAACACCATACCGACATAGTCTACCGCTAGTGTGAGTACATTCTGTCGAGCCAATGTTAGTTGCGAGGCAGATAGGACCATTGCCTCTGAGGCTGTATTCTCAGGATCAGCTAAGAGAATGATTTCCGTATCGACCACGTTAACCCGGAAACTTAATGAATTATCCGAGGAAGTTGCAGTCGATGTAGCACTAGCACTGGCAATGGATTTGCTCTCTGTTAATTGCTTCGGTGATTGATTACGCTCGGGTTGATTCGATTCCTGTAGAGCACTGAGACCACTTAATGCGAAATCACGTAATGCAAATAAATAGTCCAATACAAGTATAACCTTAGGGCTATCTATCGTAGCATTGGCAATCATGTCGCCAGAGGATAGTCGCGATAGATGCACCATGAATTGCGGATTATCCGTTTCAATGGCTGGTACAATCTGTCGGAATTGATTATTACAGCGTACACGCGAGTCTGCCACTGTAAATGAGGCTAGCTGTAACTCGGCCTCTAGTGCATCCTCTGTATTAAGACAGAACTTCAATTCGATACTATTCAATGAAAAGTAGGATAGACTCGATTCCTCGATACTGGCAAAGGTGCTACCATCTCCGACAAATAGTTCAAGTCGTACTTGTCCCACTGTTAACTTGCCATCAAGTCGCGACCATACTTGAGACTCGTTGTTGTCGCCACCATGAATCAACTTGGTCGTCGATGTGGGTGACGTCAATGACTGTTCACTAGTAACAATCATAGGTGATGGTGCTATAGGAGGTGAGCGCATTGTTGCTTGATTCGATGGATTACTGCTAAACACGCTGGTCACTCGTTGCACTAGACTCATGGCTTCTTTGTATTGACGCTGTGTCAATTTGATATTGACATTTGACACATTGGCCATTATCTATATAATTGATACTTAGTACGTGTATAAATATATATATTATATATTTACTTACTAATAAATCAGGTCGATCTAAATCCGGGATATGCTTAGCATGAGTAAGATCCAATGATATATGGACATCCTCGATCACTTGCAATTGCTGTAGTTTCGCTTGTTGTACGTCAAATATTGATTCTACAAAGATGGATCGAATACGAATCTTCATGTTGTCCAGTTGACTACCCGCTGGTCCATGCGGATCCATATGGAATTCATTCTGTAATGAAATCTCACCCAAATGAGCGCGAATCAACTCGGATGAACCTTCCAAGGGCAGAACTAAGATTGGCGACAATACCGTCACATCGAGTCGTATATTTTTACTTTGCTCTTGCAACTGAGCAGCAGATTCCACTGCAGCCTCGCGCGCTTTATCATATAGACTTTGCATTTGCGTGAATTGATTGGCAAACACCACGAGATCACGAACCACTTCATCCAAGAAGGTGAACTTCATCGAACCCGTATGCAAATATACGCTAGCATCATATCCGGGATAATCAGGCTGAGTAGGATTGAATGTCTCGTAACGGAGGTCAACTAGCTCGCGTCCTACAATTCCAATAGCTTTGCATCTCCTTTGTCGTTCATCATGGTAAAATTGCCTAGACGCGCTCCTAGTCGAATGGTATCGTCGGCTAATAGTAGCCCGGCATGCATGTCCTCAAGTAAAGCCACGGCAATGGATCGTCGCGTATCAGCAAACACCAGGGACACTGCACTCATGTCGGCAACGATCTTTGTCTTTGGCGTTGCCGCTCGTCGCTTAGTCGCGACAGAGGTGGCGGGTGTTGCATCGGTTGCATGTGGTGTCGATGCGGTTGCCGCCTCATTGCCAGTTCCCATGATGCTTAGCCGTGCGGATTTACTCGAATCTGATTGCTTCTTATCGGTAAATGTAACTAGGAGGAAGTCTTGCAAAGTGAGTACACTCTTGGTTTCCACTCGAACATTCAATAGGGACATGGTAACGTGTAGCGTTTGCTCGATGCCTTCATACTTCACCATGTAATCGGGAGATTTTGACACGACTCGGGTAAAATTCGCCTTCAATGCTAGATCACGCTCATTCTCCTGTGGATCTAGACCGCAACTGAGCATATGAATTGGCGTGTCGCTCTGTGTTATCATATCGTTAATGACGATGGAACACAGGGTTAGATCGACGTTCATTTCAAAGGGACGCTTCGTGAAGAGTAGATCGAATTGTTGCAACTTCATTACAGCCAGATCTATTTCTTTCGTCGGCTCGACTGGATCATTACGTCGAATGTTAGCGACTACCTCTTTGCACTGAACGTAAGTTTGATCTGCGTCTTGTTGGCATATCGGATCACCTTTCTTATACTGTCTAATAACAGGTAATATAGTCAATTAGAAAAAGACGCACACATCGATATAGTGTATAAAAACTACTTACTGCAGGTCGATCTTCTGCATCGTAAAAGGTATCATCGTCGTCGTCGTCACTATGCTCGCCATCAGCAGTGGGACCGGTGCTCGATGCCAGTGTATCAGAGGCACTATCGTCATTTCCACTTTCAAGTAACATTCACGGCGTAACCCTAATGAGAATACACGATCCAAGCTGGGTGAACGACGATTCAAGTAGGGATACGACTCGTAAATGGGATCAGGTTCTTCCGGTGGTGAAATGAGCTCGAGTATATTCATCAGTGTCTTGTACTTTCTATCTGAAAAGTTGATTTGTAGCAAGGGCAATTGACCGCTCACTTTAATGGCCGGCATATCGAATGCATCGGGTAGAATGGACGTTTCCAACACAAACGACATATTGACACGATTCAACACATGGCGTACATCATCAGAATCGGGTGTACGCACTATATCAAGACATTTCTCGACAGATTGACCTACAACCACCTAACAATGAAGGGTATGATTAAACATGAACCATGCCATATATGCGTGCATATATATATCTATTGTAGGTAGACTTACTTGAACAGATGAAAGTCAACGTTAAATCGATCATACATCAACAATTCGAGACGTCGTAATTCCTCCGGTGTAATACGATGACCACGCATGGCTTGCACTCTTCTTTACGCTGCTTACTCGCTAGATCACTAGCAATCTTGATGCGGCCCGAGTCATCACTACAACATTACAATTGGGATCGGTACAGCTGATCACATAATGCGTTTCGTCAATGTTTACACGTTATATGGATTATTCATGCGTTCATTATAATTACCTTTCTGGCAGGATGAAAATAGGTGCATCGATATCCACACGAACATCCATCGTCTTGTGTTCATCGAGGGCATGCTCAAATCCAGCTAATGTCTTCTCTTTGAATTCCTCAAACGTATCACCTGCTGCTTCCTAGTATGATTATTCCCAATGAAAAAGCAGTGTATGTTAACACATTGCATTACACGTATAAATATCGTAATAAACTTACAATTAAAGCATTAATCGATTCCAAAGCAGTGGTGGGTGGTTTGAAGAATGTCTCCAGCGTTGTAAATGCCACGCGACTGTAAATAAATTCAATGTTACGCATCTTAAGCTGAATCGCATTGTCGGCCCGTTCATCGAGTGGTTTGTGTTCGAAATTTACATATAGGAACGGCTCGATCTTACGCGATGACACCATCAGTTGCTCCAATGTAGCTGGATCCGCATCGGTAATCTTGGTGATTTGCGGTGCTTCACTGGCTCCCTCCAATGCTGCTGCCTTTTTGGCCACTTCCTGAACTTTCGCCAGTAGCGGGTAGAGCGTATCGGGCGTGGTGTTGTCGCGTATTTGGAAGTCATTAAGCTCCATGCTAGCGGTGAGATTCTCCGTTCGTTGTGACATTTTGGCCTTGAACATGTCGAATAACACCGAGACCAAGTCTTTGTCACCGGAACGTGGCGAGTAGCGTAATGTAAGCGAACCCTGCTGCAATACCGTCTCTAATGCCAGTAGAACACACTATATGATACTATAAGTTATTTTGCTACGTTACGTGTCAACTACTTGCCTCTTTCGGAACATCGAACATACTGGCTTGCTCGTCAAAATCAATGGTATCGTAGAGAGCCTTCATCTCTTGTTCGGATAGAACGGGTTCTGGCGGTGTTTGTGCCTGTTGTGCACCGTTACTTCCATACCACCAACTGCTTAACCAGCCACCTTTCTGTTGTTGCTGTTGTTGCTGTTGCTGTCGTTTTACTCGATCTATCAATACTAGTTAGATAAGATTATATGGTTATTACTCTATGCTATACCTTGATACGCTTTCTCTTTACGCAGCTTGGCACGAGCGATAGAACGATAAAATCGAATATCTTCATAGGATAGTTCACGCTCTAATTCGGCAAGCTCGGCCGCATCATCCGATCCCTAGTCATGTCATATAATAAGACAATTGCTAATATATATATATATATTATGTCTTATATAATACTTACCGGGAACCATTGTGGCTCTAATTGGGAATCCATAAACAGACGAACATACGCTTTACGCTCATCTCGACGACGTGCAAAGTGATCCCACGTCCATTTCTGGCGTCGTTCATGAATCTCACTTAGAATGCAGTTACCGGCGAATTTGAACCATTCACGAGGATGTGTTTTCGCCGTGGTATTGACATCAGGTCGATATTTCCGATACTAATACGATAATGATTGCTGCATTGTTAGACTATTATCACTATACATGGTGCATTACTGTTTACGCATACCTGCTGTTGTCGAATAGAAAAGTGATAGTAATTGAGACAGAGTAATGCGTCACGATATTGTTCATCGTCCAGGACAAATGCCAACTCGTTGAACAGTAAAGTGGCCTTAGTCTTTGGTTTATCCGACGAGAAGCTTTTGTTCAACTTGATCTGATATACAAACGGTCAACGAATTGTCATTAATAATGCATTACACGAACACACCTGTCCAACTCCCGATACCGGCTTCAAGATGTATTGATGACCACTCTGAGCATTGCTATCGGTAGCAATCTGTATTAAATTCCTATTAGATTATCTCTACCATGCATATATGAATATATTATCATGATTATCTCACCAATGAGGTAAACGTCTCGATGGGATCTCGCTGTCCGGCTAGTGAATGAGTCTCCGTGTTGAAATACACCGCTAGACATTCAAGCTTACACAGCTTGTGAATGGTATCGGATGCATGTTCAATGAACGTAACATTCCAGTTGGCATCAGTCGATTGCGCAGAGAGTTTATGCAATGTAATGCCCAGTGCGAACATGTGACCCGGATGACTAACGTTATCCTCGTATCGAATATGGATGTTACTGATGGATATTTGCAAGTTATCCACGATCTTCGTTACGAGTTGCGTAGTAAATGAGTCACTCTTCATACTTTCCTCTACCACACAGATTAACAGGTAAATTAGAATGATAACTAAGCATTAACGACGAAATAAAATACCTTGACTCTGTGTGCTTGCTTTAGGCTGTAGCATCTCGGCTGTCTCAAGGCGACTCATCTTCTGCTGGAACGCCTTTTTCTTCTCTTCCTCCTCGTTATACTATACAATAAATGCATCAATGGTGTACGATATCATCAAGTATCCATGGTAATTACCGTAGTAGCTACTTTTGGTGCAGCAAGCAGATAGACATTCTTCACGATAACCTGAACTGGCTGTCCCTTCAAATTGCTCCATGGTATTTTAAGCACTAGACTACCAAGATAGCCTGTATTCATCAATGTAGTCAGTTGTTATCTTACCATTGCTGTCAATGCTATTATATGCATAGACAGTTGCACTACAAAGCTTACCCTCTTTAATATCAACAGGAAGGTTGAAACGGTCAAGTGCTTCCTTCTTTAAACGTAAATTGTTCAGCGTAACATCACCTATAATATGCATATATGCATATATGCACGTATATATATATATATATATATTAGTAGCAGTTCATGAGCATACACTTGTCCAAGTACCGCTCCAAATGCCAATATTGAGTTGCTTATGCTCCAAGTTGTCAACAAAATCACCCAAGAATTTGTTGAGTACATTGGCCACGAGAGACTCGAACATATTGTCGTTAATGAGTCACAAGTGTAGGCAAATACTATAAACAGGATATGATTCGTAGTGGAGTGGTAGTGGTACTGACAGTTGTAGTGGTTAGAGAAAGGGATAAAGGTGTCAAGTGTTGTGCATAAAGAAAAGCATGAATTCCTTTTTGACGCTGACGTATTCGTTTATTTTTGTTCTTTAATCACATGATTTGTCGTCATAATCGATATGCAATCCCTTGAACCATGTCCTGTATGCAACTCCACGTCAGCACCTAGAGAATTCCTAACTAGCGGCGACCTAGTATGTACAGCTTGTGGCGCTGTACTCAACGAATCTACACTCGAGGATCGGTTGCCGATAGGGGAGAGTACTCGTTTAGATCGTTCAGCCACCGTGTATGCCACGCAATTAAGAAAACGTCCCAAGATTATTGGTATTACCAACCAACGAGTATCCGGTGGTTTGTCACGATCAATGGTAGGGTGACTAACACATATATATATTAAACGCGCGACTAACCAGCTGTTGATGTAGCAACATTGGCGTAAACAAATGCAACAGCTAAGTGCTAGCATCCATTTAGGTGCCAATGAAGAGCGTGCATGGCATATATTCACTCGATGTCTGGATAATAAGATACATATACTTCCTCGCATTCTTATGTGTGCAGTATGTGCACTCTACGCTCTACGTGAATCGGGACAGTCGATGAGCCTAGTCGATCTAGCAGTAAGTGGATGCGATGGATGACCATCATATAATGACCTATTTCGCTTATTGTATCTCTAGACCATGATTAATAGTAGTGTAACATCAGTAAGACGAGCGTATACGCAAGTAGAACGATTTATTAAAGAAGCGGATCAAGCACATTTGCAACAACAACAACAACAACAACCTGCATCTACATCAACATCAGCAACAATGTCACTAGTAAGCAGTGCTGATCCTACACTGTTTCTTTCAAGTAAAATCACCCGATTGAAAACTGTTGCAGAGCAATATCATCTACCCATCCCTGATATAGCATTAATGCAAAAAGCCCGTATATTCCTCATGTTTATGGCGCGTGCCGGTCTAATTACTGGTCGTCGACCCGATAGAATGGCCGTTATAGCTATTCTATTTGCTTTAGAGGCACAACTAGGCTGTCATCTCGACAACGATATGCCTAATCGTGTAGAAGGTTTAGCCAATGCCATGGGTGTGACTGGCTCCACACTGGAACGTGCTCGTCATGAGCAACAATGTGCACTACTAAAGTACTTGGCATTACTACCGGATTTCAGTAGTATTAATGAGCTAAGCAATCGAAGACAGAAATCAATATTTTACGCATCATTAAATACATTTATCGTACGCTGGAAAGAACTTGTTGCCTTGGTAGATAAGAAACAACTAAATATACAATCGAATACTACTCATAATGACCAAATGACAATACTGCCACTTTGATACCTCACTCATCACCTTCATCTTCAGCAACAACACCATCAGCTGGTATACTAGCACATTTAGCGTACTACCATCCTATAGCAATGATAATGATAGCAATAATGTACATTATCTTCATCGTGTATTTTACCAGATCATGATCCACCATCATTAGGACAACTTCATATGAAGGATTATGCTGCACCATCATTTAAACCAAATCTAGATGTCACTAGTACAACTTGTTCCAATATAGCCACAGAATATACCAAGCAATCTCAACTAGATCCTTCATTAATGTCAGCCGAATTGACAGAACATGACTTGTCGCAACAAGAAGAGGAAGCGTATATCCGAACACCATTTGAGGTGCAAGCATTTAATGCATCTCATCACTACGATGAACATAATAAAAGCTAGATACTTGTATATTAAACTATTCATTTAATTGTAATAGAATTACTTAACATAATACAAACAAGCTTAATCTAGCATTACACAGACAATAATGTCAAGTAGTAATGCACATTCATATATAAGAGAAAGAAACAAAGATAGATTGGTCAGTTGCATCTCATTAAACTTATCATCATCTACCCTTCAGTAATTGCACCACTTGCTCGTTTAATCGATTCAGCCAATCCTACTGGTGCATGTTCCCCAAATATCTAATTGAATATGAATGAGTATTTGTATGTTATATTATCCACTAGCACTACTTACATGTTCAATGAATCCAATCAGTTCACCGTCACTTATTTCCACTTTAGCGCGTGGTCCCCATCGATACTCTACAGATGAGGTATCAGATTGTGTCTCGGGTCCTGCAAGTTTATCGAGATATCCCATCTTGACCATACGCTGTAAGGCAATCTCTAATGATTCAAGTTGCGGGTGTTCTCGATGATCTACACCGAGTCGTTTAACTAGTGCAATCAATCGATCTAAACTGTAATAAGTATGTTATCCTTATATTGTCATTGTCATTACTAAGTACCTTCTGTTAATCGTCTTTCATTCACATAGATTAAACTGAGTACAGTCATAGTAAATCCATAGAGTGCCGTATCATCACCCCAATCAATGAGATTATGCTGACGTAGTGATGCCGGTAGAATACTACGCAGTATATACGTATTACTTGATGTCTTCTCCTTATGTGTAGCCGCTAATTCGACGTGTTATTCATTGATTCAATAGAATACAATGTCAAGTATCATCTTACCTCGACGTGATGCCGATACACCTATCTTATGAGCCTTGTCACGCATTGGTAGTTCTATCAATTCCATGCCAAATACTTCGCGTAATTCCATTTGTGCACGCTCGTATATAAGTTGAAATGCCCTCGAATGCTCCATTAATACTATAGTAAGTTAGAATACTGTTTATTGCTTGAATGACACATATACCTCTATGCATAGTAATAAATACCTTTCTCTGAGATATCACCACGCTTCAAGGGAACACGACGTCGTTCCGAGCACAGAGCAAGACGAACGAAATCTTTTACTTTACGATCCATTTCCTATACTATCCATGTTACCACTTGTCATATTGTCATTACAATAGTATGTCATAATCAATATGCTTACCTCTTCAGTAAGTCGTGAGGCTACTCTTTCAGCCGCACTAACCCTTACAGGTGTGTTAGTATGAGGACCGTTCATAGTGCAAATAAGATAAACGAAGAAAAAAGGATATGAATAAGCAAATAAAAAACACGCTTACACACAAACACACATACGCGTGTACGTCTATTGAACAATTCCAGTTTGTAATCATACTTTTATTATATATATTATATTATAGTTGTTATGAATCTACAACTATTGCGTAAGTGGTCGTTCTATCTTGACTGATAAATAGAAACATAACTAATTAACTCTATTGTTACGTGTATACGTGTATATAGCACCGGCAGAACAGAATTATCCTGAGCTTCTAGAAGATTGCATTGAGGAAGGTGAAGCTCAATGTGCACGCTGGAATCGACAAGGATCCTATTTGGCGGTGGGTTGTCGCGATGGTCGTTGCTACATTTGGGACTATATGACGCGGGGAGTGGCACGCACGCTTGAAGGCCATGTACGTCCCGTGACATGTATCAGGCAAGTAGAGAGAAGCAGTGAAGCACTTGCGTGATAGATTACTCATACAACTATGATACTATGATGATTAGTTGGTCGCATAACGGTCGCTATTTGCTTAGTAGTGCCGCCGATTGGAATTGTATTTGCTGGGACTTGCAAACGGGAGAACGACGTGCCACTGCTCGATTCGAATCGATTGTCATGTCATCATCGATCCATCCGTATAGAGAGTAAGTAGCGATAGATGAAGTGAAATGTCATATCTAATAATGCTAATGCTACTATCAACTATAGTGATTTATTCGTAGCGTGTACCTTTATGGGACCTGTTGTGCAAGTACGCATTCTACCAGACGGACGTAAACGTCGTCGTATTCTATACGCTGGAGATGGATCCGATGATGATTTAGCGCAAGTATCATTGCAAATGCATCGAGTGTAGTACAGTGAACTAATCCTATTTGCTAATGAATGGAATAGTAAAAACTTTGTTGTAACATTGTGCTTTGATCGACGAGGACATCATTTGTACTTGGGTACATACAAGGGCAAATTAGCCGTTCTTAACTCGGAAACCGGTGAAGTAGGTGATGATGAACCATTGGCGTGGAGATGTGTATAACCATTATACGTGTCTACTTTATAGATTCTCTATCGTATGCAAATATCCAGTAGTTGTATTCGACAGATACATCTTAGTAAGCGTGACAAGTAAGTTATCACGTATTATATTAGTAATATGATGGAATCAATGTATATTCATAGTCATAATAATCATTATTAGCTATTTGGCGGTCAACTCATTAGATAGAACGATTCGTGTCTTTGATGTTAATATCACGAAATCTAACGAGCATGATAATCCCACTATTACACTTGTTCAACGTCATAAATTTCAAGATGTCATTGATCGACACCAGTGGAATCAGTGTACATTTAGTTCGGATGAGGAATACGTCATTGGTGGTGAGTATCTCCTATTGACATTGATTAACAATTAAAGTAGAGGCATACTCTTACCTTTATGTATTGTATAGGATCTGCTCATAAGGCCGAGCATAATGTATACATTTGGGATTTACAAAGGGGAAGTCTAGTCAAGATGGTTGAAGGACCCAAGGAAACGGTAGAAGATGTTTGTGTAAGTGATCATTGTATTGTTCATGTAAGCATAGTTGTGTCTCTCCTATTAACCTCTATATATGTATGTATGTGTGTATGTAGTGGCATTCATTTCTACCGGTTATGGCCACGGTATCCGTTGCAGGTCGTGTCTACTTATGGTCTGTTCATCGTGAGGAACACTGGAGTGCTTATGCACCAGATTTACACAATTAGAGGAGAACACGTATTATGTGGAAAGAGAAGATGAATTTGATATGGTAAGATATTATTATGTTATTAGTACGTCAACTTACATTTACCACTATAAACATACTAGCCAATGCCAACTAGTAAAAGTGTATCCAGTTCAATGAAACAACAGCCACAACAACCACTACAGCATGATTATCAGTTCACATGTGATAATAATGATGTAGATATACAACCGGATATCGATGTGGTATCCATAACCGATCCGAACCCTTATGACGATTCAGACGGTGAAAGTGACACCATTGTAGATAGTCGAAAGGCATTCTACATTCCTATTGAACTCAATCATGATGCATTGTTACAAGTTACTACTACCGAGACAAGTCAACCCAAAACGGTCACATCTACTTGTAAAACTATTCAGGAGAAAACGGAACGCATGGAATAGAAACGTGGTGTCCACTTTAAGCAATGATACTTCAAATCAGCGTGTACCACTTGCTATTATTACCTAGACAGTTTGCAAAAATAAAAAATGATTAACTTCAGTCTAAATGTAGACAAACATTGTTGTTTTCATTTCTTTAGGAGATTAGCATGAATAACATATAAATAAACAGAGTAAACACGAGTATTGGCATGAATAATCACTTTGCTTCTACCTCTACTCTACTTCTACTACTTCTACTTCTTTTCTCTTATATCAGCATTTCTTTCTTTCAATTGCACGATAGATCTATTACGTTTCTTTCTTGCCTCATCTATCTACATACTCACTCTCTCTATATCGCTTACATCATTTCATTAGATATCTACCTATGATGTATACTCCTATAGCATTCGTATTATTGGCGCTACAAGTGGTGCTAGCAGACACGAATGCTTTGCCACGGTCATCGCATAAACATAATATTGATAGCATACGAAACGCACTAGATGGTGTCCGTTGGTCGAATGGTCCAACTGGTGATAAATCCAGTCTGTTTCTTATAGAAAACAAGTCCTATTTCATTCGTTGCATACCACCATCCAATAACGGTGATCTATCTCAACAAAACACTTATAGCATGGAACTTAAAAAGGTAATGCTCCTAATATCAATGTCTACCTATGTATAAGCACTAACTATGATTGTTATGCTATAGCGTTTCGAAGCGGTAAATCAGTTCAAATACCTCCAATCACCGCTCTTCCCTACATTTCTTGAGGAGATTCGTGTAGAGAAGCATGGCTCATGCCTACTCTATAATACAAATGATCGCATTAAACATACATTAAAGGATGTCATTCCAGTCATCAAGGCAGATAAAGACAAGAGATGGCTTACACACGTAATTTCTCAAGTAATCACGGGTAAATGAAGCATCATCCATCCTATCTCGATTGATCGCTTATTATTCCCTATAATATTAACTAGGTATTTACGAATTACACAGTCGTGGCTATATACATTCGGCCATTCTATCCGAAAGTAAGTGTAGCATTTGATTCATGTCAGTATAACTCTAGACTAATATCCTTCATCGTGCAACCACCACCACTATTAGATTCCTAGTTAGTGATTATTCACTAAATGGTATGCCACCGTCAACATCGTAGGATTAGAGCATGCTCTCTACGTAAAATCGAAAAAACAAATCAAGTTAAACGTTATATTCGACAATGCCATGCCACCTGAAGTAGCAGCAAACGATCTCATGTCCGGCTACCCATACGATTCATGGATGCTCGGTGCACTCATCTATGAATGTTTCACTGGACATTTACCCTATGAAGTGGCGCGGACTGGTAAAAGTGCAGCGCATATTGAGGCCTTGAAGTTCACTAAGCTCACGCTTACAACGGCGTACCATAACAAGTTAAACTTTTGTCCACAGATTGCTGGGCCATTAGATAAGCTATCCATGAATGAGATGCCACTCTTGTCGCTAGTGGATGGTCTAATGGCACCAAGTCCTGGTGAACGACCCAGTATCATGGAATTAAGCATGGTGGCTAGCAATCAATGGATTAAATATCGACGAGGTGATCGTCACAATAAAATACCCGTATAAGTAGACACATATAGATTCAATATAAACTAGATGATACTCCGTGGTTAATCATACTTAATCATTGATGATCACTATTATTATAATAAACGCAAGCTTGTCTACTTTGCTTTTTATTAGAGACAGCTTTCATAATAATAATGAGAATGTTAATGATGCTCTATTTAAACAGACACTTGTCATGTCCTTGAGCACATTACTACTATTATTACTATTGCTATTGTTGTTGCTGTTGCTGTTGCTGTTGTTGATAGGCAGCAAGTCTCAAAAGGTTACGCTGTAGCATGGCCACCGTCACCTTTCCCACTGATGCAACGTAGAGTGACGCCTTTTGTTTAATATCATCGGAAAAGTTACGATAACTCGAAAAGTTAATGGCCACCACACCATCCTTCAATAGATCGGTGTTCACCTTGTACGATTCTACGGGTACACCCGTGATAACCACATCACATCGAGGTAGAATGTCATCAGCAGATTCTGCAATATCAACTACCTAAATAGATGTAGAATGAGCATCGTCTATTGCGTATATCTATATGTATATTTACCTTATGTCGTTGGAGTGATATACCAGGACCACGCGAGAATTCCTGTACTCCCGTGATATCGACCGAATAAACGCGTGCACCATCATTAGCTAATAGTGCCGCTAATGGTCGACCCACCACTTCACTACGATTAATGACGGCAACTGTCTTGCCATGAAGTCGATCACCATAGGGCAGTATCGAGTTGTAGACACCCAAGTGTTCCATGACCTATAGTGAATAGATTAGTAATGATGACCATTACTACTATTCTAATTATCTCTTTACTTTAACAATGGCAAGTGGTGTACATGGAATGATGCATTTACGCGTTTTCTCATCATTCATAAAACGAATATTGTGATACATGTTGTAGCAGTACAAATGACATAGGCCTTCCACATCCTTGGCGGGACTGACGACATTTTGCAAATATTGATCCTACATGCGTGTATATTCATTGTATTCATTGTATTAGTCAATAAAAGCCATTTCTCTCCCTTGTATTCCTTACCTGACGATTGTTGAACACGGGATAATATACAATAATGCCATTGACGGTAACATCCTGGTTAGCCGCTACAATGGCCTCTTCCAATTGTTCGCGATCCACGCGACGTAGTTCAAACTTGATACCGGTTTCCTCGCACGTTTTACCCGTCCATTCGGCGTATTTAACCGCAAATGGATCGTCGTTAGCTAGGAAACCCACAAGTAATGGCCGTGCTTCTGGATGAGCAGCAATTTGTTCCTTTAGTTCTTGACTATGAGTTACTGTTAACATATATATATATATATCTATTTAGATAGTTCCTTACGTGAACTTTGCTGCTACACTAGAGGCAAGGATAGTCTTACACGGCATATTGCTAGTTCAATAGTTAACTTGCTGCCAATGAGTCAAGAATCAATAAATGCGCCTGAATGAGAAAGAAATGGACAAGAAAAAGCGTAGCCATTGATTGATGATCAGGCTCTTTTTCATCTTTTTTCAACAATGCCTTGCATCCAATGATCATCAACGATCAGCATCATTATCATTATCATATGTACTTTTATAGACATGCTCATAATTACATTACATTAAATCGTAGATTTGTTTAAATAAGTATATTAGCAATGAATAATGAATAGTTGAATTAATCTGATACAAAGAAAAGAAACAATAGAGTGTTATGAATAGGACATCCACATGCGTCCAATAAACCATGCCACAATTATTGCTAGAATACACAGGAAACCTAAGTGTGATTATGATTAACATCTATTATTCATTAGTGTCTATTCTAGTATGTGGACCTACCAGCTAATAAGGCTTGACGTATCATCATACTACGATAGCCTCTACCCTCTCGTAACTCATCCAATTGACGTCGAAATTGATCAATCTACACGTATAATGTACAAGTAATATGTCAGCTACTGGTATGTCTGATAAAGTACAAGTAAAACACGTACTTTAGTTTGATTTTGTCCTAGAAACTTGGATCGTTCATCTAACTTCATACTAGCCAAATGCAATCGATCCTGTGCATTTTGTGCGCTCACTCGTGCACCACGTAACTGATCCAATTGATTATGAATACCGAATTCCGCCGCATACTGTAATGCCTCATGCAATTCCTATCAGGTATTGTTAGTGTTATGGTTCATCTCTAGTCACCATTCCACTTTATACGCCATTTACCTGTTCTTCATTGTCTAGTTCAGCCAAACGACGTTGCTGCTCGTGTAATCGTTGCATTTTCGTTTCAATTTCCTCTCGTAGCAGATCAGCTCGCTTCTTGTGTATCTCGTGGCGTTTCTCCAATTCTTGCACGAATACTTGTAACCATCTAGTTCAATGTAGTATACCTGTCAATAACAATGATATTCTACTATTTATGATCATCATGATCATTTCTTCTACGTACTGTTGCTCCTCGACTGTCATCGGTTCTATGGTAGACATACCCGAACCACTTAGTGAAATGGATGCTGGTGCATCATCAATGGCTTCTCGTCGATGACTTCCACTACCATCATACGCTGAGGCTGTCGTTATATCGCGGTCATTCGCGGCAGTCGTCATAGGAACATTAGATGACCTCTCGGTATCGTATTCAAAACGACGTCCATTACTATCGGGTCTACTCCAAGATTGTTCTATTTAGCAAAGTATTATTTCCTATGTTTAATAATAGTCATAGCAGTATACAATAATAGTCAAATATATTACCGTTGGATAGTATAGACATGATGACTTGTACAACTACAACTACAACTACAATAATAATAAAGGAAAGATGTTTGTTATAAAAAAGTGACAACCACTTTACTCTCCCTTCTTTTACTTGGTAGGTCTTGTAACCGCTTATTGTTGTTGTTGTAGTTGTTGTTGTTATGACAAGTCCACACTCATTGGATAAGTTGGCCGATCAAGCAACAAACGAGCCAACATGGACGTCTGACGCACAAACACACACTTGTAGCGACGATATAGTAATGACGAATAGACACCCTCTACAACTGATATACAGCCGACGTCTAGTTATGAGAATCCACAAGTCAATCATACAGAAAGCAGTTCAAGGAAGTCGCGTGTCAAGTTCCGTCATGAGCGTAAGAAAGCACGACGGTGTGCACAACGACAACAAGATGCCATCGAACGACGAACGCGTGCTCAACAGAAACGACAAGCACTAGAAGCGGAATGGGCACTGAATCCCGCGTTAAAAGTGGTTAAAAGTAAGTTAACTAGCTAGCTTTTTATCGTATATAGACTATTCATAGTTACTGATACAAATTGAATCGATAGAGATTGAAAAGGAACATGCTCAAGCGGAATAGTAAGTCTAATGAATACTTGTCACGCCTCTCTATCTTGCCTCTATTGACATCTTCATTCATAGTGAACGTCAAAAGAAACAATGGGAGACACGCGAACGAGAGATTGAACAGGCCAATCAAGCTAGAAAGGCAGCCGAGGAAGCGAGACAACGTCGAGAAGAACAAGCCATTGTAAGTGAATAGTCAGTAATCACGATAACCGCTCTATTAATACTATGAATAATGATAATAGGCAGAATGGAATCAAACATTAGCACGTATGATTACGCAACGTGCCACACCTATGGTAATGTCTATTGTCTTGTTGAATATATACTCTATGGAATGTTCATATCAACTCTTTATCTATGTTTGTACATGATTAGGTTGTACCTAGTGGACAAGGATCTACGAGTGTATTTGAACCGGGTCGTGTACATCATACTACTAGTAGTGCCACTACTACATCTAATGAAACATTGGATAACCCTTCTATAGTAAGTAATAGATATAATGAATGAATACTAGTACTAATAATAATAATACATAGCCAATATGTCCATCGTATGCGAAAACAGCATCTTGTCGATTTGGTATTCAGTGTAGTTTACGACATCCACCACCGCCATTATCGTCGAAACGTTTACTCATCCGTGGATTATTCGCCACTGATCGACGAGCATTACCCGCCGATCTTGATGACGCACTCGAGGTAAGTCATTATTACACTAAGCGTTTCAAGCCTAGAATACTTGCAGCACACATTCGCGTGTAAACAATTCAAATTGGTACTCGTCCTCCGTACACGTTTATTGTATCCCTTTATTATGCATTGAAATGAAGAGCAATAGAATGTAAATTACGAATACAGCGTATAACCATAACTCAATCCTGTTGATTTAGCACGATGATGACGAGGAAGAGCAGCGTTATCAACATTTTTACTTGGATCTTGTCGCGGAATTGGCTAAATACGGTAGCATTACGCAATTCAAGGTAGCACTTGATTATAGCAATGGTGATCATTATGAACCTACTAATAGGAATACTGACACTCTACGCTATGACAATAGGTGTGTCGTAATAAAGTAGATCATCTACGCGGTAATGTCTACATTGAGTATAATCGAGAAGAAGAGGCAGCCTACGCAATACGACAACTTCGTGGTAGATGGTATGCTGGTAAACGATTATTCCCCGAATTAGTGACAATGTCACCCTGGTCAGATATAATATGTAGTAAGTAGCTGGTATATATATACAATACGCATTATAATAACTATTGTTATACAGCTAATAATGAACGCGGTAATTGCATCAAGGGTGATCATCAATGTCAACTATTACACATTTATCGATACAGACGCAATACAAGTAGTTCGCTAGTTGCTCACACTCATTCTAAAGAGAAAACATCACAGCATGTAGATAATAATCCTGCTCATCATCATTCACGAATATCTTCTTCGTCTTCGTCTTCTACTTCACGTCATCGTCATTATTAATCTGTCATAGTAATACTAGTAATAGTAGTAATAAATTTATTATTCCAATCTTAGTTTCTCCTCCAATGCCTCTACTGCCACTCGATCTAGAATCAGTAGATCATATTGTAACATACGATAAACATCAAGCTCCTCGGCCCGTGTACACTCCACACGTGGTACATTATTCGAGGCAATACGAAGATTCTTCTCCACCGCCGATCT
This sequence comes from Syncephalis plumigaleata, assembly GCA_025201365.1. Classification (NCBI taxonomy): domain Eukaryota; kingdom Fungi; phylum Zoopagomycota; class Zoopagomycetes; order Zoopagales; family Piptocephalidaceae; genus Syncephalis; species Syncephalis plumigaleata. The sequence goes on from JAIXMF010000001.1 coordinate 325,982, forward strand.
ACCTGTAGTAAGTAATAATGATCGATTCATCCAATGGTGTCGTTGTACTAGATCAACAAATGCTCGTGTCTTGTATTCGTTCATTTGCAATGCATCCACAATCACCAACTGATCCTGCGCGTATTTCGTGGATAATGCCGATCGTAATGCTGCCAACTGTACCTTAAGCGGTAGTTTTGTACTATGATCGCGTGGTGTCGGTCCAAATACACTGGCACCTAATTACATTGATGCATAAACACTTGTTCATTAACACACACATACACACTAATAATTGATAGTTAATTGTCGTCGTTACTACTACTTACCACCACGGAATTGAGGTGCACGCACGGTACCGACACGAGCCCGACCCCGACCCTTTTGCGGGGCTCCTTTACGTGTCGTACCACGAACATCGCTAATACCCTTGGTGGCGTGCGTGCCCTGTCGCATACCGTCACGCTGCCACACCACGGCACGATGCATCAAGTCAACGCGTGGTGTTGTACCGAACACGCCAATATCAAGCTTATCGATGGTGTAGGGTCGGCCCGTTTGGAATTCGTGCACCCAGCTTGCACTTTACGCGGGAATGGATTAGCACGAACTGCTTCGTAGCGTGGTGCTTGTTTAGCGGCAGCATCCACCAATGCTAGACGTGCTATCTCGCGTGGATCAACGGTTAGACCGCTCGCACTTTCATGTTGGTCAGTGGTTGGATCTACAACAGTAGCAAAAGAACGCGATCGAGATCTAAAAGCAAGTGCAGTTGTCTATACGTGTATTATAATCACGATAGTAATTAATAGATAGTACAAGTAACCCTATGTCAATATTATGATTATTACCGATGAACAACCAGTGATTGCTGGCTTCCAACAATGCTGAAGCAATGTAGAAATAGTCGTGGTGGTTGTTGTTGTTGTTGGACGTGGTAACAACATGGTGAAATAAAAATAAAATAAAATAGGGAATAGTGAGAAAGGATGAAAATGTTAAATAAAACTCGTAATTAGGTTTAAACAGAGGAAGCATGCATTTAACAAACACAATCTAAACGATCATTATATGTTCTAGTATATATATATTATCAAGTAGAGCAAACAAACAAATAGTAATAATCTTTAGCATAGATAGACGATGATATATACAACAACAACAGCAACCATCATCATTAAACAAAGCTTAGCATGATAGCAATTCAATTATACGAGAGAGAGAATAACAAACAGTCAAATCAAACGTATATACACATATTACATTACACATTACAATTCAATTATGAAAGAAGCAAGTGGATTTATAGTAGAAGATGATAGACAGCAATTTAGCAGATAGTTTTAAAAAACAAAAACACCGCAAATTGATGCTATTTATTTCTTTCCGGCCTTAGCGGCAGACTTGGTGGTCTTACCGGTCTTGTCAACCTTCTCGACGGCCTTGATGACACCGACGGCGACGGTTTGACGCATATCACGGACGGCGAAACGACCGAGAGGAGCGTATTCTTGGAAGGACTCGACGCACATTGGCTTGGTTGGCACCATCTTGACGATAGCGGCATCACCAGACTTGACGAATTTTGGATTGGCTTCGAGGGACTTGCCGGAACGGCGGTCGATCTTCTCAATCAATTCCTGGAACTTGCAGGCAATGTGAGCGGTGTGGCAATCCAACACTGGCGAGTAGCCGTTGCTGATTTGACCTGGATGGTTCAAGACAATAACTTGAGCGGTGAAGGAACCGGCTTCCTTGGCTGGGTCGTTCTTGGAGTCAGAGCAGACGTTACCACGACGGATGTCCTTGACGGAGACGTTCTTGACGTTGAAACCAACGTTGTCACCTGGGTTACCTTCGGCCAATTGTTCGTGATGCATTTCAACGGACTTGACTTCAGTGGTGACACCAGCTGGAGCGAAAGTGACAACCATGTTTGGCTTAATGACACCGGTTTCGACACGGCCTACTGGCACGGTACCGATACCACCGATCTTGTAGACGTCCTGGAGTGGCAGACGGAGAGGACGGTCGGTTGGACGCACTGGTGGGTCGATGCTGTCGATGGCTTCCAACAAGGTCTTGCCGGTCTTCTCACCAGCCTTGGTCTCCTTGGTCCATCCCTTGAACCAGTTCATGTTGGTAGAGGCTTCCAACATGTTGTCACCGTGCCAGCCAGAGATTGGCACGAATGGGACGGACTTGGGGTTGTAACCAACCTTCTTGATGAAACCGGAAGTTTCCTTGACGATTTCAAGATAACGATCTTGGGACCAGTTGGCAGTGTCCATCTTGTTGATGGCAACGATGAGCTGTTTGACACCGAGGGTGAAGGCCAATAGAGCGTGTTCACGGGTTTGACCATCCTTGGAGATACCAGCTTCGAATTCACCAGTACCGGCGGCAATGATAAGGATACCGCAATCGGCTTGGGAGGTACCGGTAATCATGTTCTTGATGAAATCACGATGTCCTGGGGCGTCAATGACGGTAACTTGGTACTTGGGGGTCTCGAACTTCCAGAGAGCAATATCGATGGTGATACCACGCTCACGCTCGGCCTTAAGCTTGTCCAATACCCAGGCATACTTGAAGGAACCCTTACCCAACTCAGCGGCTTCCTTCTCGAACTTCTCAATGGTACGCTTATCAATACCACCGCACTTGTAGATCAAGTGACCAGTAGTGGTCGACTTGCCAGAGTCGACGTGACCAATGACGACGACGTTAACGTGACCCTTATCTTTACCCATGGCTAGAGAAGCAAGCAAGCAAGCAAGAAAGAAAAGCTATGGTTAGTATACAAAACATCTAATTGACTAATAACAATATATAAACACATACGGCCATGCATTATCTAGTTGTTTAAGCAGTAGAATGTAGCTTGTGTACTTGCAGGAATACTACAATTACTATTGCTACTGCTATGCTATGTATTTGCAAATTGATAGATTGTCAAGAATACTCGTCAACTTCTACTTCAACATCTACTTTCTTGCATCCATCCATCCATCCATCCATTTGCAAATACATAGCATATACATCTACTAGAACTACAGCAACAACAACAACAACTAGATACATGACAACACATGCTACATGCTACTACAATAATACATACCTGCTGATGATACTAACTACACGCGTAGAATATGTGAATTGCTACTTCGAAGAGGCGAATGAAACGAAGGGAAGAAGCAGAAGCTGGGGGTTTGGGCATCGAATTCTGCGCTTTATACTGCGTGGCCATCCTACAGTTTATTGAGCAAACTGGCAAAAAAAAAAAGAGCTCCATGTTAGCCAATCAATGATAGAGGGTAAGCGTGCGTGAGAACCAATCAGTAGAAACCTAGTGAATTTTTCCATTTTCCATTTTCCATTTTCTACTCACTACAAAGAAAATTGACTAAATCCAATTATTCAAACGAACTTTGTTTCGTTCAGTGACTTGTTAATTCTGAGTTAAAACATGCCACTCAGAAGGAGAAAGAGTAAGTTTAAGCGTAGAATCACGCTATTATTTTGTCTTCTTTTACTAGACTAGTAACAACGATGTTATGCTGTAAATCAACTACCAGTCTATTGTTAATAAGAATAAATGTAATAACATGAACTATATAATGCAAAAGAACAAATAGGCATATAAGCAACATGAGTAAACTGAATAGAATCAATGATGTATATATAATAGTAATAGTAGTAATAGTAATAATAATAATTAGGCACCAGCAGATGATTCCAATTTCTCGAAATGACGTCGTGCTACCATAATATTCATTTGTGTTGCTGCCGATTCTGTTAATATAGTAGTCAATGACATGTATATGTATATGTATATATTCATACAATTAGCTACTTGTTCTATTGTAATACGAATACTAATGATCACTTACCAATGGTAGGATCTGACATAATCACCATCACATAAGTGTTACTGGTTAATGCATCGATAAATGCTGTAAATCCATCCTTGCGTATTTCCATACTTTTAAATTGCGTTTGTAATTTACTATACAAATAAATCAATAACTGGTTAATGGATTATTTCTACTATTACTTACGTGCAACTTAGTTTAAACTGTTTAATAATACTGCTAATCTTTTCAAATCGTGCATGATCCGCATGTGGTCGCTGTGAAGCATGAGCAATAACTAGAAAGGTGGCACGTTCAAATAGGACAACCTCATCGGCATCGCATACACGACAGAACTTGTTCAGATGCGAGGCTAACAAGTTAACATTCGGCACTAGTGTGTAGACGATAGATGACCATGCCTAATCGCATTTTACTTGTTATTCCTACGTACTTGTCTATATACCGCACACGCTCACCTTAAACAATGACTCGTCCCAGATAGTGGTGGCAAACGCGGTAATCTCCAATGGTTCCGATCGTGTACGTAATTCCTCGAATCGTTCGTGGAATACTTGTTCACGCATCTCCTCAGGTACTAGATCCATCTTATGCACTAGACAGAATATCTTTGCCTGTTTCGAGTGGGTCATAATGGCCTCTAAGCAACTCTGATAGTAGTGCATGTCACGGTCATCGCAGTTCTCCACGTCAAACACGTAGATAAGCACCTCGACATTACGGAAGATATGATCGCGTTGACTAACGAAATAGTTCTCCATAAATGTCTCTTGTCTATCGATGAATAATAATAATAATGAGTCTACTTGTTCGTTTGTTCATGCTCTACACTTACCCTCCGCAATCCCATAGATTGAGCACTAGATTACCTAGGAATCTGACGTGCGAATGCTCCACATCCACTATGACATCATCGCTACAAGTCAACAATGGATATCTATGCCGTAATACTCATTATAGTAGAAAGAACTTACGCGTAGCTCCTAGACGACGCGTATCTCGTGCAATATAATTAGAAAAGATAATGGAACGCATGGACGTCTTGCCAGCACCACTCTTTCCCATCAGTAATACCTAAACAAAAGTCATATATGTACATATATATGAATAACTAATCATATGCCAAGCAATAGTCAACTTACTTTCTTCTTCATAATGACTAGAATATGTCAGTCAAGCAATTACGAAATGATTAGACACTCTGCTTAGATGTATGTGTACGTCTGTGTGTGTGTGTGTGTGTGTGTGTCTACCAATAATGAGAGTGAGTGAGTAAGTGAGGAATGCACCATTCCAACCCTGTCATTGGTTATTGGTCTCATTCCTTCCCTTTGGTGTTGTATGAGTAAAATGAAGTGATTGCCGTATGACGACATGATTCAGCTGATTCGTCTTGTTTTCCTCCGTCTCTTACTTGTATCATCCATGATATGTCACACTCGATGAAACGTCATAGTATCATGTCATTCTGTCTCTTTGTGTCTTTATAAGAAGAAGAAGAAGCTATTCTTATCCTGCCTCCTATACTACATCCATGGATTGATGGCTTGATTGAATACTGATAATAGTAGTGTGGATTTAAATGGCTCTGTCACATGGTTAACCATTTGAATAACCGCCTGCTTAACAGGATACAAGAAAGATATGCACACATGTATATACGCGCACATGTACACACAAACAACTCGTCATTTGGTCAGTCGGCACTTCAAATGCCACTATGAATATGCACAATAGCCATCATCGTTTGTATTAGTTGTTGTGGTTGTGGTTGTTGTACTAGTAGTACATTATTGCATTCCTCAATAGACAGATAGATAGACAGATAGATAGACAGATAGATACGATTGCCATTATCGTTAACATGATACAATGACTAATTCTCTTACAACGGGTAAAGCAAAATAGAAACAGCTTCACCATATCCGGTAGATATGGATACGCTGCTCTATCTCTATAGATATGTATCTCCCTATTATCCACCATAATATCCATCTAACGTCATGGCAATTGTCTAATATAAGGAGAAATGATTCATTTGCTTTGCTTACTTGTCACAAGTAGATACGTGTCTGCATGGACACTTACGATTTAAACAGACGTGGTTGTCATGCCATGCTATGCAATGGTAATGATAATGATGTCCATCTCCTCATTAACAACTGATAAGCATAGTATGATGAAACATCACCTGCTTGTCTCTGTCTGTCTCTCTCTGCCTCTGTCTCTGTCTCGGTATTCTCCATTCGTGTATTCGTGTATTCGTGTGTGTGTGTGTGTGTGTGTCTATCGTCACTATTGTCCGATCGACCATGCACACCATAAATGGTGCCGTGTTGTATCTTTTCCAAATGTTCCTTCAACTTTTCAACTCAACTTCAACCTCCTCGCTCAACTCGTTCAACCCGCTCACTTTCTCCTTTTTCTCCTGCTAGTGCTTATATCTTGGTGTTTTAGTTGTTTACTATTGCTGTCTCCCTGACTGTTTTGCCCTAACACCCTCCTTATTCCCATTGTCCTTTCCTATTGCTGCAGCCTTTCCAATTCTATGGTTAGCCATACGGGTCTTTTCTTCATTTTTATCATTATATCATCATCATCAATATCATCAATATCATCATCAACTAGCTTGCTATCAAAGTGTACTCAACTATAAATTATGTAAGTATTCTCATCATCGTCATTATAATAAATACACATATTAATTTCTATGCATAGGGAAAAGAATAGCTCATTCAATTCTACAATCAAGATGGCGTGTACACCTCAATCGAATGTAGACGAGAAACGGGTAACAGCAACAGCAACAGCGGTAACAGTATCGCAACAATCATCATCTCAATCATCATCGCAAAGTGAACCACTTTCCCTATTGGAGCGGCGTTTGTCTGGACGAACAGGCTCCTCTGGTGTCACCTTTATTGACAAACGGATTGGTATGTATTTGGGAAGGACAACATAGGAAGTGTGTGTACGTACGTATGAACGTATGCATATGTGACTATGTCTGTGTGTGCGTATATGGGTGGGTGAGAACAGGTGTAGTTGATGCAGTGTGACCGTACAATACTGTAGGCAAAGGCCAGACACTATGTCATTGCCGCAGTTACACTCAGTCTAGCAGGGACGAGTGTACAGCAGCTATACAACTACATCATTATTGCCATGTCAAATGAAATAGATACGCACAACAGGGCACTCATCAGTAATTCGTTCTTTATGCTTATTGATGTTTTGTCTATACTTCTACTTACAGAACTAACAAGAGGATTGTCTGTTCCAAATGCGCGTGCTCCACGTACGCCATATCCTGATACTCTCCCAATCACGCCTGCTACTGCTGGTAGTACATCTACTCATTATACCGCTACTACTAGCGAGGAGGGAATACTAGATCGAGCTGGTGCTGCACTCGAATTGTCATCGCCGTTGTCGAATGAAGTAGCGACAGCACCCATTGATGATGGCGCATCTAGTACTTCACGTCGATCTAGTACATCGATGACATCGACATCTCGCACAAATGGCAAAAAGAACACTCCAGGTCAGAATCGTTCATCGGCTCGTTTTGCCTGGATGGCCGATTGGCGTCGTATCATTGGTGTAACTAGTATTGTAATAATCATGGTAGCCATGGCAGTAACCTCTGCTAAAGTACAAGAGTAGCACCTCGCTTAATAGATATATATACATATATTCTCTAGTGAAGTGTGTATAATTGCTCTTCTCTCATTCTCTATTCTTATTACTATTCTTCTATCTATCCTCGTTGACTATCGTTCTAGGATAGTATTTCATTTCATTTGATTTACGATTTACTTGATTACCCTTATTCACGATAACATAACGCCGCATTTGGTTCATTTGCTTTGATGTTCACTGACATAGAAACTTTAACCACCGGCACTCTTTTCATTTCTATATCTCCATTATTGTCTCGTCTCGTCTCTCTCGATTGCATATCATATGCTTACTTTGAAAATTACAAAAACTTATCTCTTTCGTGTATTATCCGTTAGTATTGCGTGCGCGTATAAACCATTGCCTTCTTTCTTTCTTTCTTTCTAAACACTAATTCCTTACTTGATTACAATCATTATAAAATACAATAACCATTCGCAATAATTCTACTTGTCATTGTACTTGTGTTTTGTAATGTTTTTATTCCTACAATAGTGTGTCATCATCATCATCATTGATTAACTTGTTACATCTCTGTTACACATATACACGTATACATTTGCATATATATGTATGTGTGTGTACCTATTTCTATTCAATCAACATATGCACTATGCTAATTCCTATTGCCGAAACTTCGTCCTCCTCCTCCTATAGAACGTGCTAATCCAATACTACTATGACTTCCTATGGCACCTTCAACTGGGATAGATCTACCATAAGATGTAGCATTACCATGACTAATATTTTGTGGACGAGTCGATGGCTGCATACGAATACGTTCACCGCGTCCATTAATGTCTGTTCTCTCATCGTTAGGTGTACTCGGCATGGATATATCATCATCTGCGGTAATCCCTTGTAATCGTTCATACCTTGCTTGTTGTTGATTAGTAGGTGTTGGACGTGCTCGTTGCCAAATACTACCCACAGCCGATGTGATCTTTTGTGTCCATTGATTGCCACTATTACCATTTGCTGCTGCCGCCGCTCTTACTCGTGATATCGTTTGATCAGGACCATTGGCGGGTATCCAGAGACGAAGTGCATTCTCATTATCATGTTGACGATTCACTCGACTTGCTTCATTGTCAATGTCATTATAGCCTCGATGAACACGATCTGTACGGTCAACTCGTTGATCAGTTAAATGACCACGTGGATCAATGCCCATGGCTCGTATCACTTCTCGTCTCTCTACAAATACAATTATACATATAATCATTATTATGAATGCAATATTATTATTGTTATAAGCATACTAACCTGCCTGAATCAATCGTCTACCCTCTTCGGATTCTTCTTTACGCCATCGATTGGACGACTCGGCATTTCTACCACCATTAGCAGCGGATAGTCCATCTAATGGCACATTAGGACTAGTGGCGGCATAGTCGTCATCATCGTCGTAGGAGTAGTCGCCACATCCAAACACTCGTGTAATACGATCGGATATACGGAAGAAGGTAAGTAGACTGGGTACAAGAATAAGCAGAGGTGTCCACTGGTTGAAACGATCACCTAGGAATGGTACTAGATCAAGAATACCCATAAACTAGTACACAACGCACATATATATATATATGAATTAAATAATGAAATAAATAAATAAAGAGGGACTGCTATAATTACCTTGGAGAACACGGCATCATCCTGTGCCACTACCAAGTTTAAATAGTTATAGCATAATGGACGCTAATCAAACGATATCAGTCGTCCGATTCATGCGTCAACGTGCTCCACTTACGTTAGACGACATAGATAACCACCCATAAATAGCAGGCTGCCCACATCACTACGACGTGGTACCAAGGCGTAAAGATTAAAGATACGTATACGTAATAGACTGCTATAGGCACAGACACACATGTAAGCCAGCGATAAGATCGATACGAACTAGTATTGATAAACAGCTCAATTAGTACTATACTCGATAGTGGAGATCATCACATCTCTCCTATAGCAAATACTATACTCACCTCGGTCAATCCATACGAGCGATTAGCCCATCGTAATACTAGACCATAAAGCGATAGCATGGGATTCTCCCATTGTAGGGTCAACTCTGACCATAACAACGTGATGCTAAGTAGACCGCATACTATGGCTAATAAACGTAGTAGAAATGGTCGAAGTATGATATACCACCACCAACCTATATATATATATATATATAAATAGATCAGTATTGACATGAATAACTTAATAGATTATTGACTTACGCATCGATCTACGTAGAGAAGCATGTGAACTGGCCGATAATGGTTCTAATGTAGTATGGTATTCACTGGAATGATACATGTTAATACAACTATTGAGTAGCAATAATAGCGAGAATATTACCGATCAGGATTATCACGATTCTCTAACTCGTCCTGTAATCCAAATCCTTCCTTGAGCAATCTTTCCCATTTACTAGTAGATTTGATGCGTATTAGTCTATCATCGTATAGTCTACATTTGACGTGTGCAATACTTGCCATAATGCACGATCGTATATACGCTGTGCCTTTTTATAGCGTCGATGCAGCAATGTGATATACTTTTCCGTAATAACCCGTGGTATACTGACTCTTTGATAGCTACCCACCATTGATATGGGACACTGTTATGTGCAAGTGATTAGGAATGTATATCGATGACTCAAAATAGCCTACCTTTCTAATTAGTATATCCACCATCCAGCGATATTCATGATCTGTCTCGAGTGTATCATCCAATTTAGCAATGGTCTACCGTACATATATATACATATATCTTCGTTAGCAACCATTAGTATTTGTTTTGTGTATTTATATACTTACGGCAACTACATCTACAAGCTCTGCCTCAGCTTCTTCATAGGCATCTTTAATATTGACAGCACGTCGAGTCACTTGGATCCATCGACGCTTTGTATTGGCTGCACGCCACAACGTACGTGGCACTGCCACTAGACCATGTCCCATAAACATCAGGACAAGAAGTAGACCCCAGCAATTGGCGGCTGCCATAACAAAGGCTAGAAAGGCATGCCTATAACCAATTTTCAGCGTGTTAGTTTATCAAGGAGTAATGCTACACCACTGCATAGTGGCTAATACCGACCAAGTTGCAAAGTGATTGGTGGATAGAATGTACACGATAGCCACCATGGCTAAAATGGCATAACCACCAAAGTAGATGGCATGTCCTTTGATAGCATTACGCAATCGTCGTCGAAATAAAAACTGACCCGATTGTAGGTAGCCTTGCAGTACCGGTATCATTATCCTACATGCACGTTCGTTAGTCTCCTTTATACCATCTAGTGCGTAGTAAAGAAGCACATACCAATTTAGAAAGAAGGTCGTCCAATACATGCTACGCCATAGTCCCAATAGTGTCGATTCTGATATGTAAACGGCTGGTCGATGACATTCCGAGGAATCCACCTCGAGTTGTTTCGAACAACGACGATAGATTGTCTAGTAGGTTGTCTAGTTATTCCTGCTTCTGCTTCTTCTTCCTCTCCACTAATGGCATCTACTTACCGAAGTCAAGTCAAGTGGTAGTAGGGCAACAACGGCAAATCCCACAAACCAACTCATTGCCGCGATAGTCCCTGGCAACAACGGTAGACGTACCTCCCAGGCATATCGCCATACGGCACCTGCTACCGTGAAGCATGGTGCCAACACTAGTAGTATCGGTAGAATATAGTCGACCAGCTGAACCGCACCTAATCCCATAGTGTATGTATGTATGCAAGTATAAACAAAAAGAAAACAACAACTGATAGCTAGTTAATGTGTGGAGAAACAAATAGACAAGTAACGAGTGACGATGCTGTTGACATGGATGGAGCGATAAGATCACACAAAATGATCAAATGATCAATGATGAGGCACAATTCTCACTCATCTCCCATCCACAACATATACATCCTCGATTACTGTCCATTATTAGCATGCTGCACATTGAGAGGAAACAGACGCGGATAATTACTATATGCATTAAAAGGAGATAACCTTGCCCCAGCCCTGGTTACAATGGAAAAAGCCTGTATTAGCCCTGATATACAGATATGTGTATACATAATATGCCTTTATTCTATCATTCATTGCTAGTCATATATCGTCATCATTATTACTTGTACATTGTGTGTGTGTGCTTATGTGTGTCACTAGGATATCATTACTACAGTAGAATACCAATAGTAGGCATTTATAAAAAAGTCAAATTTTCGCTATCCTTTCAGACATATTTGTCTCTCTTTTTTCTTACTCGCGTGTATTGCACATTTATTCCACTTGCACTACATTGATTTATTCCACTCGATATTATAGTTGGCATTACTAGCATTCGCTAATTTTCACTTCATCTACTTTCCTCTGCTTAACCGGTTGCTCTTGTGCAGACAGGCACATCTATTCACCGTGTACTTGACGGAACACCATCATTACGAAGGAGGACTACTTCTACTACTAAGGGTAAGTAAGCATATACACGCACACACAAAATGGAATACCATATGTTCATCTACTATCCTCTATGCTAATAGTCATATTTGTCATATATATAACAGTCCTCCTGGAGTGAACTCATGTTGGATCCTGGTTAATAGAACTGTGGTCTACCAGCTGTGAACGAAAGTGCCGTTATTGTTCACTTGTTGTAGTAGCCAGTCTTTTACTTGATTGTCAGTTGGTCAACAACAACAACAACATTGCAAAGAGATATTATTACTTTTTCGTATTAGCCTGTCAGCAGGCTCTCTAGGTTTCTATTATAAAGCGACATATCTTTTGAGCTGGCTGTGCTAGTATGACTGATTCCAGTCTTTACTCCACCGCCGCTGGATCTAGCATGGTAGAAACAATGCCAACTCGTCGATCCAACGACACTCCTAACAACATGTCACCTACGAATATAAGCGCAAAATTGGCCTCGCCAAATCTATTGTCTACACCGGCATCGCCCACTACCATAACAACGCCTGTGGTAGCAAATGGTTTGAATGTCGGTGGAGCCGGAGCAATTGGCGATAATATTACGAGTGCTCAACGAACTACTCGACAGCCACAGACTGCCGGTGTCAAGACATCGCTTCCTGCAGGATGGGGTGCACCTACTATGCCTACTACTACAAACCGCAATGTCACTACGAATACTGGTGCATTGACTAAGCAATCGCCGCTCGTCAATGAGATATCGGCAACCGCTGCGTTAAATCATCAGCAACAACAACAACAGCCCAATGGAGAAGTACGATCAGCATCTCATACCATGCCACGTACACTCGGCGGTATGCATAACACGTCACAGCACTATGTTCCTACTGCAATGAATGCAGGTTCAACTACTTCGCTATCTCGTCATAATACACCCAATGTCAGTGCCATGCCAGCCGCTGGATTATCACCAAATTTAGGGCTCATCAATCCACCCTCATTGGTGACATTCGGTTCATTGCGCATTCTCATTGCTGATGCACCATCTGATCATACATTACCGCTTTATATCAAGGTATACTTATTGGATCAATACATTGACTAGTTAAATGTTACTTTACTAACTATTGATATTGCATCTACATATATATATATATATATATATAGGAATTTGAGCGATACAATGTCACGGATGTAATTCGTGTTTGTGAGCCAACTTATAAACGTACACGCTTAGAAGAACTAGGCTATCGCGTACACGACTGGCCATTTGATGATGGTGATCCGCCTCCAGATACCATTATTGAGGCATGGCTAGCACTACTCGATGAGATTTTCAACGACGAGTCGAGTATCACACGCAAGGAAAAGGAGGGCAATCTACCGAGTCAAGAGCGTTGCGTGGCTATCCACTGTGTAGCTGGACTTGGTCGGTAAGTAGATGATCATCCCATTGCTGCTGGTACATGCTAAATAGTAATGTGTTGCTAATTTCTTAAACATATAGAGCACCCGTACTAGTGGCTATCGCCCTAATTGAACACGGTATGTCACCGTTGGATAGTGTAGCATATGTACGAGAACGCCGTCGTGGTGCGATTAATCAACGACAACTACGCTATGTGGAACGGTATAAACGACACGCTCGTAAAGGATGCATTATTTGCTAGTCCACTACTACTACTACTACTACTACTATTGCTATTGCTATTGCTACTTGTTGTACACTAGTACTGGTTTAGCCCATGATTTTTGAATAAAACTATTTAAAAATAACGGTTTATTACTACATGAACGAATATATGGGTGCATTCATCATTACTGCCACATCTAAATTTTAAATCCTAACGCGCGTAAGCATGCTTTATGCGCTTCGATTTCTTTGCTACAAGCATTCTCATCGCCCGTACGTAGCATGCACTCGTCGCGTATTCGTTTCGTGTCAGGACACACGCAGCACGGTTTCAATGGTTTGCCATCCTTATCCAATGGCTTGCCTGTAACTGGATCGCGTACTATCGTGGCAGTGGATGTCGCATTAGGTAACGTAGTCTGCGCGGTGTCAGTTTTCGATGATAACGATGGCGAGTTGTCTGTTAACTTATTGATAGGATCGACTGCCGGCTCTACACTAACTGATTTGAACGATGACTGACCCATAATATGAATGAACACTAGTGAGTGTGTGTGCGGAATTGTCTTGAAAAATGAAAGAGAAAGAGGTGAAAAAGATCAATGGTGCTTCTGGGTTACACACAAATGAGCGAATATTTGATGTCGGAATGAATCGGATAAAATGTCATCATTAGCGCTGTTTTTTGTCGTCACCTACAGGATTGGTCTTGTCAACATACAGTGTTTTTCCATCCAGTTTGCGCATTTATCCTTTAACATTTGCTGTTTATTAATAGATAGATTAACACAATTGTTAACACCATTATTGCATTGCTATTATTATTGAGTAGTTGTCATGGCCCTAGTAGTTGAGGGAGATGTTAATGATCGCGATATCATATATTACAATTAGTGGTAACTATTATTTATTCGTAAAGACAAAAAGCTAACAGCGCAAATTGGATGGAAAAAGCCTGTAATAATCATACGTGTCTACTGTGATCATATTGCTCGTTCTTACAATAAGCTTGATATCTACGTGCCTACTATTAGCTAATACACCATTCGCTTGCTGTTACTTTAGTAAGATTTGATAAAAATAACGCTTTTAATAATCAACTACATTTGTATCACTAGTGTAATGATCAATACGACATATTTATTCAATAAATGATTAAATAATGATCTTGTAGATATATTTCTTAATCCAAGGAATAATGACTTGAATAGCATGAATACTAAAGGGTCTTGCACCATTTTTTTTCTTTTAACATTGCCGTTGCTTATTTTATTATAATAAACCAAATTGACAACATTCAAATGAATGATTAAAGGGTCTTGCACCAATCCATTCTTGACTTGATTACCTATAATATCTACTTGATGATGTCCTTGACTTGTTCGCTTAAGGTTTAATATGGATGATAGATTGTCTGCCGTCAAGAAGCTCGTCAACTTGAGATCGGTTAATAACGAAACCGTCAACGCCAACAAGTTTTCCAGGAGCACGCTGATTTTGGGTGAGTTTAGCTTCAACGGCGATCAGACTGGTGACAGCAACGTCTGCCAATTTTCCTGCATTTTGATTGGCTAGAATTCATACTGATTCTACGTTGTATACTTGATGAGTAATAAACTTTCAGCGCCTGGTATGCAACCATTTGATTCAAAGTATCTGGTTTACTACAAATGTTCTCCCAGTTCAAAGCTGGGCAGGCGTTCCTTTTGCCGCAGAAACAAGCTGCAGTGTCGTTCTACAGCATGTATATGCTTTTCCGCGTAAATTGGCTAATTATTAACTGATTTTATTTTATTTTTTGTTAATAAAGCTTTAATATTATATATCAATACAATAATTACTACAATTTTATCAACGATGCCATCAATGTATTCGCATCATTGAATGTATATCATAGCTAATGTAAGCACTAGTCTTGCAGTAGTAGTAAGTATGACTAGGCAACAAGACTATAATGAGGGACGGCGTTTATGATTGTAAATGTTTATTGCCCGCCAATAAAAAGCAAGTCACCAGTGCTAATATTCATGTCATATAGCCGTAGATCTGATAGTACGAATACATTGCTAATATAACCATGGTTAGACCGTTCATTTGCCATAGGAATTGTTCTTTCGTGCTATACCTTAATTATCCATGTCATTTCATGGAGTTCTATTTGTTTACGTTTATTATCGCGTTAATCTGTGGTGTAAGTATAGTAAATGAGCGTTGCTCGTAGATCGCTATCCTAATAACTATGTATCGTCAAACAACTGGGAAATAGTTACGCACGTTGGTTAATTATATTCTCTAATGTCATTTGATATCACGTAATAATAATAATAATAATAATAATAGATAAAGATAGAGGGAAAACTCGAGATTTCGTTGCTTCATTAAAAGAATGTATTAATATATATATGTGTGTGTGCTCGCGTCTTAATAAATTAGTTAACTTTGTCATAAATGATTCGGAAAGTTTTACTTGCTGATTCTAGTTACTCTAGTCGCGTGCGCAATAGTTGTAGCCATTGCGATCTATAGAGTTGGTGTATCGTCTATTGATATGGTGCCAGCCCGTGGGACACTCATCACATTGCGAGCCTGCATCCTGGCATCTGACTAAATAGTACTTTGCAGGCTCCTCTGGCTTGCAATGCTTTGTTGCGCCATCAATTCTACCCCTAATATATCCATCGGGACAACTTGGACATCCTGAGGATTTTGCCCGGCAAGTAAGTTGTATGTCTTGTGGCTCGACTATCGATTCAATTTGAGGTTGCGACGAAACAGCGGCCGCGGTAATGCTTCCAACGAGAGAGATGACGACAAATAGAAATGTGGTAATGGCGAGGAGTCTCATCGTAATACGTTTTAACTGCGGGAGTAAGAATAATATATTGTAAATATTAATATATTGACGAAAAGTACGACTGAAGAAAATAGTAAATGACGTTAGGAGTTTTCTTTTTTTCTTTTCTCTACAATGGACCTGGTGGTAGTGTGTATTTATATATCATATGGTAGGAGGTGTTCCGGTGTCTAACCCATGAGGTGTTAACGCATCGGTAACCTGTTCACGTTGTTGCATGCGCTCAAAAGAAAAAACTATACCGAAACGGTCTTACCACCTAATGTGCAGATAGAGGCCTGTATTCCGCTGGAGCTGTCACTTGAAATTAAACTATGTAATTACTATGTTTGTCGAGTAGATGATGAACTATAATAGAAGGAACGCGCACACACGCGAGTATGCAATTGCTACTGATGGCAGTGCCAGTTGTACAATCCACACTAGCGGCATCTGTGTGTGTGTGTGTGTGTGTGTGTGAGTAATACAGCAATTGAGTTGGAAACGTGCGAAGGAACAAACAAACTATTTCTTGGCAGTGAGGAGATGCAAGTACCTGGCGGCTAAGGGCAAAACAATGGTTCATCCTAAGAAGTTACAATTCAAGGGACAGCTCGACTAATTAAACATGTACTTCCGCTATCTTTATTGCTCGTAAAAGAGTTGTAACAAAAAGTTCTGTAATAGCACGCCGACATCCGTGTAACTAAACCGTATTATTATTCAAAACAACAGGTATTCATCTATACGAATAATAAGTAGGAAGAATAGTGGACATGTGCACATCCACACTAACCATCTATAAGTACAAATATGTATATATGTGGTTGTAGTTGTATTGGATAGACGCAATAGGAAGCGGATGAACCCAAGAATCGGGATGTAATAGAAGGCTAAAAGCATCATCGACATTGAGCATTAACAATTCAAGAATTGTACTTTTGTTTCTAATCGTATCAGTTCAATGTGCGTACACATCCATAGAGCATAATACGTTTCATAGTCATCTATTACCATGTGGATTTATACGAATACGTGCAATAAGTATATATTACTGAGATAGCATTGATATTCGCCATTAATCTATAATGCTACGTAGTGTAAACACTACTACTATTACTACTCATATATCGGTAGAATTCAAGCCTATTTAGCACTAATCGTATCTTTACATCCAAGCATAATAATGTCTGCATATATATTATAGTAACTAAGTATATCAATGTACCTGTAGTATTTCTCTTATGATATCACACAGCCTGAATTATGTTCTTTTCACCAATGACACTAGATACTAATGAAAAGATTCCTGTTTATCATCATCAACGAGTATAACGCTTATTTATGCACTCTGCTTTCGCTTCAATTCCTCCTCTAGCAGTTTGAGACGCGCCATAAAATTAGCAGGATCCTCCTGGGTCATGTGAGTTGCAGCTTCCTTCTCCTCTTTGGCTGCAGCCAATTGTTGACGACGACTTTCCGCTTGAATTAATCGCGCGCGTTCCGTCTACATTATAATCATAATTGTTATTACTATTACTATTGCTGGGAGGTAAACTAGTCGTGGCATAAATGGCAATAATAACAACAACAACAACGACGACGACGACGACGACGACGTGTACTTACCTCCTTCTTATGGGTAAGACATTCGTTATAGTCTTCCAGCTGTGGCTCGCAATCCTCGGGACATTCCGCCTGTGCGTAGCATTTACGGAATTCTTGCCATAGTGTAAAGCAGCGACTACGACCTAGTTGATTCGATATCGACAACAGGTGTCAGGTTAGTTGATTGTGTCCATTAGTGTACGCGTCGTAGTATACGAATAAATAATCATAACGCTACTCGGTAATCTTAGTCAACGCTACTCACCACCGTGAATACCGAATCCGGACGCCATTGTTTAGCAGGTAAGCGAGTAGGAGTAGCGAGAAAACGAGAAAAACAGATGGAAAAAAGTAAACTTGGATTCAAGATGGGTCACGAACGAGATTATAGACGAAAAAAGGAGAGTTCACCTGTTAATCAAAATGATACGCATAGTAATGACCATTTAACACTTTCTACTAATCAATAAAGCTATATCAATGATATCGCCTAGTTATAACGGTTAATGATACGAGCACATCAATATTCATGGTTTGATAAAAGTGAAAACGAAACAGGTATGCATCACATTTATTTATTCGTTGAATGCAACCAGAAAAGTGTAGCAGAAAAGCATCGAAGAAATCGACGAGTATATATAGGCAAAAAGACGTCGTGGTTGTAGTGTACGTGTACACGCGATATCTTTCATATACTCTACAATCCATATCCATTGCTTATTTCTTGCCAGCCTTGTTGGCTTCAGCTTCAGCCTTGGCCTTGGCGCGTTTGGCAATGGCACCAGCGAAACGTTGACCGGCACGCTCTGTGCGTAGGGTGACGTAGGCACGGGTGGTCTTTTCCTCAGCGGTGATGGCACGAGCCTTCTCGGTCTTGAAGGTGGTGTTGACTGGGAGGACTGGAGCGGTGAGCTGCTTAGCGGCCTTGACATCTTCAGCCTATTATTATGATCATCATTATAGTCATTAGTAAACATGCAAACGTGTATGATGTATGAACAATCATCATATGCCATCCATACTGTGATAGCGTGTAATAACAGCAACAACGGCAACAGCAACTATGATCATGCCATTCCCCTCTCCTATTCACACGATTACTTACCGAAGCATCACCCTTCTTTGGCTTGTTGACGCGACGTGGGAACACGACAATACGAGCTTGGTAGGCCTTGAGGCGACGAACGTTGCGCTTCAAAGATTCCTCAGAGCGGTTCTTGCGACGGTGGTCGACAGCAATACCGATGGAACGAGCATAAGCGCGTGGAATACCAGCAGCCTAGATCATGATGAAATAATGCATTGATTAGTATACACATGTATAGATCAATGGATTACTCGTTCACTTGTATCTATTTATCTATCTATCTATCTATCTATACAGATACTTACCTTTAGCTCTTCGAAGGTGAAACCCTTACCAGCGCGAAGCTTGGTGTTGTACTTGATGGTTGGGCAGTGTACGGCTGGGCGCAATTGACCGTCCACGGGACGTGGTGCGATAAGAGCAGCCTTCTTGGCACGTTGCTGGCGACGGTGCACCTTACGGCCGGGCTGGTCGAACCAGGTGCGTACACGACGCTGCCAGTCCTTGTGGAAGTGGATATTTTGCAATTGGTTGTTGTGCTTCATGGCTATATATATATATATGTATATGTATGTATCGATAAGAAACAATCTAATAATTAGTATTAACACGTTTACTTAAGACGACTACTACTACTAATATTCCTCCCGAATTCCTTATGCTATTACTGTTACAATATTGTATTTTACCAATTATTTGTAGTATTGCTAACGTGGTTCTATCTATTACAACTAGCTAATAGGCGCGGTAATTGGTCTAATTCAAGTATTTCACCATTTACTAGTTCCTATTTTCTTTCCCTATATCGATGTATCACATTGCTGATGTATATCATCGACTCGTCTAATAGATATACGCATCGTTCTATGCATGCATGCATCCATCCATCCATCTACCCGTTCATCTCCTCATCTCCCGTTCTAACCAGCCTTTATATCATCAATACATACCGGCGATGGATGCGTGTCCTGACCCGCTTTCAGCTAATCCAAAGTGCGGATGGGGTTTGAAGAGGAGGCAGCAGAAGCTATGGTGTTTGGGTGTCGGTGGAGTATCTGCTCAATATAATCACGTGATTATATCAATACTGTTAAACTTGTAATTTCTTCTTCATCATTTACACACACAAAATGAGGGAGAAAGAGAAATCAATGAGCAGAATCTCTCTGTGTGTGTGTGTGTGTGGCAATGCTGAAGACACACTGCTGACTTGTTAGAGGTAGAAAGATCCTCCTCTTCCCCACGTAACACTTCCAGGCCATCTACGCTCGCGGAAGCATCCATCCATCAAGGTGGGTATACTACTATATGCATCTAGATCTAGCATATCCTATGGAATCAAGTATACTATCCATCCATCCATCCATGCTTGTATTTATACATTTATTTAATGATCGAAAGCGATATACATATATGTATGAGTGTATATACACGATAACTATTTTATTTATCTACTACTAGTAGTGGGAGGTGAATGATAGCAGTGGAGTATATATATATCTCTCTCTTCTCATTGAGTATAGAAACATTACATAGGTCTCTATACTACTCGTATAAAGACGTGGTATGGCGGTGATATTGTTGTTGGAATTCCATTCAGTCTAAATACACGATATAAATAGCTAGCTAGAAATATTTATGACACTTGGAATCTTTCTTTCCTAACCATACCTCTTTGCTTCATCTATCATTTTATTAGGCATCATGGAAGCCGTTCAAACTTATGGTCGTAAGGTAAGCATCTATTCATCTAGCTCGTCATCTATCTATTTGCTCGTCTAGTAGTACTGGTATTCTACGATATACTAGTGATTGTGTCACAAAATACAATCCTATCTTGTGCAGTTAGATGATGAATAGAAAGAGAGCAACAAATATACACGTTAATATTACAATAGTTACTTATACAATACATTGTTCTGCTTTCTTTCTTGCTCTATCATTCGAGTAGAAGACCGCCACCGCAGTCGCTCACTGCAAGCGCGGCAATGGTATGATTCGCATCAATGGCTCTCCCATCGAGCTTGTGAAGCCTGAAATCCTTCGCTACAAGGTCTACGAACCAGTGCTCATCATTGGTGAGGACAAATTCCGTCACTTGGACATCCGCGTCCGCGTCAAGGGTGGTGGTCACACCTCGCAAATCTATGCCATCCGTCAAGCTATTGCTAAGGGTGTTGTTGCCTACTACCAAAAGTGTAAGTTATACGCGACAATTATTATACCACTAATTGAATGTATCGCGACTAACCCTACATGTATATGTACATCTGTTGATGTTGCTGTTTCTTTCATTTATTCAGTTGTCGATGAAGCCGCCAAGAAGGAAATCAAGGATCTATTGACCACCTACGATCGTAACTTGTTGGTCGCTGACCCACGTCGTTGCGAGCCAAAGAAGTTCGGTGGTCCAGGTGCTCGTGCTCGCTACCAGAAATCTTACCGTTAATTGCAGCGCTATTGCTGCTGTTGTTGGCGGCAGCAAAAAGACGATGAGAGATCATTCCCATTGTCATTTGTTGGTTGCTTGCATAGCTTATATATGCCTCTATACCCGTCATGTGTTGGCAATTTATTGTCCTCGCATTATAAACTGGATTTTCACTTATTTTATTGCTATAGTTGAATGAGCCATTGTTAAAATGCTAAAATGTGCATGTGTGTTTACGTGCTTTTTATTTTTACGTAGAAATGTGATGCAATTATCTGTAAAGTGGCATTTGTCTATGTGACAAAGTCTCGTGTTATTTTACTATTATTATGACCTGATTTGCCACTAGTTGATAATCTATCACGCTATAACTTTCGTTCTCATTCTCGTTCCCGTTCTAGCTCTATACATAATGTCTCGTCGTTTATTCCAACAAGCAACCTCAGGTATCGTGTCGCTACCCACACCTGACGGCGAGCGTATTATCCCCGCATCACGTCGCCCTGATGGTAGTGTACGACCAGCTCGTAAGGTACGAGCAGGCTATGTACCAGCGGAAGATCAACAAAGATTCCAGTCGAGGCGTGTAGCCGATCGACGACTACCTGGTAATTTTGTAGTAGGTCGTGACGATCCATCAGCAATATCATCACCGTCGTCGGCTTCGTCGTCGCCACGACCTAGTAACAGCAGTGGCAGTTGGTTTAAACAAGAAGCCTACAACAATAATGCAGCCACCACTAAGCATAATGCATCACGTCCAGTCAAGAGTGCCTGGGATAATGATAGTGATGAGGATACACCTACCGGCAGCAGTAATACTTCATCGACAAATCGTCCACTTCCATTAGAGGATATGACGCCGGCTCAACGTAAAAACGAGAAACGTCGCTTAAAACGTCAAGCCGATGCACAAGCTAAGGTAGCGGCCGATCTACAGGCCAGCGTAGAAGAAGCAATACGGGAACGTAAGGTGGAATCAAGTCAGAAACCTGCATTAAAAGAGGATACCACTGCAACAGTAGCAACAGATCCGAAAAAGCGTATACGTGCATTGTCTAAGAAAATACGACAGGCCAAGGAATTGCAACGTCGTCGTGATGAAGAGGGCGCCACACTACTACCACAGGAAACACATAAAGTTGAGAGTATCGAGGAATTAGAGGCTGAACTTGAGAAATTATCACTTGATGAATGAAACGACCACCTCTTGACATGCTTAAATGTAGATGTAAGTTATTCGCCATTAATTAACACTATTCAATGTTATTCATTAGTTAGGTAATGCTTAGATTACCATCATATTGTTGTTGTTGTTGTTGCATTTTAATAAACAGTAATGGACCATTAGGTGATTTACTAAGATAATCATGCATTTAGGTAAAAACTATTTCATCATCCTCCTTTGCTTTAGTATACAACCAATTTTATTTTACGTATATCCCAATAGAAATAAAACATCGTATTTATCTAGCTAAACACGAAAGAAATGAATAGAAATGAGGAAACTACTCCTTCCAACTTTGATGACATTCATCTACGTATAATCTAATCAGTCTTGGTTACAGCGGGAAAACGAAAGTTCTCATTGGTACGATGTTCAATGGCACCGTAACTGCCTACACTGCTACGCGAGTCATGCGATAAACTGTCAGTACGCGATAATGGTCTTGCCTTGGACCAATTCGTCTTTTCACTCTCGCTAATAACACGTTGACTAGTAGATGAAGCTGGTGCGGCAATCGGATACCGTTTAGATGGCGGTGGCGGTGGTGGTGATGTCGATAATGACGATGATAATGACATTGCCGATGAAGATAATGAAGATATCGACAATGATTGCGATGGTTGTTTATGTCTACTAGTAGCAGTAGCACTACTTGTTGTTGCAGTAGTAGTAGTAGTTGACTCTTCAATAAATAGTTCATCTGTTGTATGATGATCATCTTCATCTATTGTCTCCGATGGCATATCATGATCCACCATATACACGCTAGTAGTGTGTGCTTCCGCTTCCATTGACACGGGTGATTCATTCAATTCAATGGAATTGTTTGATGTATAATCACCATGATCATCATGCTGATGACGATGATGATGCTGATGATGCTGATGATGATAATCGATTGGCATACCATTTAGTGAATGTGCTGTATGATTATCAAGTGTATCTAAATGGATATTGCCCGCTGGCACAGGTAATGGACTTGATAGAATGTGTTCAGTGTCGAGGTCAGCATCAACTGATACATCATCTGTGTCTTCAATGCCGAAATACGCGTCGAGATCCTCCAACTTGTTAAGAATATCCTCCAAGGATCGTTGATCATCGTCATCATCTGCATCATGCATATCATCATCGTTCATATGGTTATTATTGATAATATCATCTCCAAGGTAGTGCTGTTCATCTACCGAATGATGATGGTGGTGGTGGTGATGGTGATGATGTGCTACAACAGAAGTGCCGATACCCTCCATAGCTAGATCGGTGACATCTTCCTCTAGTAGATCCTGCATAACTGTGACATTGGCCCAACTACCACTGCCACCGGCACCATGTCCACTATTGCTACGATGATGAGGCGGATGTACGTGTGACACGGGTAATGACATGAATGAGGTGGACGTCGAAGAGGCAGAGGGTGGCGGCATGTTGGTGGTGGTCACTGCTGCGGCCGCGGCTGCTGCTGCCGCTGCTGCTGCTCCTGCAAAGTCAAACACGGATTGATTGTCGTAGGATAGATAGACCATGGGTGCATCCTCATACGGCATGCCAACCGTGTCGGCACAAGCTTGTAGTACCGCGGCTACATTCTGTCGCGTGGCGTGTAGACAACCGGTGAAATCGGCGACAAACAAGGAGACACCGCCACCTTGAGGTCCACCGTTCGTGGCGCCTTGATTCGCTCGGAATATCGAGGGTACAGTCTCGAATTCACGCTGAGCAATCGCCGTGATAACATGCGCTCGTGTCATACTCTCTACGGAGAAGTTGGGATGTACATTCGCCGATATTGCCACGGACGATGGCGATGTCAGCTGATAGTTACTCGTCGTAGATGAGGTAGACGCACTCGGCGAGTGAGCAGTAGGTGATGCCGATGAACTGGAAGCAGGTGTGCATGCTTGCATAGCCACCTCCAACACCTCTAGTGCGTCATCCGCGTATTCCGTAGGCAGTAAACGTAGCAATGGTGCGATAACAATCTCGGTACCCGATGGCTCATCCTGTCCATCACCACGACGTAGATCGATAAATGTCAAGAATGTACGTAGTATCTGTAGCACGGATCGTTTATACCACGGTGTTTGATTGGCAAGTAGTTCCGCCATAAAGGTGAGTGCGTGCCATTCGTAACGAGGAAAGTAGGCATCGCGTAAGGCCAAGTAGATTTGACGTACGAAATCGTCCTTGGGACGGAAACGACTCTTCGCCAACGACTCGAGTGTACGATGCAACGAGTCATGACCGAATTGCTCCGCCACTTGCGCTAGATCTGCGGCCACCTTTGTGACTCTATCATCGTAGCTTTTCTCGGCCACAGTACGTGCGAACCATGGCAAATTGGCAAGTATAACGAATAGGTATCTACTCTCGGATGGATCGATCAATGCACCGCCATCCACACCGATGAGTCTGTTCATCATACGAAGGCAACGTGGCTCCGTTTCCTGACTACGTAATCCCTTGGCGAGTAGCGGGAGTAGACCGTCGAATTCAGCGTGCCATCCAGCCGGGAAACTATCCGATAGAATAGTTTGCGCTTCATTATCGTCAAAGTGAAGACGTTCAAGCATGGGACCAAGCATCTCCAGACCCATGGCATACTCGGCTCGATTGCCGGTGTATAGAATGGCCACCGATGCCCAGAAGGCCTCGGGAAAGGCGAGGATATGCTCGGCCGTCAACGGTTCAAGCATGGACTTTAGCGTGATCAATATTTCAAGCGAGAACTCTTGAATCTCCTCCGCGTTATCGGACACGGTATTGGATAGACGACGAAGTATCTCGGCTAGCATAGCTTCGTTAAAATGAGGTGCCAGCATACGGAATACCCTGAATGAACTACAGGCCGCCTTACGTAGGGGACATTGCGTGCCCCAATGCAATGCCATCTCACCCCATCGTTGTCCGATCTCGGGATCTTCATGCGAGAATAGTTGCACTAGTCGACTAACAATGGGTTCAGTCATACTGGCATTCCTTAAGCGTGACTTTTTAACCGGTTGATTAAATCGTTGACTAGTGATAGCGTGTGTACTTGTACTATTCGCACCACTAGCAGTAGCGGATGTCGATGCTGATGCTGATGCTGATGCTGACGTTGATGATATGACAGGTCCATTTAAGACGAGTCCTAAATCGATACCTAATAAATCTATTAATTGATAGACTAGTTTAAGCATTTCTCCCGAATTGGCCGTTGATGTCGTGGTGTTATCGTGATTATTCAATAAGTGAGATCGGCCACCATTAATACTACTACCGCTATTGGCGATGGTGCCACCAGAGGGACGTCCTAGGAATACGGAACACACCAAATGGCCGAGTAATAGTCGAACTTGCTCGGCTATCATTAGAATGTTATGATCGAATTGTACGGCACAAGCGTGTAGCAGTATCGATAAATGACTAACTAGGCTGGGTCCCGCTTCCACCGCCAGGTCCACCAGCAATACAGTGGCCAATTGACCACGGGAAAACTCGGGTCGTTTCGGGTAAGCGCCGAGAACACGATCGATATCGGCTATACGCACGCGTGGCACCTTGTCATACTGACGAATGTCCATTCGCTTCTCGGGCACTAGACCACGCGGGGTAATCTCGTCCACTAGTGCGTCGATGGTCATCTCTAGTGCCGCCGTACGTCCTAGATACACGATAGTGCGCTTGGCGTAGGTGATGAAACTAGGATTACGCTTCTCCAATCCAACGTGGAGCAGATAGGTGACAATGACACGCGCGTTATAAACACGTTCACCGGCTACGAGCTGCTCCCATGCCTTCTGCAGTTCACTATGGAATACGTCGCCAAACTTGACCGTCAAGTAGAATAGATTGTTGAGCACGATATGTGACGAGACATCGGCCAATGACATGTCCTCGTTGTCCATCACAAGTTGCACATTGGCCAACCATGGCAGTAGACTAATAAATATTTCACGCTGCGCTTCACGATTCGACACGGATTCTAGACGTACCATCGTTTCACTTAGCACTTCATACGTGATATCCGGGTGTCGTTGTGCCAATCGTGCCGACATGGCGTATTGCGCTTGCTTATACACGGTAGTAAGCGTGCTGTTAAGGGCCACGTCAAACTCATTGGTGGACGCCTCGAGTAAGAAGCGTTCCTCGAGCATACGCAACAGTTTAACCGCACCATGTCGTACGGTTCGATCGGGATCGGTCGCTTTGAATAGCGCTAACGACAGGATGACATGCACTTCACAGGGATAAGTGCGAGCCATGGTAAGGATGTCGACGAGCGCGAGGAAGTAGCCTTGCGTATTGACATCTGGATCAGATACGCAGTAGCATCGGCTAATCATCGTGTCGAATATTTCGGGTGTGTCCACATTATACGTGAGTAACGACTCGAGTGCGGAACGAGCCACCGAGTCAAGTCGACGATCCGCGCCAGAGAATACAGATTCGATCCAGGCATGAATCGAGTTTAACGGGAAGGTGACCAGCATAGGTGATGCGGGATTACGTCCAATATCCATGGATAATGGTCCGCGACAACACGAGGCCATGGCACGTAATGCTGCCACCTCGGTGGAACGACGCTGCTCCTCTAGAATCATGGTCATATGGCCTTGATCGGCCACGGTCTTGCATCGACTTAGCACGGCACGCATCATGGTGGATTCGCGTCTATGCGTTAATTCACGATGTCTACCATGTCCACACCATTCCTCGAGCGTTTGGTATAACGCCAATCGAACCTCGAACGGTATGTGACGCGCGGCATTGTTGTGACGTGGCAAGTGCCAACACATGTTCTCGGCCAGTCCCGAGAAATGGCGACGTAACTCCTGAAATTCCCAGTCTAGTTGCACGTCAGGATCACCTAGAAAGTGTAATGTCTCCTTGAGCCAGTGTGCCATACGTGGTACGACATCAGCATGCGCGAGATACTCGTTGTAGCGTAGGAATCGTGACATCATGTGGTAAATACGCGTTACATCGATGCGTAATCGATCAATACGTCGATTGCGTCGATTCATTCCATGTGATGCTGACGATGATGCTCCGCCTGTTGCATTCGTGTTTCCTGATGATAATGACGCGGAGGCCGATGATGAAGCACCAAATGCCGTACCACCCGTTGATGATGATGATGCCGTAAATGCACGAGGCATTACCGGTACAAGACCACGCGGGCTCATCACGCCGTTGTTATTCGACGATGAAGACACGAAAGTATTCGAAGCACCCTTGCTTCCACTTGAATCATGACGATGAGCTAATATAATAACGAGTAGTAGTAATAATGATAGATAATTAGTAATAAATTCATTGTTCCTTTACATAGTACACTTACCATTCATCATATCGCGTCGTGTTGCCGTGAAATTAGAGCTTGGATCCTCAAGTACTATACGTACGAATGGTTGCAAGTCATCGAGTAGTTGTGTGAACACATTACGATTAACATGGCCTAACGCTTCGATCACCGCCTCTCGTATGGGCGGATAGTCACACGTAACGAATGGTAGAACGGTTCTAAATAGATCTCGTGCCGTACTAATTTCCGTACCACTACTTGGATAATGTTTACGTAGACCGTGTATACCAGCATTGTTACCTTGACCGCCACTACCATAGTTACTGCCACTGCCGCCACTGCCACTCACGGCACTAATGGCATTCAGGGCAGGCGATAGAATAGAGGTAGACGAGCCAGATCGTTGTCTACCCGATATTATCCTATTGGATGCCGGTGACATTAAAGGCGAGTAAAGAGTTGACGCACTAGGCATGACTGCTGATGACGGTGTGGACGGTAATGGTGGTGGCATGACATCCACAGTAACAGTCATGGTGGCACATGCAAATCGTAAATAAAGCGACCATTGATTAAGAAAGTGATGTGTCATGATACCGGGTCTCGATTTGTTATTATTGCTGCTATTACTGTGATTACTATGTGAGTTACTATTCAATCCTCCTCCTCCTCCTCCTCCTGCACCATTATGACTTGTATTACCAGTCGAGTTACTGCCACTCATATTGGTATTACTATGATGATGATGATGATGATGGTGGCTAGTATGGCTGTTGCTGTTATTATTACTAGTACAGTACCAGTACCACCAGTAGTACTCATAACAACATTAAGATTGCCGGTAGAGGATCCCACCATAAGTAGACCACCGCCACTCGTACCATTACCGAGACCGCCACCTACACCAGCGGTACCAACCACATGAGTACCACCAAGATTACCACTACCTGGTGTATTACTTGGCAGGGCCGTGCCTATAGGTGTACCGGATCCTGCATGAATGAGATCCGTAGCCACCATGACTAATGGCTGCATTTGCATAAGTCGAGCACAAGCAGTGTTACGACAAAGTGCCACGGTAATCGGACAGCGTTCAAAGCATGCATCCACTAATTCGACAAAGTTACGATGCCATGCCAGTTGATGCTCGGGTTCCTCGCTCTCGGCCAGTTCGCGTAGACGTAAACCGGGAATATCATTGCCAAGTCCACGCTTTTCATGCGCACCTGACCCGAGTAGTGGGCCACGGGTCGGTCCAGGATCATTGGCTGCCGCTCGCGTTGAATCCGATGTCATGAGTGCCGCTGCTCGTTCAGCTTGAAACTCGGATAACGTCTTGTCTAGCAGGTCGACCACATGCGGTTGTCGTTCCAATTCACTAAGTTTCGACAGTGCACTGGCAGCTGAAGTTTGCTTCTGATGCAGTTGTCGACGCTGTTTACGTAGGAACGAGTGCTCCTCGAATTGCTGTTCTACTTCCACGGCTAAACGAAGTACACGCACCGCGTAACGTCGACTCAATGGCGCATGACTACAGAGTAGAATAAGCCCATTGGCCTCGGTTTCCTCGATGAGATTCCATACATCGGGTGTTTCTAAATCGGTCATTTTATACGATTTAAATCGAGGTTGTCTATTAACCAGGATGCTGACGGCGTTGATACTGACGCTGACGACGCTGCGGTGGTCGTGCTATTCGAGTCGGCTGCTTGCTCCGATTCTGCCGCTTGTTCCTCGTGCGATTTGGTAAGTAGCATTTCATCGGACCACAACTCCAATAGTTCAACGTAAAGCCTTAGCAGACTGAACTCCTCCGCTTGAATATGGTTACGTGCAAAGGAACCAACCAATAATCGGCGTACTGGTCGCCAATCCGACCGATAAACTTCGACATACCCGACACGACGACAAATCCACCACGCTGCTTGCCGAGACGTATTAGAGCGCGCGCCGCAGCTAATGCTAGATCTGGGTCAACGTGTGCGGTGTAGCGACACAACATCTCCACCACTCGATGGGTGGATAGACCGGCAGGCATGCAGCGCGGCACGGCATCGATGCAACAGCGTAGTAAATCGAAATACGGCTGTTTATCCGTGGGATAGGCAACAGTAAGTGTCGTGAGATGCGTGTACACTTGTTGACCAGTTTCACCGCTCATTTCTTTAGCACTATTAGCCAGCGTGTTGCCAATCGAGTAGATGTTACGACTATTCAGGTAACGGTCATCAAGTAGTAATTGTTGACCAAACACACGATCAAGAGCACTCCATATCTGACCGATAACATCGGCCATTCGTTCATCGGCAACATGAATCGATTTACGCATTAATAAGTGATCCGGCAATGGCTCCAGCGAACACTCCAATAATGACGGATCGAGTACACGTAGATCATTGCCAGGTGGGAAGGTAGGCTTGGTCTCGCCTCGTTCCGCGTCCATCAGCGCGAGTAGATAGGCTCGAATGGCAATGGCACCACGTTCGGGAATAAGATTCTCAACAGACCAACTTACACTGCCGGTAGCATCTAGTCCACCCAATAGGAATGGTATATAGTGCTTGCTACCATAGTCGATGTCTTGCGTAAGTACAATGCGTAGAATGATCACCAGTGCATCGCCCGGTATATCAGCCGGAAGGAATGGCCGTTTGCCCAACGGGAAGAGAGATCGAATAACCGATTCGATACGACGACTAGTAACATTGAAACTCTCCTTGCATCGATACAGGTACACCCATACTAGACGGGCAATGGCATTGAGAGCGGGTAGTCGCATGTTCTTATCCTAGCATTAGATGATGCATTTGTTTGATTATATATCATTTAATTTATATGAAAGTGAAGCAGGATCATCGTAGCTTACCTTTAATCGTTGGAAACATATATCAAGGAATGATGGCCATTTATCCAGGAATGTATCACGTTTGCAAACACATAGTACGGTGGTTAAAAGCGGAAATCCCGTCTAATGATGGATTATCGATTAGTATTCAATAATGATGATATTTATAGTGTTTAGAACAAGTTATATTTACCGTCCAATGTTTTGGTTTAGTGGCCATCTTGAATGCTCGCGGGTACAGCATATCCATTGCATCCGACCAGCCTAGAAAGTTAACTTCTACCGTGGCATTCTGCAATATCGTACGATTAGTAAACTACATTGGTGAGATACAGATGCACAGCATCAATCAACTCACCGGTGCTAATGGTAACAATAAATCAATGAATAACTGGGCATACGCATGTTTGACTTTGAAGCTATGCGTGTTGGCAAAGAATTTGGATAAACTATGTAGGAAATCGGAAGTGTCTTGTAATGCGTTCTCCGGATAAAGCTAGATGATGATGATTATCAATTAATAACTTGTTTCACATATTGCATTTAACAGTGTAATTACCTTGACACGTAAGAATCGCATAGATCGAATCAGCATCTCAATCTTACGATTCTCCTTGCCATCAGCATCAGATGGTATTTTCTCCAACTCGGCGATGAATCGATCGCTTACAGATACAAATCTATACGAGGATAATAGATAGTTAGTAAGTGGCAACAATCGCACTATTACTACTCAATTCAATGGTATTACCGAACATTGGAGAGCCAACCGATCAGCTCGGCGAATAATGACATGATAGCCTTGCGATTATAAGAACGAGCCACCAAATCACTAATCAATATATATATATATATATAAACATTAGTATGATCATCATTCTTCCTTTTCTATTTGTATAATCACTTACGGATCGGTGTCTATCTGCTTGAACACGAGTTCCTCCAATTTCTTGCCTAATTCCTCTAATAAAGTACGCTCGTGCAATTGTCTCACAACTTCAATCAATGCTCTAAACAATAATATGGTACACACATGCTAGTAGATTATACTATATGATTAGTTATATATAATGATGACACTAACAGCAATAGCTTACCGAACAGCGTTGTCGCTGCATATTATACATTTCCTGAGACCTCGGCTGTACTACTCCTTCATGTCTAGTAATATCAATGAGCAAGTTAGTCGCGATAGCCACCACTAGCACCACTATCATCACGCTTACCGATTCCATGCACCGTCTGGTGATCGTAGTTTACTCTTACGCCATAGCATAAGGGCATCAACCACATCCTTGGGTCGTTGACGAGCAATTGCTCCAATGGCAACAAGTAACTTATCGAACTCGGGATCGGCTCCATGTCTTAGAAAGTTGGCCATATCGGGCTCTTGCTCCTAATTACACTTGATTACTATCGTCATGCTAGTGTACTAGTCGCAGTCTACGCTTACCATTGGTTGTTTCATCACCCAGGTCAGTTTACCTTCTGCTGCTGCTGCAAACTCCACAAATAAAGCATGAATCATGAATTCGGCAGGATTACGAAGCGATACCGCTGATGGCGCATCAGGTCCGTTGCCTGAATTACCGCCACTGCCACCGCTACCGGCACCGCTACTCCCTTGACTATCGTTGCGTACATGACGTCCATGTGGTAGATGCAGTAGATGGTGATGTCCCAGTCGTCCTGCACCATTCAATCCTTGAGCAACGGCATACGGAATACCCGAAGCCGACAATTGATGATGATGATGATGATGATGCGATAGTGACGACGACATGGAACCCGAACGAGAATGTTGACGAAGTGCAGGCATGGACATCTTTTTGCGTAATGAGCCTGCATTGGCTGTAGCAGCGGAATTAGCGCCCATATTAGTCGAGGCCGATGAGTTGGGTGGGGAGATCTCGGTTGGTGTAAGAAGTGATGAGCTTTTCGCTCGAGCTATTTGCTCTGGTGTTGCCGAGGCAGAATGAAGCGACTGGGCATCGGTAGGCAATCTGCCGCCATGCCCCGACTTGTTAGTAGCAGCTGCATTGGAAAGACCCATACCACCGCTGGACCACATGGAAATGCCTGAAGCAGAGGCAGCACTCGATTTAAGCGGTGCTGTCTTGCTGCCATTGTTCGCACTGCCACTGCCCGTGTGTAGTGGTGTGGTCACGACGCTACCACCGGGTGTTGGTTGACCATTGCCATTACTGTTGCTATTCGTGTTGCTATTACTCGTGTTGCTATTGCTATTGGAAGCAAGCCAGGAATTCTTACGCCCCGATCGACCACCAAAGAAATACGACGACTTTTTACGTAGCTGTGCCACTGCCGATGAGGCAAAGCTAAGCGGTGTCGATGGTGTCTGTGCCGGTAGGGATACCGTTTCACTATCACGGTTCACCGTTTGATTCGAGGGAGTAGGCACAGTGGATATCGATCCATGATGCAGATGGCTCGCTCCTCCTCCACTAGCGCCCGCGCCAGTACTATTGGAATGGTCGCCCCAAGAAGTAATGGGCGGTGGTATTTGAATGTAGGCCGGACGAGGAGCGCGACCAGAAGGAGGATGCGGCAATCCACCACCGGTATTGCCTGTGGTATGACCGCCACGCATGTTGCTACCGCTGTTGTTGCCGGTGCTTATATTGGATCGTGCGGTACCACTACTACTATTAGAGCGTCGTGGTTGTGGGGCACGTGCACGTGCATTGGAACGACCAGAATTAGGTGGACCATTAGCACTACTACTTGTTGTGGTGGTGGTGGTAGCAGTAGCTGTTGTGGTTGTTGTGGCTGTTGCTGCCGTGGTAGCAGGCATATCTGTAGTGGATGTATGCGTGGTATCAGAAGTATCACCGCCATCCATTACGGTGATATTAGAAGCCATCAGCGATGACAATCGCCGTGGCGATGTAATATTTGGCGAAATACTCATACGAACGGAAACAAACTACAATCGTACAGGATAAGGCTCATGAACAGGGGATTGTCGCTAGAAATAAACAGCGAGTAAGACCGTGTTATCGACTATTTACGTTTTTTGTTCTAATAATAATAATAATAGTAGTAGTAAGAATATGAATAGTATCAGTATCAACAGCGGCTAGAATAACACAAAAAGAAATGCATATACGCCGCGATAATAGTAATAGCTCAAGAAATAGAGGAAAGAACAAGAAAAGAAGGCTACACTATATATATCTCGTTTAAGAGTTGTAGGGACAGATACGCGTAGCTTATACGCTGACGAAGTGATGCATAAAAGTGATGAATGAGCAGGTGTAAGAGTGAGCGAGTACGAGTACGAGTGAGTAATAAATAGATAAGTAGAGTGATAGAATGAAAAAACAGATGCTGGTACTCGATGTGCATGTGTGTAGTGAATGAGTACCAATTGGAATTGACGATTACGAAAAAATAAAGGCCGATTATGGTTGTCGCATAAGAAAGATGAACCCTATAAGTACAAATTGTATTTATCAGAATGATATGACATGTCATACATTAATTAAAGCATTGTATTCATTAGTGTTCCCTATTTATTTGAGTTACAAATCATGCGATTATAGAATAATCATTTGTGTAAGCTATATATTATTCATTTATCATATATGATGTAGTTTAAACAAGCATATAAACGCTGTTCAATTATACTAGTGAACTATTTGGAAGAATTAATAAATTAGTAGGATTGTTAGCTTGATTCAATTGAACTGGGATGTAGCACGCTATGATAGTGGGAGGCACCCCCCTAAATAATTGAATGCTTGATGCATACCACGATGCTGACGTATCAGTAAGATTGAACTAGTCATCCCTATACATTCATCAATCAGTATGTATATATACTATTGGAGAATACGACGCCCAACAGGTAGATGATACTTGGTGTATACAATTCGAATAGCAATATGATCAATGTATTTATCAAATCTATGATACAATTAGATAATAGCTACCACTAATATAGCTATTGCTAAGATTATAAATGATAAAGCTATCCAAGTATTCGCTTGTTGAAACGAGTTCTTTGTTTATTTGTTTGTCTTCAGTCACATCTCGACAAGATCAATTTGAATACAGGCTTTTTGGTCTTGTTTTCTCTCACTTATTCCAGTCATCATCTTCACCCTACACTCAGATATCACCAATTGTCACACTCGCTTTTTATTCTACAAAAAACCCTGTCTATAAATACACAAATACAGGATCAAGATGGCAATGGCTAATAGTACTCGCGTACGGGTAAGTACAAGCACCGTTGTATTGTAGCGTAATAGCATATGAAATAGATTGACTTACCTATTACTACGTGTATTTGCGTGTTTACCTCTCTGTGGCGCAACTATCTTCAGGGACGTTTACCGCCTGAAGTCAATCGTATTCTATTGGTAAGGAATCTACCTTACAAGATCACGACTGAAGACATGTACGAGATATTCGGGAAATACGGTGCTATTCGACAGATCCGAACGTAAGTAATCCGTGATTAGCACTGATAACTTGCAAGTAACAAACTATTACGCGATAGTGGTACTGCCACGGAGACTAAAGGCACGGCGTTTGTCGTCTACGAGGACATTTACGATGCTAAAGCAGCATGCGATCACTTGTCGGGCTTTAACGTCATGGGTCGATATCTCATTGTATTGTACTATCAGCCGAATAAGACATCCAAGCGTATGAACATTGAACAGAAGGAGAAGGAATTGGCAGATCTTAAAAGGTGAGCGACACTATCCGTTGTAACTAGTATACAACTAACACCATTATACTTAGTCGGTATGGAGTTGGCGATGAGGATTAGTGGCAATTTACAGGTTTTTACCAAGTTGATACAGCAGCACGACGTATGCTGTATGCAGTGACTAATTCATATCAATTGCATGTCATGTTACGAGAGCAAGTTTTATACGATGATAAATACGAGATAATTAGTGATTAAAATTAAATGTAAACGAGTAAAGATTTATTCAAATAGACACTTAGTTAGTTCATTGGTTAGCTAGTAGTTAAATTACGCAGTAGTGTTATGACTTGGTGGTGTTGTCGCTTCAGCCGAGGCAGATCTATTATCTTGCTTTTTAGCAAGTTCACTACGAACATCATCCTCTCGTATTAGCACGTATTCTCTCGTACTACATCCAAAACGAATGGTGTCCTTTGGCCGTAGCTCGTAATAGCGTGAAGGAGGAATACGCTCATCATTGACAAATGTACCATTAGTCGAGTCAAGATCAATGATAAATGGTCTAATAGCAATAGTAATGGTAATGCAATTCAGGTTAATATATATCATGTTCATTGATAATACGCCAACTATCATATATATTTATATTTATATATATTACTTACTTTACTACGCGTTTCGGTTCAACATTAAGTTGACTCACTGGTGTTTGTTCAGCCATTAATCGGAATTGCAAGACAGCATGTTGCTTTGAACAAGAGGGATGATCAATGGGGATATCTGCCACCTAATAATAATAATAACGCATATACATAGATGAATATATGCTAGTCATTTTTCAAGTTGCATACATACCCGACGATCTTTACCTAGTAGATAGGCACTTTGTCGATGAATGTGCAGCATATCAATATGCTCGTCTTTCTTAAATACATAAAGGCGCCATCGAGCAGCAGGTTTACGCGCCTCTGTCGGCTCGTTATACTTGAGCGCCACACCATTATGCGATGAGGTTTCGGCGGCCAGCTTGCCTGTTAATCCAAAATTGGGCTTTTGCGTCGCAACATCATCATCATCATTGGGCGTATCTACCTCAGCAGCACGAAGTAGCTGCGTGTTATCGCCGCTGTCGTCGTTGTCGTGGTTATTGCTACGGCGAGCCTCGGTCGTATGTTGTTCACGCTCTTTTTCTTTTTTAAAGTTTATCACGGAGGTATTCTTTTTTATAGCAGATGGAGACGGCGACCGACGACGACGACGAATCGGGGTATCGCGCGTACTCTCGTCACCATTACGACTCAACTCGGGTGAACTAGACGATACAAAGATATTGTAGCGTGTTGGTCAACTCATAGTTTAGTGGGCATGTACAAACTACTTACCGGGAACGTCGACGTTCAGAGGAACGAGTTGCTCTACCATCACGACGAGAAGACATTGTTTGACCAGTAAAATGTGCAGTTATTAAGTAATCAAACTACAGAATAGAGAAACAAGTAAGGATAAGCAGTGGAAAAGAATTAAGCTACTATTACTTTTTACGAGTATAATATATCCTTTAATAGAGAAAGGTATCAAGAACAAGCAAAGAATAGCAATAAGCAATGGTAGCAGTAGTAACGGTAGTTGAACAATAAAGAGGAAGCTAGCTAATATACGTACTTTTTGCCGTATCTGACGATATACGGATACAAGTTCACTCAACTGCTAGTTGCTTGTATACAACAAGAGTCATACAGGACAATAATCAGTGTCTAGAAAATACATGTGTATTATATGAGTGTGTGTGTGTGTGGCAATTGCATACTAAATGCTCCGCAGTTTTATGAGTCCTAAAAACTGCCAAAAATAAGTGACAGGTGTATGCCGGCGATTTACTGTGTATCGGCCTCTTTCCTTGCCAATATTCCACAGCACAGAGGACGACTATCTAGGTGGGTATATATAGATATATAGATATACAACTAGCTAGCTAGATGAATACATGAACGGATGGATGGATGGATGCATGCATGCATGGATAGAAGTATCATGTAGATTGCTTAAAGGTAAAGGTCATCTATGCATATATTGTTAGTAGAGTAGATCAATTGATGGATGGATGGATAAACGAACGAATATGAACAGTATCGCCATTGTCTCTACCAATATGCATATACTCTACGAAATAGTGCAACGATATAACATGACCTTTAATGAATCCTCGTTCAATAACATGCTAGCATAGTAATATCATAAGCACTAGTAATAACATATTGTATCGTATTATATTATATATATAGGTCGCGGCTGTCAAAATGACCACTGTCACTTCTCTTAACCGCACGCCTATCGTGAAGAAGCGCACTAAGCGCTTTACCCGCCACCAGTCGGATCGATTCCTTCGTGTCGATGTAAGTATAGGATAATGACGATGATGATGATCATGATGATGATGATGATGGCAAATGCATTGACTTGTATCTACAATGATACGCGCCACCATTCTAGTCATTGCTATATCATGGTTATAGTTACTGCATCTCTAACATATACTTGTTGCTTCACTCTTCTTAACAGGCCAGCTGGAGGAAACCAAAGGGTATTGACAATCGTGTACGTCGTCGCTTCAAGGGCCAGATTGCCATGCCCAATATTGGCTATGGCTCCAACAAGAAGACCCGTCACCTTATGCCAAGTGGCTTCAAGAAGTTCCTCGTTTCCAACGTCAAGGAACTCGAGATGCTCTTGATGCAAAACCGTACCTACGCAGCCGAGATTGCCCACAACGTCTCATCGCGCAAGCGCATCCAGATCGTTGAACGCGCTGCTCAACTCAACGTTAAGGTCACTAACGGCAAGGCACGCGTCCGTACCGAGGAGAACTAGAGTGTATGCGAATACATGTGTGCGCGTATATGGTGTGCCTCTCTCGCTCTCTCTCTTTACGTGCACGC
This sequence comes from Syncephalis plumigaleata, assembly GCA_025201365.1. Classification (NCBI taxonomy): domain Eukaryota; kingdom Fungi; phylum Zoopagomycota; class Zoopagomycetes; order Zoopagales; family Piptocephalidaceae; genus Syncephalis; species Syncephalis plumigaleata. Next base: position 364,507 of record JAIXMF010000001.1, read on the forward strand.
TATATATGCATTTCTCCTTTTATTCTTTTCGTTGGCAACACGATGAATTAACCAGTTAAACAATAGTGCAAATGTTATTCTAACACACGATCCATTATTATTGCTGTTATAGTTAAAATGTCAATGGAATGAGAATGTAACCACGAAACACTAATGTGAATACTTGTGTATACATATATATACAATAACATATTACTAACTAATACGGTAATAATGCGAATGTATTCTTTTATTGTAAACGGAAATATCAGGGATAGAAATAGGATTTATAGGTTGATGACTATATACTAACGATAATAGCTAGGACCTGATGTTGATCGTGTCCAATGTACGCTACTATTACTACCACTAGATTGATGATAAGGTTGGTCAGACACTTGTGATGACCGTGTTGTAGTAATTTGTCGTGTGCCATCAGGTCCTTCTGTAATAGTAGTTTGCGAACCCTAATTACGTAAAAATGTATTTGAATAACAAAATGATGAATAACATTGCTAGTAAGTGTAGCACATTAACACTTACATCAGATCTGAATGTTGTAGTGATTGTTGTGCGTTGTCCATTAATAATTGCGTCGATTGACGTGTCGATACAATGGTAGGACTATGACTGGAGGATCGAGTGACTCTAGGACTATCATCGTGATCATCAGAAAACGAGATACGAGTTACCGTTTGATTAGATGATGCTGATGATGATGATGGTCTACTTGAACTGGCAGGATTATATTGGCGCTGCTGCTGTTGTAGTTGTTGTCGTTGTTGTTGCTGCTCAATTGCTGTTGCTGCAATTGTTGCTGCTGTCTTTGTGCCCGCTGCTGCTGCTGCTGTTGATGATTATGATGATGATTATGATGATGGTGGTGGTGGTGGTGCATCTGTTGATGTAGCATTTGATGTGAATGATGGAAAGAACCTAAAAGTGATGGCATTTGAAAGAATGGATTAGCATCGAATGGCGATCCCATTGAATGTTGAAAGAATGGCGAGGAATGCATTGTTCCAAATCCTCCACCAAACATAAAATCATCAAATGGATCCATAGATCGCGTAGAATGACTGCGATGGAATGACGAAGACGACGACGCTGATGGTGATGTGTGTTGAAATGGGAATCCTAGCATGTTGTTATTACAGTGACATGATTAGTATGTTAGTCATTGATACGTGCACGCACACTATTCATCTATCTCTACCTGATACTCCTCCGAAGAATTGTGACATCCATGGATCATTAGCAAAGAATTCGCGGAATACATCAAACGGCGAATGATGCTGTTTATCATCGGTATAAGCGATTAACATGCTAAGCATGACATGGAATAGTATTCCTCAACTTACCTCAAAGTGTTCATAGTGATAGCCACGTTCATCTACATTATGGATTTAATAAGTTATCATCTTTTATATATTGCTGATATGCATATCCTATACGAACCTTGCACTGGTACTTCACCCTTTAGACCAGCCTCACCATACTTGTCGTACAGTTCACGTTGGCTCTCTAATAATGCATACAATTAAATAAACAATTGTTATTGTTATCGTTATTGTTATCACTTACCATCGTGTAGTACTTCGTAAGCCTCGGCTACTTCACGGAATTTCTCAGTAGCCTCGGTTCTCCTCTCTTCCGGGTGCTTATCCGGATGCCAACGTAGACTTAGTTGTCGATACGCTTTTCGTATATCCTCTTTGCTGGCAGTTGGTGTCAATTCTAGCACAGCATACAATCTAGTATGTTGCGTGTGTCTTTCCATGTTGTACAAGTAAATAGAAACAGCCAAGAACCGAGAATAATCAGTGCTCCGTCTTATTAGCCACGGCAATATCAGTACAGATAGTGTAGAGTGTGCATACAAGGCAATTGATAGTTAGACGGATAATTCGAAGGAAAAGGGAAAGAAAGCGAGTGAATGCGTCTATGTGTGTGTCTCTCTTTCTTTCATATCGTGAAGAAATGTGTTGTACAGTGCGAGTGTGTGTGTGTGTTGTATGGATTACCATGTGGTAATGGAAAAACCGACACTTTATGACATGAAAACATCCATCATCATTGCAGTAACAATAACAAGAATGATGGATACACATGTGTATTTGCACGCTATCCGTATTATCAAATGCTAGTCTAGAATATTCTACCACAAGTATTTATTGAGACTAAGAAGGAAAGTTAGATGATGGACCATGGCGTGGAGAAATATTAGGATGCTGACTGATGGGATGATTACCATGAAGTGCAGGTCGCGCATGTCGATACAGTAAATAGAATAGCTCTACAAATTCAGGATCATGCTAATAAAATTACAACAATTAATCAATTAGCTCATTAGTCTGGTTTGTTACTTGGTTAATAACACAGTTAACGTACATTAATAGCATGTAATACTGTTTGTACAAAAAGTGGCTGTGACTGTGAAGGAGCAAAACGAGCAAATAATCGAGCGAGTGCATGATCTGTGGTAGAAGTGTCACTACGCGGTGGATTATTAGGCGGATTATGATTGGGAAGTGCTCCTGTATACACTGATGATGATGACGATGATGGTGGTGGTAGTGGTGGTTGATGTGGATGCGGATGTGGTTGCTCAAACGAAGGCACTTGATTAGATGCTGATGATGATAGTGAAGGTGGTGGCAGTGCTAATGAACTAGATAGATTAGTGTCTTGATTCAATACCGGTGGGGCTAGTGATTGTGGCAGTTGTGTTGGTATTTGATGTGGTGATGGAGTGGGATGATGATAGTGCGGTGGTGGTGGTGGTGGTCCAGATGTTGTAGGTGTAGCTCCATTCCCGCCCATTAGTAAAGCAAGTAATGAGGCAGTATTGCCGCGTTGTTCCTCTGGCGCGTAATGTTCAAAAGCAGTTGGAATTGGTGCAGGTGGTGGTGGAAGGGAAAGCTGACTAGATTGATCGATACCGGCAGTCGTTGTTGCTGTTAATGGTGACTGACCCATTGGCATAAGACGAGAGCGTGTACGTAATAGTTCATCTATAGGACTGGATGTAGAACCGGAAGAAATAAGAGCAGCTGGTACTGATAGAGGAGATGATGCTATGTTAGCAGCTGTTGTTGCTGATGCTGCTGATGCTGCTGTTGTTGTTGTTGGAGTAGCATTCAAACTAGCCTGTCTAAACATTTCTAGTAAATCTATTGTGTTTTTATTGCCACCGGGATTGCCATTAGGATTACTAGGATGATGTGTGAAGGGAGTGTGCAATGTCGATGCTGTTGTATCCTCAATGGCACCCATATTTGTTGGATAAGACGATGGCGAACGATGCAAGTTGGCACTTATCTCGAGGGTTAGATGCTTTAATCTAATCGAAATGTCAATTGCTAGACTCATCTATTGAACGGCGTAATCACTTACTGATTAAGCCGTTGCCATATACGTTCACGGTCAGTAGGATCGTATATCCATAGACCATAGATTGGGGATGTGCCACCGTTTTGATTATCTACACGCATGATGATAAGTATCTTTCCATCGCATAGATATGAAATGGATGCTACACCACTGCTCTTGATTAGAATTATACTCACCAGAACGATACATGATATATTCATCGGTCTGGTGTAATACCAATTGCGGCTCCAAATAGGCTTGCGCGTTATCCAATCCCAACCGGTTAAGAATAAAGAACCCGAACAATGGTACCACATCTCTAAGTATTGATACGTGATTAGACTGACAACCATAGCGGTAGTAATAGTAGCACCAGTAATAATGATGTCGCAGTCTAGTACGAGTTAATAAGCTACCTTTCAACGATAAACATGGCTCCTTCTACGTTCTTTTTAGTCTATCATAGACCAATAATCAAGATGAAGGTTAGTGGCGATGGTAGCAATTACATCTGTATTATTGCAAGACCTACCCATTCTCGTGTTTCCGGTTCAAATTCATAGAGTACGGCATGACTAGCTGAATCAATGATGCCCTTGACGGAAGGAATGTGTCGCTTTAGTACCGATAAATTCACCGCTGTCCTCACACTGGCCACATTAGAAGGTGGCGGTGGAGGCAGGGCTGGTGTAGCAGGTGTGGAGTGCGGGTTAGGAGCCAGGAGTGACATTGTACAGGGATGCACACGTCAGCGAAACAACAATAATAGAGGGAGATGACGTGGAGCGCGTACTTGAATAAGATGAGAATCATCTCTTAGTAAGGCTCAAAGTGGTGTGGTGTCAATGTGATTGTGCGTGGTTGTGTGCAGTTGTGCGTTTTTCTGACTTCATTCATCGATGATAATAATAGTACAGTGTTTTTCCAACCGATTAACACTGGTAAATGTTTGTGTTTATTAATAAACAAATTTACACAATCGTTAACACCATTATCACCGTAGAAATACTAATTGACACAGCATGATAATAATAACAATTCAGTATTCGTAATGGATCATTCATTGATAGCGATAACTATCAATCATTCGTAAAAACAAATGGCTAACTGTGTTAATCGGTTAGAAAAGCACTGTAACTACATGGCAACCAATTTACTATGGAATAAAACATTAGATCCTTGCATGTTCATTATAGCAATAATTCGTTCAGTATTGAATACTATTATGATAAACACTTGAAAGGGAAAGAGATGCGTATCTCTATAATGTTAGCGACTGTTAGAGCAAACTCGTTTTCAATAGAAGAGTTAACCACCAATTATATTGTACCGTCCAGTACATTTTTATCGATTTTCTTTTCTCTCAGTCTGTGTTTATTTGGTTCTTTGTATCCAAATCAATATACATTCTCCTCTTCTATTCAGTGCATCATGAGCTACTCAACTAGCCATCATTACTATGACGAGCATTCTTTGTCAAATGCCTCGGCCATTCAAGAGAGTGGAGCCGTAGAACCACAACTGGAGCGGGACGAACAGCACGAAACCAATTTCTTAGTAGGTATGCTAAAATATTGTTTGAGAAATAGCTTGGCACTCTCCACTCCCCACATAAAATACGCTTGACTAACCTAACAAGAAAGACGGGGAACAAGATAGAAATGAACAGACAAATTTTACCGCACCTGAATGGAAGAAATTGCAAAGTATCCATCAAGATATGGATACCGTAAGATTGCTCATGGATAGTAGCGAAAGTACCGTTCCCTCGGACCAGGAACCGTTGGATTCAGCATCTTCAGCGGAGGAAGCAGACGAGCAAGTTCCACTGGTAACGAGGAGAACACGGAGTCGCAGTACATCCCGGCACTTGTCTGCATCGGCTGCAGTGGCTGCACTGGCTGGCATTATGGTTAGAAGCGAACTAGTGCAGCAAAACACCTCGGAGGGAACAATAATAGGCGGGGAAGCATCGCCGCATTCCACGGTCTATATGACAATTGACCCGGAGGCACCAGATGTAGCCTACACGCTAACGCGATCGGACGGCAGTGGCTATTGTCGTTTAGGTGGTAATCACAGCTGGAAGACAGAGTATCCAGCGCGATGCTGGGCAGTAGGCAAGTATATTGTTCGCAACTAGATATGCAAACAAACGCTAATCATCATCATCATCATCACATTATTAACGTATGTGTTATGTCATTTAGGCATAGGCTGTTTTCCCTGTGGACTTATTTGCTGCCTACACAATCGATATAAGCGATGTAAACGATGCGGTATAATAATCATGACATGATTGCAATTGATTCACGTATAATTGATGGTGTTATCATTATTCTATTTCATATGACATTTGTTGGAATAATTTATGTTGGTTCAAAATAAACTTGCATATGTATTTTATCAGAAAATAAATCTATATAACCATTCTATAGCCAGGTCGATATAGACTGCTTTAGTCCCGTTCTTTTTATCAATAATATATATTTATTATTCGTTAGCATAATTCATAGTATTGTCATTTAAGCGGCAATAGCAAGATCGCGACGTTTAATGGCCACTGGTGCAGCAATACCAGGTGGAGTGTGCATACGCTCGGCAGCATTAACAAGCGTGGTAACGACTGACTTCAACTCTGGCATGTTCCATAATTTACGTAGATGTGCCGAGAGACGGTCGATCTGCTTTCCAACGACGAGTGCCACGTACTTGTCGATGAGACTACCGAACAAGCCACGAATAATCGTGTAGCCTGCCTCGCCTATCTGGCATGCCATTGCAACGGCGGAAATGAGCACATCGCCAAGATGAGCACTTAGCGAGGTCTTGATCTCGACGAGCATGGCAAGTGTATTCTCGCGCAAATCCTTCACCACGAGATCGCGTAGCTTTTGCAACCAGACTGAGCGTTCCACTCCGTCCAGGATAGATTCCATGATTAGATCGACGGCATGGCGTAGATCGGATACCAACATTTTAAGTGCAGCATAAGCAATTGGCGTAAGCATACGTACAATGCGAATGGCCAATTGAGCACCCAATGCACGCATAAGCAGGTCTTGAAGCGAGCCATTCGCTATACGTTCCACTAGGCGGCGAATAATGTCGATAGCCTCTGGTGGCAAATCGATGCCATTAATTTTAATGGGGCCTGTCAAAGAGGATGTCCTTGATTTTGACAGCGCTTTCTTGATTTGCTCGTTGTACTTTTGTACTTCCACTGCGAATGGTTTACCGAGCTCCTTTGCTATTTCACTCGGTAGCTCATTACCCAGCTGTGATACCGATGGAATGGCGTCACGTTTGAAAAGTTCACGAGCATCGCGTGCCACGGTGTAAACGCTCTTGGGTACTTTTTTGTCATCAAGCAGGTCATCAATGGCATCCGCTTGATCGGGCACAGGAATGGTAGCGGTCGTGCTAATGTAATTCTGCAGACGTGCATGTGCACTGCTAACATCTTTGCTCGACCAGTCGCTGAATGATAGTCCACTTGGCTTGAATGACATAGCACCGGCCGCGGGAATCGCGCTTAGGGCCGAGGAAACCGTAGGACTCGGGGAAATCTTGGGAGAACCAGGCACTGTTGGTTGTGCATCCACGGTGACCGATAGCGTAACCAGGATCAGCGTGGCGGCAACGTAAAATAATCGTGACATAGCGGCAATAAGACAAGAGTAAATAAACAACACCTATAACAAATAGGCGAATAAGACTAGTTTGACTTGGAGGGCGTTAATGAGTTTTTTTCGATTAAGGGAAATCGTAGCAAAGCGTGTTAATGGTGTGAGATAGGAAGTTGATGAATTGTGTATAAAATGATGCGTATTTTTGCAGCCCTTTTAAATTAAACTTGCTAGTGAATAATTGCTCGTATACTTGGTCATCTAGCGGTGTTAGCAACAATGAAGCTCATCCAACAATAATAGTATAGGTACGACAATCGACGGTCTAGTCTATTGCGCGCATGGTCTATTGATTCGATTGATGTAACGGAAATACTCACGCTTACGCTAGAAATGTCATGTGGGCACGTGCTAGTTCTGTTAAATGAAATTAATTTCTACACGGGATTGTACAGCGCACACTCGTATTTGGTGCGTTAACAGGTAGGAAACATCTATTTCCAGTAGTTAGGCAGCAATAGGCCGGGTGTATTACCTGTATTGTCTCGTATATATGACGCTGGGCACGTGAGGGTATTTTATTTATTCAGTTAAGAAACGACCAGTTTGTCTGCGTCTGCTTCGTTACGACACGTGCTGTCCACTCGGTTATTTGTAATGGTGAGCTCATTCAGAATCGATAGCATTATCAACTTCGTCTCGCTCATGTAGTGTGCGACAGATGCTCTTTAATGGATAATGCCGAGGTGCGACTCTGGCCGCGCATTCCCAACGCTTGAATGTGTTTACACGATTGTATATGGAAATTAGTCTCTTTTGCTTAAACTGATATCATGACAGTTTACTGGAAGAACGAGCATTCCATCTTCTAGAACTAACAGGTCATAAAACTAAACACAGGCGAATAACTGGTCAGCTTGACATTGTCTAGTTGACAGCTCGACTAATCCATTGAATGATGAGTTAATGATTAATGATGTCGTCATATTCTAGTACTTTGAGAAATGATGCACTCATCAAGTTGGGAATCTCTCTGAAGTATACTAATTCTAGTGCATGTTAAATCAATTAAAACGTGTATTTATTACTGATACTATTTACCACACCATTCAATAGAAATCGAATAGGAAAAATAATGAGAAATGTCATTGCGTATATTGATTGATTACTTGCCTCGCATCACATAGAACATGCTCCACGTACTCCCATTCTTATGGCTACATATCCATTTTAAGCAAAAAAATAATGGAATCAGAGTTACACGCAGCAAAAAACGTCAGCGACAGGATTTGAACCTGTGCGGGCAGAGCCCAACAGATTTCAAGTCTGTCTCCTTAACCACTCGGACACACTGACGATCTGTGACTTCCTCGCCACAAAAATTTACGGATTTTTTGGTAGACTATCTGCTTCTTGCAAAAAGCCCACTTTTTTGGGTGCCCTAAAAATTGATTAAAAATTGGTATTTGCGTTAGTTGTATACAGCTAGCGATAGCGCAATGGAAAGTGAGGTTATATGAATGGTTAAATAATGATGCTGTGTAATAAAATATGTAAATTTCGAAAAGTGTATTCAATAATAGGGAAATCCGTATAGTTTAACAGGTAGCAAGGGCACGAACAGTCTACGGCAATGCTGACAGTACACAAAGAAAGGCATAGAATATTGAGAGAGAAACTAGCATAATACTTTGCTGTGGCATTGCGGTTAATGATGATTACAGCGAGTGTGCGTTTTACGTTGTACTAACAGATAGCATAGTGCCTGTTGTACCATATAATTATGTCATAGTTATGAATAGAATGACAGCGTGGTAGTAGCAATAAAGTAAGCGCATTGTTATGATATAGTGTCGAGATTAGAGGAAGAAGAGAAAGGAAAACAAGTTACATGTAATTGTAGTGAAGCAAGTCAACGACAAATACTTTAAGGGGAGGAAGTAGTGTCAATGGTTTGTTTTCGAGTCAGGTGGAAATGCTTATAACGGTAGAGTGTTATTCAATAATGCACTACCAACAGCATTAAACACGCAACATAATAATACACGGCCTAACGACTCTCGATAACCACTCACTTCAATAACCCAAACGATCATATCTCTGTACTTTATTTTATCTCATATGATCATTCATTTGAATGTTGTCAATTTGGTTTATTATAATAAAATAAGCTACGGCAACATTAAAAGAAAAAAAAAAATTTAAGGGGAGGAAGTAAAGCAATAGAGAGAGAGAGAAAAGGAAAGACGACAATAAAGAAGTGGTATTTTTATGGCATGTCATCAAAATCTAGTGATGCAGTAAGCCATGAACAATATATTGCTATGCCGGTATATTGCGTGCCAATTAGCGTCTACTATGTAAACAACTGTTGTTTACAATTTTACTTGACTACAAGGATAATCTATGGTAACGAGGCTGGGTCACATTGTATAAATAAATATCAACCTATTTTTATAAGCCAGTGTCACGTTGACAAGGAAGTGGCGGTAGTATTAGAAGAGTTGACTGTCTCCGTACATGTTATGCTTATTTGTCATAGCCCAAGCCAGCTTTGTTCTCCTTAGTATCGGTGATGATCTACAAGGTACGCTACTAACTTTGTGGATTTACACTTGCTTCGTCTTTATTCTCTGCTTTGCACCTTATCTTTGCATTAACACAATTGACGTGTTTATTTCGCCTCTATCGGCAAGCATCGTGGTTTCTATTAGTGTAGCGCTGGCCGTCATCCATTTTATAACAATACCATCCCTGCACTGTTGAAAGCACTGCAAGTGACTGCGTTGAAGTAGTGCTGCATCATTTTTGATATCGTGCGAGTATACTTTTTGATTTCGCTACATTTGACGTTATCTTGCAGTAGGTCCAATTGTAACTGATACACGTATGTATGAACAGGCATACTCATTTCGGATTACTTTATTAGACGTTATTAAATTGCCGTAACTATTGCTATTAGGCTATATAGATCGGCTAACCAAACGATTCATACAACCAATGCCGCACGACATCGATTCCATTGCCTTTCGAAGGCCGAAAACCTTCAGTGCAGGTGAACAGCCTATTCCCATCGTTGCCCCGGATGAATTCCTAAATCCATATGGTGCAAGACGGCTGCAGTCGAGTCAAACCAATGCAAACACCAGTAGCAATCGACTCGCAGATGATATGCACGCTACCAATGGTGGTCGTCGTCGTAAAGAGCGCGCATCAAATGCATTGGAACCAAGTGGTTCGTCGACTGCCATCACTCAGCTACCCGATCATCAAGGAGAACATAGCTCGCGCAACGCTATAACACCAATGATGCCTACTGCAGGGATAATACGACGACATGGTCGAGTCAAGCTAAATTTAAGCTTAGATGACGTGGTATTCATTGCCGGAGGTCATGTTTCCGGTCGGTTGAAGGTGCGCTGCAAAAGCCGTCATAACGTTCGTTTCGGTGAGATATGGGTGGAGCTGCAAGGCCACGAGCAAGGTAGGAATTACTGACTATTGTCTCGCATTACCATTTGGCTTTTTATTGACGATAAATGTTGCTGCTGCTGCTGCAGTGATGTCTCGAAGAGCTAGCGCGCTGCAGCGAATTCAAGATATCGTTCATTTGGGAAATAGCAGTCGAGTGCAGTATTCGCTGGTGAATACACGAGTGTTCATTCAGACGGCTGCAACACGTTCGGCTAGAATGCCTATATCTGCAGCCGTGGATCCAGCAACCGGACCTGATATTCAGGGGTGCTGGCAGGCGCGTCAAGGTACTACAACACTGTCGTGGAGAATGCCATCGCCGTTGGACCTCCCTAGTATCTTCGAATCTCGTATAGCTAAAGTGAAGTATTGTGTAATAGCGTAAGTTCTAGAATAATCACGAGTGTAGCTTGCAGTAAACGCACGATAACTTACACGATCGAATAGCGGTGTAGATGTTCTTTACAAGCATCGCAAGCTAACCGTCATTACCTCCTGCAACTTGCCTTTGTACGAAGTGTTGAATCGACAGCATCAACTGCTACCACTACTACTTCCAATACCTTACGTGCAAGGGAATCCTAGTGTAATAAAACGCGGTCTATTTGCTCGAGTATTCCGGAAGGGGCCTCGTACAAATCAGTTTAGCGAGTTGGTAGGCATGAATCAACGTAGAGCAACGGCACGCGCAACGCAGCATCAAGTCAAATTACGTGCCCGTATTAATTCGAGCGTATGGATTGCCGGCACGACTGGCTACATCGAGGTTTGCCTAAAGACCGATGTCGAGAAATGTGTAAGTGCTGCCACTGTGATAATGGGTTGGAAAGATTGAACAAGTAACATTACTTACCAATGATGCTAGGTAACTGCGATAAAGCTCGTGCTGCAACAAAAGGTCGAGACATTTAGTGCGGGCGATGTCCGGAAAATGAAGGCCGTACGCGAGCAAACCAAGACTATAAGCGAAGCGTTGTTCCGCGATAAATCGATATTGGCCAATCTAGCCAGAGTGCCAAACGATGATTGGCAACATGCTACATTCAAACTGAATATCCCGGTAAGTACCACTATCATTATTAACGATAAGAGCGGGTCAGTAACCAGAGCAATAGGAGGGTATTCAAAGTGTTCGACATGCCGCGCATTTCAATGTAAACCATATACTATGCATCATTGTAACTATATCACGATGGTAAGTTGCCATAATGTGCGTGAAACTACGTATAAGCTATAACAATTTATTATTAGTAGCGAGCTTTCCGTAGAGATCCCCGTTATCATTGCACATCCAGGATCGCTTGATGTGAAAAAGGTGGAAATAAAGAACAAACGTAAAATCCATATCAACGAGGGAAACGCGAATAGTAGCCAACGGACTGGTAAGAGCAGCTTACTAATTTGGAATATTTATTAATATATATATATATTAATCACAAACATGCCACATAATATTTCACAGAGGAACATGTCCCAGAAAGCGCTACCATCACTGAGACACCGAGTGTAGGCTCCAATGCCACATTAGTTCAGGGGCAGTATAGTAGCAACGATATGGTAAACAATGAATCTAATGGTCGGCCCTCAGTGGATATTAAGCCACGCTCGCATCCACTGCCACCACCTCGACTTGATGACGCATTGAACGCGCTTTTATCGTGTACAATCGCGGAAAAGGAATATAATGACTCATTGTTGCAACAGCAAACTATGTGCAACCAACATGACTCGTCAAATGCTCATGGTCGACGATTATCGGCCCCACCTTTATTCGGGACACGTCGTGGTCAAACGTCTAACACTATCGTACAAAAGCGAACAGTCTCCGCTAACATGGATGGCGAGCTTCCCTTGGTCGATAAAATGCACAAAGGAATGTCACTACAAGACACATATGCTAATACTGATGGATTTACTGGAGCATGGGCCATTGCTGGCATGTCCAAACTAAATGGAATATCAGTGACAGATAAACAAAATGGTCAGCTTAACCACAACCACAACCACAGCGTGGACGACGATGACAACGTAAGCTTTATTAGTGTCATTGATGAAGAGATCGATAATGATGATGCCACGTTTTCACCTGATCCAAAAGAAAACGATAAACGTGATAACAGCCGTTTACGAGTAAAACCGTACAAATCAAACCAAGTCCCAACGCGTCACGGGATCTACGACTCAATAGCCGCGGAACCACGTGAATGGTCAGATATTCTGGGACGACTACGAGAGGAACATGCAAAAATGATAAAGATGCCACCATTAAAGCTGCAATCAAACAAGGAAGGCAACACCGGTGACACGTCATGTCCATCGGACAAAATGGACACTGGTTTACAGGCACCACAACGGCCAACCTTACAAGTCCAGGATAATGTTTCTTCTTGTGATGCCGATACTAATAACACCGCTACTAATGGTACCCGTTCATTATCCCGCTTTACTAAAACACTACAATCATCCGAGCAACATTCAGCAGTAACAATGATAGCAACTACTTCTACTGCTCCTACTACTACTCCTATTACAATTAGTAATACTGATCAGTCGACAATGAACCGTATGCCAAATGGTACTGGCAAGCCACGTAGTTTAATCCCTCGTAGATCAGTAAAACAACCGTCTACTCATCAAAAAAGGCAAGGTTCACGAGTATCTGGTCAGACGATATCATCAATACCATTTAAAAACAAGCCATTAACCAGTACGGATACGCAATCCGGCCACAACATACCACGTTTGCACGATCGACAACGCGCGAAAAGAGGAGGTGTATCTACGCTAAAAACCGCGCCACGCTGTTCATCTCCCTTATCTCGTACACCGTTGTGCGGTAATTCATCAGCTGTTGCGACAAAAGTGGAAGGAAATCCTCCGTCTAGATTACCCGTTTGGAAGGGGAAACCGCAAAGAAACGCGCCAACACTCGAGTCTCACGTAAAAGGCAGCAGCAGCGATGACGACGATGACGACATATTATCGGAAGGGCAAGCGGAGAGATTGTCGCGTACAATAGAGCGACTTACTCGGGAGTTGTCTATGGCAGACAAGGAGACGGCCTCCATAGCGGCGGGAGAAATGTTGGAACCACCGAATGCACCATTCGCAGATAATGACGACGAGGTTCGTATGGTGTGCGGACGTGGCACGCCCACTAAACGATGGCTTGAAGCTGGCTCGTTGATTCGCGTGAAACCATCCACGTCAATGCATAACGATCATTATACAGGCCATTCCATAGCAATGGAAAAAACAGCATCGTCGGCATCATCAACCTCGTCGTCATCGTCAACATCATCGAACAGTCAGCGTGAATATCGCCGTCATCTAAATGATCACTATAACGGTCAGTGTCATAGTCCAACAGCGATGAACCATTGTCCTCGTCAACAAATGAATATCCAACAAAGTATCGACGGTCTTTTACGACGCTGTTCTTTGGGACAGTCCGATGACTGTGACGAGCCAGTTTACTCGTAATACGTTGTTGTGAATGGGTCAGGAATCATAATTGCTTTTTCTTTCCTCTAATCAGGTTTTCATCCAAAACCAAATTATTTACGAGTACAATTTTTTCTTTTCTTTTCTTGCTAATCATATGTATATTATGCTTCATTCTGATTTGACTGCAAAGTGACGCCATTATGCCGGAGACAGTCATGGTGAAGCAGCATGTTCTTGTTAATAAAAATGATACTAAACATGTTCATGATGCACGTTTGCAAAGTGTGAAATGCACTGGTACTTGCTGCCAATCCATTTGTATTTTATTCGTACTTGTCATGTAATAGTGTGCTGCAGGCCATACACATACGCATACACACACTCGCTCATTCACTCGTACACATGCGTGCGGTTGAGGCTTCACTTCTTGGCTGTAACCGTATTTCAATTATCAAATCAGCTATCATCACGCTTATCCGCTATTCTTAGATGAGCACTCTACGACACATTAACGATTGGTCAATTCATTTCATGCTAAGTCTAGTAAGCGTTGGATGCACGGTCAAAAAAGACCAAACTGCTATGCTCGTCGAGTACATGCATGCAGCTTGAATGAATAGTCCATTCAAGGTGCTCTCGGTGAATGAAGCATGCTTGTCTGCTGGATGTGCATGGTTGCCGCGTTTCACGTCTTTATTTCATTATTAAATGGCCATTCTTGCACATCATCGATGTAGTAAGATAGTATCACCACCTATTAGTGCCAATGTCAATGTAAACTGATTTGATGGCCACACCATTATCATTTCACATGTCTCCATTAGATTCAAGCTTGCTACTGCTACTGCTGTTATTGCTACTGCTGTTATTGCTACTGCTGTTATTGCCACTGCTGCTACACCAAGCTGTAACGCATCTAGTGACGGCTGTCATCCCCAAAATAGACACGGAAACTATGCTTGACTGCACCTATTTGTGCATGCATATCCACAATTGTCTTGTGGTCGAGGGTGTCAGTAGTGGAATACCCATTAATATCACTATTGCTACTGCTACTGCTACTATTATTACGACTGTTGTACACCAATATTACTATCAAACGTGGTTGCATCTTCGTCGAGTAAGTATCTGTGCAAGTGTGTTGCTTCCATTGATGCCACTTGTATTCTCTATTTGAATGTATGCTTGAGGTGAAGATGCGTATCTTTGTGTTCAACGCATCATCTACTCATTCGTGCACCCATGCGTAGATTAAGACGACGAGGACGACAGTTGGATCCAAAAATAATCTATCACCGTTTTTGTTTATTCAAGAAAGCCTGGATGGCTGCGGCGATAGTCGGAAATAGGCAACTAGAGAACGTGCAGATATCATGCCCTCGCGTGCGTGCGTCACATTCCACCTTCCGTCTTTGTTTGTTGCGCTGCTTCTTAGCGGCAGTTAAGCCTGTAACTGCAGGCCGCCTTGTTACTTGCAACCAATGCACACGCCATAGTCTATATGCGAAAAAAGCACGTCTAGCAGAGAAGGAAGGATGCTAGGAAGGAAGTAACAGGAGGAGGAAGGGCTAATGATAGGCTCTGGGGATGCACTGAATAGTTACAGATCGATAGGACTAACGCAGCTATTCTGGATAAATGTTGGATGGGCACCGCTCAATAGACGAGTGTACCACTTGTTCAATTATTCTACTACGCGTGCGTATGCTTTATCTCCTACTTGTCATATATAAATATTTATATATAAATATTGCTAGTGGTAGCGACGTCGACATTCATTCTTACACTTTTTCCATCGTACAGTTGATTGATTTATTGATTTGTACGGATATTTACCATTAGTGCCAAGTAAACCATCTTCTAGGCGAAAAGAAAGGAGCAATATCATTATTCCTACACTTTACTCGTTGTTTATTCATCATTGGTGCTCGTCTTTTCCCATTCAAGGCTACTACTACTACTACTACTAGTAGTTCTATTAATACTACCGTTGTTGTTGTCTGCCGACCCTCTCCATACGATCTTACAGCCTTACTGGAGCGTATCATTCGTCTCACTCTGCTGATATCTACGCAGTTGGCCTGTGCTTTCACCATTCTTCTCCACTCGTATAAGATTGCGTATACACGTACGCGTACACATTCACACGCATTTACACCTACATACGTACATACTTCCTACGCGTACACACACGCGCGCCTGGCATTGAACGGTCCCTTCCACCAATTGTTGCCCCATTTCACATACAAGCACTAGGTGTATTGGCTCGTGGTGCCGTTAGACTAGCTCCCCATCCCACTTACGTACAAGTTTGCACCACCCCGTTTTTTACTTATCCGGTAAGTGTTCTACAAATACACAACTCCCACGCGCTATGCGTGATATCCTACAACAAATGTTGCGTTTCAGTGTATTATGCCATACAAGGGGCCTTTAGTCATGTATGTGTACATGTATGTGTATGTGTAGATGTGTGGATATGTATGTATGTATGTGCTTGATACATTTACTGTTATCATAAACAAGCACATGACATCACACGTCCCATAGGCATACTTTTTTTGCTCTAACACGTGTGTGGGTTATCTGATAACTGCTCCTTGAATCTTTATATTCGTTCTCTGCTTCTTTCTTTGTTTTATTATCCAAACAAGATGTATATCTGCTAGTATATTTCATGATATTATCAGGCCTTCTCAATATGGGTGTAACGATAGCAGATCCCTGTTCCTACTACTTCTCCTCTTCTCTTCCTCCCCCTCTTTCTCTCTTTCTATGGTATGATATGCTGACATGATAGGTCGGCACATGCATTGCCGCTAATACGTACACTGATATCAGGTGGACTATGGCGCCACAGTACTCATGATCATGTACCATAGAACGACAAACTCGACCCCACGTGTAGACGCATTGGTCATATTTCTCCCCTTAATCGTGCACCAGTAGCAGCTGTACTTCCCGTTTCCCCTATGTTTCTTCCTTTTTGCTCGGCCATCTGCAAATAGACATACCAATATGAACCATAATGATTGCTGATTTAAAACATGTGTATTTACGACTCATTCACCGGATATATATGTATGCGTTCATACGATGCTAGATCCTTGAGCGAATGCTATATTTTTCTATTCTCTCTCTCTCTCTCTCTCTTGCTTTCTAGTCCAATTGATTTATTTACTATTCACGTTATTCACACATTTATGTCATTCTTAGCAAGCTATACCTCTATTCTATCACCGATATAACGCACACGAACACACACATACAGATTGACATACTGGACTGTTATCTCTATTCTTTTTTTACTATTCTTTTCTCGAACAATAAGGAAAGCGTGTGGTGTGCTACTCCTTGGGGCCTTTTTTTCTTTTAAACAGCTGATCCCCAATTATTCGACTACATCCACGGAATTGCCATTTTCATTTTCATTTACGCACGCGCACACGTACACGCATACACACGCGCACACTCACATATATACACTACGCAGAACCGTTTGCCTTATTATACTTGCGCTTCCAACTCCGCATTCATAGAAAAACTAGCGGTTTTCGTGTTTGACGACTAGTCTTTCAGCTATTAATCTCGCTTCACCCTGTTGTCTTGTTAGTGTAGCGCTTTCTTCTCCTATTACTACTACTGTGCTATCTGATTACGACGTGTATTGTTTGTGCAACTGCTCATTAAGCGCACAAGCCACGTTTGTAATTGCAGCAAGCCTGCAATTATTCCTACTATAACACTTGTCATAGCATATTTATATTCGCTGCACGCTCGTTGTATGTCTGTTCCCAATTACTCGTCACTTACCATTTCCTCTGTTAGCATATTGACCTGCTGGTAATTCCTTATTTCAACCCTTTCTTTAGGTAAGTGTAAATCGCGTTGTAGCATATCGACAACTAATATCGACTGTATTTTTCTTACAGGTTACTGACTATATATATTAGACAATATGTCGCAACATACTGTATATTCCATGCCCAATCCATTGCCTATATCGCCGTCAGCCAGTGGACATGGCGTAGAATACGCGGTGAATACCATGGACTCGCTTTCCGCCTTTCCTGGACATCGTAGCGGTCTACTTACACCAGGTACTCGTAGTGCTGCAGTGTCACCGTCGTTAACACCATTCAGGCCGAATAATTTCTCCAATGTCGCCAGTAGTCATAATGGGGATATCAGGGATAACACGATGTCGCAACTGCCACCCTCCACCTCTACTGTGTTAACGACGTCTACCTCTGCATCTGCATCCCCATCTGCATCTTCCATGTATGCTCACTCCAATACCGTGGCGGGATCCATCAAGCAAGAAGCATCAGCACCATCGCATACTGCATTCTATCCGGGTGGCGCAAGCAACAGCTATAGCCGTGCGGCATCGCCTACCATGTATCAACAATCACAGCAAGCATTACAAGAAAAGTCCGGACATAATAGCATGTCCGTGCATCACCCTGCATCTATTTACCATACAGATAGCCATGGTGCCACCCTCTCTTCCACTGTTAAGGCCAGTATGCATCAACACCCAAATACAGCCGTGTTGCCACCCATTACTTCGTTGTCCTTGGGTACAGTGACACCTGGTACGAGGACACCCAGTGGACATCCATCGCCCACTGCCGCCACCCATGGCCATATGCAGTCAGACAGCAGTCGTAGCTCTCCACATCAAAATAACCCCTTATTATCCTCCTATGCTGGTGTCACGTCTGGTAAGTTGCCTTCATTGACTACAGCGGCCAACGTGGTACTCGCCAGCAATCATGAAATGATCAATGCCCATGGATATGCACAGCCCCGTGTATTGGCCGGTACATACAACAGTTCCATGTCAGCATCCGCTCCCGTTACGCGATGCTCATCGCCACGTCGTCGTAGCAGTCTAGACCATGAAACGACGGGCACTAATGAGCATCATTTGGGCGATGCCATTCATAAAGCGTTTCATCCATTGCTTTACACGGATAATTCACGTATGGTGTACGAGAAGAGTAGCGCAGCCGTATCTACCAATACCAATGCATCCATGGGATGTGGTGCTACTGGATCAGATACCATCATGACTAATTACCACCGTTCAGGGCCCATTAGTCTTCCGGGTAGTCCAACTCAACGTCAACGTCAGAGTGATGCTCGTGTACATCGATGGAATCATACAGCACATCATCCGTATGCCGTGCCATCACGTCCATACGGTCATTCAAGACAGAATAGCCCTACGGATAGACGCTCATTAGGAATGGCATCAGAGGGATACGCGCTATCTCTCGTTAATCCCAATACAATGATGCCAACCACACCTGCAACTACGACCGCTGCTGCTGCTGCTGCCAATAGAACAGGTGCCACCTCAGCCAACACTAGTGGTAACGTGAATCATACGATCAATCCACAAATGCCAACACCTGTTCCACTAGGCGCAAATCCACCACAAACATCATCTTCTGCATATCCTTCCATGGCCCCTGGTATGACGGCATCTTCGACATCTGTACTAAATGCATCTGCATCCGCAAACTCGTCAGCCTCAATGTCCTCGAGTATCATATCCAATCCAATGGGAATCGATCATCATAATAATATTAGTATTAGCAGCAGCAATGGTACCACTATAGCCACACTAGAACGATTACGACGACGTCGCGAGAATCATAATCACGTTGAACGTCGTCGTCGTGATCATATCAACGGTACTATTCGTGCACTCGCCTCGCTATTACCCGATCGTGGTCGTGGTGCCGATGGTCAGCGTCGTAACAAGGGCGCTATTCTTGAAAATGCCGTGGAATGGCTACGTGAGGTACAACGGGAGAATGCATTGCTACGTGAGGAGAACACTATGCTACGTGAACGATGTGGTCTATTGCCACCTACAGTAGGACCTACTAGTGCTGCAGCAGCAATAGCCACACCGACAACAATGAATGGAGGATCGTCCGTCGTAGGCATCGGCAGTAATGAACCTAATGGTACGCATCCATTTCTAGCCGCTGCTCCATCTGTTCAAGCATCGGGATCATCTGCTCATCCGCAGCATCATGCAGCAATGTACGCACGGAATAATCACGCATCCATGACATCTATGCCGATGCCCGTTAGTCTCGCTGATCGCTCAGTCTCGGCACCTAACCCAATTATGCATGCCAATGTTGGTATGATGCCGAGGATAGATGAGATGAAACCGCAACTACCAGGTCTATCCACATTATTCGCTAAATGAACAATACAATCCGCTAGTAAGAAAAGCACAACACCTTTATATACACAAAATAACACACACACACACACGTACGCACATACATATATTGTCATCATTCGTAAAGATAGAGATGATAATGATTGATGAATAGATACCTATGTGTATGTGCGTGCGCGTGATCTTTCATTTCTTTTATTTACTCTCTTTCTATATATTATATTATTGCTGTTATTCAATCCTTTTTCCTATATAAATGAATGGAATAAAATGTAGACAAATACCATCATTATAAGCACATATTTATATACTATTAAAATATTCAACGACACTATCTATGATGACGATGACGATGATGATGATGATGATGATTGCAATAGTTTGCTTTATTCATGATCAATGGATTAACTGCCATGTAGACTGTGGCTATTTACTTGAACAGCTTGCGTAGAGACATGTTGGACTCGGCATCCTTCTTCATAACCTTGGCCACGGCCATTTCGAAATCCTCCTGGCTTACGTGAACACGACGTTCTCGTAATGCGTACATACCTGCTTCCGTACACACTGCCTATTACGCCAATACATCATTCGTAGTAGTATTAGTATTGTATCTCTCGCTTCACGATAACTACTAGCAACAAGAGGAGTAAGTATTTACCTTTACTTCGGCACCACTGGCACCACCTAGTTTCTCGGCAATCTTTCGTAGATTGATGCCACGCGTCAAATTCATCTTACGCGAGTGAATCTTTAGAATGTCGGCACGTGCCGCCTCGCTTGGAGGTGGAAACTCGATCTTACGATCGATACGGCCGGGACGCAACAAAGCCGGATCAAGGATATCAATTCGATTCGTGGCCATGATTACTTTAATATTCTTGGTGGCCTCGAATCCGTCAAGCTGATTAAGCAGCTCAAGCATTGTACGCTGCACCTCAGAGTCACCGCCACCACTGCCGGATTCGGAACGAGATGAACCGATCGAATCGATTTCATCCATGAAAATGATAGAAGGTGCGTGTTCACGTGCCATAACAAACAACTCACGCACCATACGTGAGCCTTCACCGATATACTTTTGCACTAGTTCAGAACCAGATACACGAATAAATTTACAGTCTGTATGATGTGCGACAGCACGTGCCAACAACGTCTTTCCTGTACCGGGTGGACCGTACAATAGCACGCCCTAGTAATAGCAAGTTATGAATAAAGAGTTCAGTGAAAATAGACGCTATAGTTGCTATCGTTGCTATCGTTGCTATTCACCTTTGGCTGAGCAATACCTAATGCTTCAAATAGTTCGGGATGCTTCACTGGCAGCTCGATGACTTCCTTGATCTCCTTGATTTGCTTATCGAGACCACCGATCATCTCGTAGGTGGAGTCAGGCACCTTCTCCACCATCATGAGCGACACTAGCGGGTCAACCTTGGTTGGCAATATACGATGCAACGTATACGAGTCATTGCGCAAAGCAATACGTAGATTAGGCGTGATCTTGCTAATATCAATGTCATTGGCAATATCGACAATATATTTGCCTTCCGGTTGCACCTAGCATAAATATGAATACATACGAATATATGTATAACGTATATGGATTAGTACTAACTATTAGCATGATGTATAATGCCACTCACCTTGACGAGCACCTTCTTCTTGCCCATCACTTTGACAACTTCACCAATATATGAGCTGGGCTCTTGTAGCAGTTGTAATTCCTCGCGTAGCGATCGAACTAAACATATTTACTGGTTAAATACAAAAAGCAATATTGACTATACGCGGCAGAGACACTTACCCTTTGAGTTGAGCGCATTACGCTGGGCTTCGAGACGACGCAGATTTTGCGTCTTTTCATTGATGATAAGCTCGCATTCTTCGATTTTACTCTGGTAGAACGCCTGGATTCCCTGGCGCACCATCTTTAACTAAGTTATACCAGATCGCTAAACGATCGCGTGAACAATAGGGTGATTGTCGGTGTATCCTACACGAAGAGAGATAGAGAGCACGACACGCCAATGTATAGGGAAAAATAGGGAAAATAAGATGACGATGAAGGGATGAAGGAGAAAGACAGTGGCGATACACAAAAAAGCGACACGACACTGCGTCATCATCCTCGTTTCCTCGTATTATCGACAGCGTATTTCCTTTTTTTTCTTTTAACAGTAGACAGCGTATTTCCATTCTCTTCCATTAACATACTAGTCTATATCCTCTTTATTCTCGCTTTTCACTCTACTATAACCACGTATACTCGACTTGTATCGTAACGACATACAGCTCCCTCCTTATTATGTTTGCTTCATACAATATGATCATAGTTATTTATTCATAATAAGTTATTACAACATTCCTCATTTGTTTGATCCGTATTAACTATGTTGCTATTATTTACGCAATCTATCAGTAATAGAGAGTAGAAGCTTTTTGCTTTTTTTTCTAAACGTTGTCGTATCTTATTTAGCGTAAAATAACGGTGAATCCGCCTTTTTTATGCTTTCAAATGAGTTGTAAGGCTTTTTATGCTAACAAATACTAGTTATCCTATGATATACTATAGGATAAGTAATCGCGACAGGTTCTATTGGTTTGTATACGTGTTTTTCCATACGTGTAGCGCATTATTACGTTGTTAATAGCGCCGTTTTTTTTTTTTTTTTCTTGTTAGAACATATTTGGCTATATGCCGTCTTTTATTATAAATGAATTAAACAGGGTTATAATAACAAACAATTGACAAACAGCCCAATGCCCACGGAATGGAAATGTGTCTTGCGAGTGCAGACCACGGTTGTGTAGCAGAAAACCAACTAGCATATAGTCGGTAGGTTAATAAATGTCAACATTTCTGTTAACTAGTTAGAAATGATACCTTTTTTTTCCCTATGACGGGATTGGCAGGAATCGAACCCAGGACCTATTCGTCCGAGAAATAGAGCGTAACCACTTGGCTACAACCCCATCCTCTCACGTGATCAAATCTATTTTTTTTTTTTTTTTCTTGTTAGAACATTTGGCTATACGCCTTCTTTATTATATCAAAGCATTAAACCAGATTTGTAATAAAAAAATTAGTAGCACATAGCTAATGCCCACGGAGTGAAATGTGTATAGCAGAAAAGGGACTAACTTATATGCTGCAGTACACGGTTAATAGCTGTGAAGAAGTTCGCACGTGATCAAATCTATTTTTTTTTTTTTTTTTTTTTCTTGTTAGAACATATTTGGCTATATGCCGTCTTTTATTATAAATGAATAAACCAGGGTTATAATAACAAACAATTTGACAAACAGCCCAATGCCCACGGAATGGAAATGTGTCTTGCGAGTGCAGAACACGGTTGTGTAGCAGAAAAACCAACTAGCATATAGTCGGTAGGTTAATAAATGTCAACATTTCTGTTGACTAGTTAGAAATGATACCTTTTTCCCTATGACGGGATTGGCAGGAATCGAACCCAGGACCTATTCGTCCGAGAAATAGAGCGTAACCACTTGGCTACAACCCCATCCTCGCACGTGATCAAATCTAGGTGGAGATTCGTTAAAGTGAGGAAATCCTACTGTGAAGTTCATATATCACAGGAGCGGATTACATTTATGGTGAGATAGCCACCTTATGTCAGTGTGTCCGAGTGGTTAAGGAGACAGACTCGAAATCTGTTGGGCTCTGCCCGCACAGGTTCAAATCCTGTCGCTGACGTTTTTTGCAGCGTGTGGCTCTGATTTCATTATTTTTTGCTTAAAATGGATATGTAGCCATAAGAATGGGAGTACGTGGAGCATGTTCTATGTGATGCGAGGCAAGTGTTCAATCAATCAATATTGGATGGGCTGAACCTATTGCATATGCTGGTTAAGGCGAAAAAGAAACAAGATTTATACAACTCGGTCAAAGTGCCATTTGCAATTCTCGTTAGTAGGTTCCTACACTATACTCAAGATAGACAGTTGATTACATGACGATAGCATAAGTATTCGCGTTAATTAATTTATTAGGATATGCTCTATACCGAATAATTGTATCAAATGGTACGAAAAAAAACAACGAAATAGAACCGCGTTCGAGAATGTCGACAGAGCCACGTGAGTTCCGTACTTTACTATTGGAACTTGCATCCATACTGGGTCTAGCCCGTCTTATTGTGCGGTATTTGGGAATGGTTACCCTGATTGGTTAAAATGGCATGGTGCATATGTTAAACTCGTGTTTTATATCCTTGAAGACGTGTCCAGCCACCAGCCATCATCATCATCATCATCATCATCATCATCATCTTTTAATCCATTAGCCAGCTTATTCCTATCTATTTTTCTATTATTTATATTGACAGTATATTAGGTCATTAATGCCTGTGATTAATCATACCAATCCTGATCAGATGGAATGGATAAACGACGCTTCACATTTATGGGGAATTCCCCTTCATCCATTAGGTGAAATGAATTTATTCGACTATTACTTGGAGGGCGATGATGTGGAGCTGCATTACAAACGATTCCTCGGTGGTAGATTTCAAATTACTTACAGTGTTTTAGTGGCATATATAATTACATATTGCGTTATATCATCCTCCCAGATGATTAGGAGGAAGCCACGACATCTAGTCTCGTGGTGTTGCTTCATACCGAGCATTCTATCAGCAATGGAGAGTTTATCGCTAGTAACTCTGGAGTTAGGAGTGTATTACACTAGCTGCAGGCTTATTATTTGGTTACTCCTGTTTGCAATATCGATTTCTAATGTATGCAACAGTCTCATTCTACTCCATAAGGCGTATTTGGTATTAGCTAAAGCAAAATGGATAATTTATGCAAGTATAGTACCATTGTTATTGCAGTTCGCATATATGTTTGTTGGCGTTTTCACCACTTTTACGATCATATCACCAGATTCTGGATGTGTACTATACTATCCGTCTTTTGTGCCGTGGTATTGGATCGTCAATGCAATACCGCTTAATATGACGTTCTCTGTAATATTCAGCTATATCGGATGGAAGTACTATTCCCGATATGGCTCAGATGCATGGAGAAAACTGATGAAAGACGGGATTCAAGTGATGCTATTGGTTGCCCTATGCAATATTTGTTGCTGTATCATCGCCGTCACTCAAATGATAGGTAGCAATTCGGATCTCTTCCTCGTGACAGACTGGTAGGTATATGTGGTGTGCATTAAAAATACTACAAGCTAATATGATGATGATGATGATCCACCGCTAGTATCTTTGTCAATGCTATACTGATAATTCAGCACAAAAGTAGAGGTAACACACGAAGTTCGAGTCAGCTAACAGCGGAAAGTACGAATAACGCAACATGAATCGACACAAATGCAGACAATGGTAATCATATAAAATTACTAGTACTTTTATATCGAATAAATAAATGGTTGTAAAGATAATGATCAATTCTGAATCAGTTACTGCATTGGACAAATGATAATTCGAATTACTACTACTACTACTAACTGCTATATTAGAACATGTTTATTTTATGCTGTCTATATGAAAAGTGGATTGTTTATGTTTGCCTCCAAGTATTTTTGCGGGACAGGTCGATCTGTTTCTTTGTAGGCCAAGAATTTCGCTACCTCATCGATTAGTTGCTGCATTCGCTGTCTACTATTCCTGTTACGCGTGAAATTCTTTGCAATGGCCAAATATCTGAAGAATAGCCTAGGGCTCACGGAGAACTCTATCAGGTTCTTTACATTTAACGTCCGTTTACTGAATAAAACTTCGTAAAACGTAGCGCCAATTGCCCAGGCATCCTTTCCAATCGGATTAAACGACTTAGCACGCTCCCCGCTCATCCAGGTACTCAGTCTAAATGGGTTGTGCAGTTTTCCTTCGACGCATTCTGGCGGATAATAGCTAGGACTACCCACACAGTAGCTTGCTCGTGGTGGTGTGGTCGGGGAGGCAAGCACTAGGAAGTCAGCGCTGTCATAATCGATAAGCAGTATTTTCGGATTTACTGGATTTACTGAATTGACCAGAATGTCTAGGAAACATGACAAGTCATTAGCTAATTGAGATCGTATCGTGTTGCAGGTATCACTTACTTTCGGGTTTAATTTCATTATGTACAACACTGGCCCTATGAAGGTAGGCGGTAGCTTTACACAGTTTACCGTTAGATGTGTGCGCGGTTAATGTTCGTGACAGCGGGCAATGCTTACCTCGTACAACTTGAAAGAAAATATTGGGCAATACTTCGTATTTCCTCCAAGATGGTATTTCACTTAAATATTGTACAAGATTCTGCTCACTACCATAGGTGAGCACGAAGCAGTAATGTTGTCCGTGCGCAATCTCAATGTGACGTCGCATGACCAGGTCTCTACCGCCAAATTGATTATTTTGTGGATTGTTGTACGCAATGTCCAATCGCTGTTCTCTCTCGTGTTAGAGCATGCCGTGATATCCATCATTCCAGCTTACCTTGAATATCATCATCGTTTTAGAGTAATACACATACTGGCTGGTGTAATCTCCTCGTTCGTTCTTATACTTTAGGCATCTGATGGAGGTTACCTCGTTATTATAAGTTGCTCTGGCGACACCCATATGAACATAGGTTTTCAACACTTTATCGATTCGAAGTTGCGCGTTGCCAAATGCACCAAGCACATGCATTGGTTGACCCAAAAACGTTTCTATTCGACAGCACTAATTAGCATGTATATATGTGTATATATATATCGATTCTAGCTACTGCTCTAAACTACCTGTAGATGCTTGGAATTTAATATCTGCTTTAACAGTAATAATTGTATAATAAAATGTGACTATAATGAGATATAGGCCTAGTAAAGTAGTAGGGAAATAGTTGCATGATTGCATCGTGATGCTGAGGGATAGCGAGGAAATAAGTATGTAAGTATGTAAGTATGTATGATGTGTTGTTGCAGTTGTTGTTGTTTTGTTACTGTTGTTCTCATTCGAAAGTATTTATACGATATTGTTACAATTATATCAAGGTGAATACAAGTGCTATGACCAAAGTAGGAAATGCCGTTTTGGTATCAATATATTACGAACCTATATGATCGACATGGCAGGGTTTTCCCTTCAAATAGATGTCAATAAGTGTTAACCTGTTCTATCATGACAATAGCAATAAACAGCAGTCTACATGTATAGATTTCTATATACTATTATATTGCTATAAATAAAAGAATACAAATGGCGTGTACATGTAGATCATTTGTTGAATAGAATTTACATAGCTTGTAAGTTTTAAACACTGATTTCTGTTCGAGGCAATGTTTCCATGTGTAGCGTCCTCCGTGTTTTTATCACGCATGGAAGACATACACGATTTGCAGTTCGCATCATTTTTACTAAATTAGCGCATTGTCTGATCTTGCCTAGGAATCAATAGGTTGTACATGGCTAACTCGGATAGTTTCCTGTTTTCTAACATTAAGAAATGTACCATTTCATTTGGCTGATTCAGTAACATTAAAGAGCGTTGCTTTATCGCATCAATGCTACTGTCAAAACAATAAACACTTGCTCATTCAATGATGGTGGATATACCAAGCGGTAACTAATTCGATACTTATCTTCTAACAAGTTTTCATGTTTATATGGAGATGCTACTCTTTTTCGACAACTAGATGATCTACCATTTACATGAATACACTTCAGTAATAGCTAACGTATTTATGAATAATTGATCAACATCGACGTCAGCATCAACAATAATTGAATGGGAATAAAGTAATAAGAAACACCAAATACACTTCCGCAGTAAATAAAACAACAGATTACCATTGGAAAATCATGTCCAATAGATTATGATAAAGATTGTCGCCCGTGCCAGATGTTCGTACCGAAGATGTAAGGGTACCTGACGCCGATACAGGCGAGGTAAGCAATGGTGCCTCCTGTAGTCTGGCCTTTTGTACACGAAGTAGGTTTTCACCAGCACTATTACTGTTATTATTGCTAGCAGCAGCGTCTCGTATGGACTTGTTCATAGTTGATCGTTGAAGGTCCACATTGTTATCAAGCGGCACCTCCATCACGCCAATCATCCAATCCTCGACAAGTGTGCCGTTTAGCGATAGTGCGCGTTGAGCATGAAGTCTAGTGCGATAAGTGATGGTAAAATGATTTGCTCCTTGTGTGGGCGGTTTAAATCCGATAACATCGCCGAGATCACGGAATCGTGCTAGAATGGTGGATGCAGCCGAAGGAGGAAATCCAAACACTGTTACCGACATGGGTGTCTCATTCCTATAGGAATAGCAATAATGACCATAATAATGGCATTAAGTACAAAGTGACGATGATGTTATACAAGCTATGAATACTGACCGTGCTTCCGCTTCCATTGGATCGTCAATCATGTTACGTGTGGTATTAACATTACTACTAGTAGATGCGCCAAATACCATACTCTCTGTTAGATCGCGTGTCGATAAATCGCGTACATCTGTAATAATGGTAATAGTCATGAGCGGTCAATACGCTTAACAGAAATGAGCTTGCTACTTACTATCGTTTCGTTCTAATATAGATCCGCCAAATGACATGTTATTCGACATGTTCTAATATCCAAATGATTAATATACAGGAGTCAAGCTTATACCGGTGGTTATGCGTATCCCTTACCTGTTGACGGAGTGGCATGTACGCTGAAGAGGTGGCCTGGTTGTCATTGGTTAAATCAAGCAGAGAGGTCTGCGGTGGTGCATCATCATCTGCATCGTACGCATTGAGTGGTGCGCGATAGTCGGCAAAAGGAGGAAATAGTTTTCCAGGCATGATAGCACCACCATTATCATGGAAAGCACGCGAGTTCTCCGGCTCTAGCGGTGCAGCGTATTGCTCCTTGGGTGTTGTCGCATTAACACCGAGCAAGTAGGTTGGCAGATAGCAATCCTCCTCGTCATTATTACTAGCGATACGATCGTGATGTGCGGCAGTGCCCATGCCAAATGCTCCAGGCAGACCGCCTGCTCCATAAGCACCACTCGTTGCATCACCACCACTGCTGCTATCGCCGACACGTCCTCCGGTGGCGGTATTGGTGGCATTCTTTGCTAGGCCGATACCCGGTGAGAGTATAAGATTACGTCCTGTAGTGTTTCCACTTGGTGATTGCAAGTCGCCCACACGTAGGGATGTATCCATTACTGAAGTGTTGACAGACGGACTGGCTGCTATGACAGGCTCGCTTGGTAAACCACCGATAGGTGAGCCTGACCAAGCGTTGGGCGTGCGACGTGTACGATCGGTGCCGTCATCTAGGCCAGCATTGAATAGAAATCGATTACCACCGATCTTGTGATAGTTAGTGGTGTCTGTTTTGAACATATTCGATAGATGACGTGCGTGCGTGCGTGCGTGCGTGTATGTGTAGAAGAACAAGAAGGAACGGATGCGCCCGGTAGGATAAACGTAGAATGAAACGACAAAGTAGCAACACAACGATGAATATGTATATGAAAATACACTTGCGTCTACTGTACGTTCGTTGCTACTCGATGGGTTGATAAAACAAAAAAAGAAAGCGTAAATAATGCGAACAAACGTGTAATTCTGATGAATCAACATTAAATACAACACAATTATTTCTATCTAACCTGTATGTACACTATTGATTATATGACAATATTACAGTTTTTATTATTGCTATTGCTATTACTATTACTATATAATATAATACGAGAATGATTTGTTTAGAGCTAGTCTTCTTGTATATCTAATTAATGATTATTACTATGGCGATTGTCAGTCAAATGTTCAGGATGCTTCTTCGATTCTTCATCTAATACTGGAGAATGCCTCGTGTCAGATACTGATCGTTCTGTTCTATGTGTCGCTGCTATGTTTCCTGCATTAGTGTTGGTGGATGCTCGTGATGCCATTGCCAATGGAGATGCAGTGTTTGTCGTCTGTATCGCAGTAGTGGTGGCACCACTAGCAGTAGCAGTAGCAGTATTAGCCATTGATGCACGTCTTGTTTGCATTGTTGACTTGCGACTGACTACCATTGTATTGGCGTTGTTCGTTGATGGTGCTATCGCTTGTGGAAGTAGCATTGCCGCTAATTCACGACAAGCAGGAATATGTCGTAGGAATAGATACCAGACAACGAACCATGCTAACGAACGAATAGGCGAGTTGGTCAGTCATCGTCGACAGATACTGTACAGTAGACTCACCAATAAGGATGATTAGGAGTAAAGCACCTAGTGCAATAATTGCCGAGGCTACTGCAGCACCAAGGTCGGTCAACCAGTTCCAGACACTCGACAGCATGGACAATACACAGACAATAAGAAAGTAGATAGTAGGTAGATTCGCGGGATAAGAAGGTGCACGGAAAGGAAATAAAGATGTTGCCAACTAGAATACAATAGCTGAGACGTATTTGACTTTTGTACTATTAGATATATGTATTTGTATAAAGGTAATTGATGCTGGTATGACTAATGATACACTTTTATGATATAATTATACTACGTCACATAGATATAGGCAAACTACTTGAGATACCCGACTATTGTATATGATCGATGCTAATGCAGTCATAATTAGTAGCGACGATGAACCGCTAACACTACAATGTTAGAGATGCGGACCGACTATTGTTCTATTGGTTAAACGACGAATAACCCCTGTTAGTAATTCAAACTAAACTGTTAAAACAAAAACTGGCATCGTTGGGTTAAAAAAATTTTACATTACACTTTCAGATTTCTAATAGCAATGCGATTAGAAAAAAGTCGATTTTTATTAAGGAAAAAAAACGGGAAAATCTCATCACTGGCAAGGTGGGCGTGGTCGCGTATACCCTAGTCACTTTGGCACCATCCGCGCACCACTTTTTTCCTCCTCCTCTTTCCCTTTTGCCTCATTGCTACGGTTTTTAACTCGCAGCAGCAGCAGCAGCAAGGAACTTGTCTAGCCATGACCACGTTCGAAAAGGTAAGCGTTAATCTGCATGATTGTATACAGACAGTAGGAAGAGATCACGCTAGACGTATTGTACTGCTTAGTGTACAATACCAAAGTAATTGATTGGTATTGGTATTGGTGTTGGATTACAGCTGGTAGAGTATTAGTCTACTAACGCGTCTAGCGTAAATCTTACCTATGATCTTCAATTTGTACAATTACATAAAGTCTACGCATGTGTCGTGCAATGTATGCTGTTTGATTCTGATTATGATTGAACGAAACGATAAATTAATATATATATATATATATATGAAATCAGCAATACTAACCAATATATGCATATGTTGTTACTTGTACACTTTGCTTATTAGGTAGTTGTTATTGACGCCAAGGGCCATTTGCTCGGTCGTTTGGCCAGCACTGTCGCCAAGCAAATCTTGAGCGGTCAACGTGTTGTGCTTGTCCGCTGCGAGGACATCCAGATGTCTGGTTCTTTCTTCCGCAATAAGCGTAAGTATATGATTATTATTATTTCATAGTGATATAGCATTGATGTTATCGATGATATACGCTTATTGCTACTTTTACTATGGCTACGCTGTAAAAGAGACACTATCACATTTCTTACTCGCATTCTACGTAGATGAGAATGTGCATTTAATTTGATGTATACTAACGATTGTTCATTTATTTTGATTTATAGTCAAGTACCACGCCTTCTTGCGCAAGCGTTGCATTGTCAACCCCAACCGCGGTCCATTCCATTTCCGCGCTCCATCACGCATCTTCTTCCGTACTGTCCGCGGTATGGTTCCTCACAAGACTGCTCGTGGTGCTGCCGCTTTGAACCGCCTCAAGGTGTTCGAAGGTATCCCACCACCATATGACACCGTCAAGCGCGTTGTTGTCCCAAGCGCTCTACGTGCCATCCGCCTTCAGCCAGGCCGCAAATACTGCACTCTATCCCGTCTCGCTCGTGAGGTCGGCTGGAAATACGAGGAGGTCGTCAAGAAGCTCGAGACCAAGCGTTTGGTCCGCAGCCAGGCCTACCACGAGCGTGTCAAGGCTCTCCGCCGCCTACGCACCCGTGCTCTTGCCGCCAAACAAGACGCGCTCAAGTCCACCACCGAGTCGTTGGCCACTTTGGGTTACTAAATTGCGCGCGCGTATACAACATCCGACCAGTTGCGCTAGCCTGTGTTCCCGCATGGTCATTGATTTGTATAAGCGTGTGGCTGTTGATGCGATCGATCAAATCCATTTGGTTTCTGCATTTATGGTCATTTTCTTACAAAGCTTTGCGGCAAACTATATAAAGCCGTAATTGGTGAAATCAAAATAATCGCAACAATGCGCTATAGTTTTATTATCTATCCATCTATCTATCCATTTATCTTCATGATGCCAATGAGTGTTGTATACATTAATGTTTAATGATGATGGATCAAAAGTGATCCATGTGTATATGTTATTATGAAACCGTATTTATATATATTATATTTGCAGTATCACGCATCCACTAATAGTTGATCTTATTGGTGGCATTATTTTCCATAGTCACATTGCTACAGCTACTACAGATGCCGATGATGCTTTATTGATTGTTTGATAAATAGATATATTAATAATGTAACAGCATAGGCAACTACAAAAGTCAAATATGTAAGTATTTATTTTCATCTTCTGCTATCTAGGCGACTTTTATTATCTATCTATATCCCACGTACCGAATACTATAATATACCATAGTTGGCAATGTATAGTTCACCTTTATCATTATCAATGGTTATTGCGGATGTCATGAGAAACGCGTTGAAATAGGCCGACGAGTATTTGTCGATGTAGCGTAGAAACTCGCCAGTGCGATTGTCCACCAAAGCGATCAGGATACTATCGTCCTTTTGCTTTTCATAAATAATACACAGATCACCGATAATGTGCTGGCACTCGATGGCATTAGCCCAGCGTATGTTTGCATTGTACGTAAATTGCTGGTGCCGCTCTACCAACAGTCGATCATTCGTGTTGGCTTTACTTCCCTGCGAGAGTAACGCGGTAGTTACGTGTTCCTCGGGTATTTCCACCGCATCCAACTCTAGATTAGAGGGTGTATCCGACCAAACACTATGGATTAACAGTCGACGATCTCCAAGCGTGTCGTTATCCTCCAGGAGAACACGCGATGCATCTAACGGTGACGACATGATATAGCCGCGAAAATCGAGTTCAGTGGTGAAGCACTTTTTGGTCAGTTGACGTGGTGGCTCCTGCATCGAGAATCGATAGAGTGTCCAGGTAATCAACTCGGGATGCTCCGTGTCCTTACTCACCGCGTATACCATGACTGCACTATTGGATGACTGGAGTATACAGGCACTGTCCCAAATGTGCTTGCTATCCTCCACGTGCTGCACGTCTTCCTCGATATCCCATACAATGATCTGGTCATAACCGATGCCATCCGGTGTATAGACTCTATTGAGCAGTACGGCCCATTTGCCATTAACCACCTCCAGTCGATGTCCAAGCGAGAAGAGACGGGACAGTTTGAACTCGTAGGTTTGTCGATACCATACTTTAATCTTTTTACGCACCCTTGGACGATGACTTATCGTAAGAGTAAATAGGTCGCTCATCAGCGTAGTTACAAATGGAATGGTTAAACCCTTGCTGGCACTGCCCAGTTGCACTAGGATAGGCTCAGTTGATATCGTTGATGGACCATTTCTTACATCCACAGGCTGCACAATACCTGTCGAGTAAGGGGTACTTTCTAAACCCGCCATCAATGAGGGATTACCATGATGATTGCCGTTGCCGTTGCCATCGCCGCCATTCGAAAGACTGTGTTTTAACAGAATTGCTGTGGCACACTGATTGATAATGACCCAGTTTTGCCGCTCCGTACAGAGTGGCAATGGAATTGTCGTACATCTTGCACGGCCTCGACGCCAATTACTCTCCGTGCAAATACGTCGTCGATACGTGGCATACCAATCGATAGATGTGAGCAAATCTGCCAACTTGACGGACGGATCAATGCGGGCGAGTGAGTTCCTGGCGCACCAGTACAGAAAGTTGAACTCTTTAGCGACGTTTAAGCCCGTCAGAAAATGATGATGATAGATTTGTCGCCATAGTAAAACGTCCGATTGTAGTCGCCGTTTAAGTAAACGACAACAACAACTGAGACGCACCACATCGAGACCGTCAAGATTCAGTATAAATCGTCTAAAATCGTTTTTAGGCAACTTATTCAGCAGCAGCAGCAGCATAATGTTCGATTTGCCTTCTTGTTGTCGCTTCCTGCTAAGGATAGCGTCGATGATGGTTGATAATTCGATTAGAATATACGTGGATAACCGATGATGATGCTCTATGCAAGGTTCATGCCAGCAATCGCACTGCGACAATCGTAGATGGGTCGATGACGTTTGCAAAAGTGGAGTAGCGATGATATCGACGATGGTGGTGATAAGAAAAATATGAAAAGACTCGCAGTTCGCCTCGGTACGACATACGACATATGACATTTTATCAATGCCAGAAACCGCTCGCCTTAATCTTGTTGACCAACACGAGAATTGATTGGTGTTTGCACACCTTTACCATTCTTTCTGGGTACTTGCTGCGTATTGCTGTTGTGCAACACACATGAGCCAGATTTCTATTGTATGGTTGCAACATGTCAACCACTACTAACTGTAGTCGATTGAACGTGGATATGAACACAAGAATGCCATTAACTAATGGTGATATTGCTGACTTCTAAATGGATGTATTACAGCAATAATAGTAAATAATAATGTAAATATTGAATGTACATGCATCATCATCATCAATGACAAGAGTGTAACAGATCTCGTGATCATGGCTGATGATGAATTGGCATAGCTGCATTCATCATGTTCCTGATGATTAAACTGATGTACTTCTTCAAGTATACTTACTATCAAACCAAATGTTCCTTCTATTGTTCATTTTCTAGGTGCATCTGCTTAAGTTACATTAGTGTAACTGGCATCCTTACCAATGACTGATCATTTGCCTGCATTATAATTGCGGACTAATGTAAACAAGTCACAATACAATATTAAAATAAATCATCCATTAGATTAATTTATCACATAACATGTATTCAATTATAATAAAATATTTATTATTTAGTGGTAGTGGTAATAGTAGTAGTAGTAGTAGTAGTAGTAGTACGCAAAAAGAGACAAGTTAAAAGTAATAATGAATGGGGGAATTATATTTAACCAGATTTTGATGCCCAGTGTTCGCGCCAGATACGGTCTTCCTCTGCCTTGCTAAGATATTGGAGGCCTTGAGACGAGCTGATACGCAGGATACGACCGAATATACGTAGACGAATGATCTCGCCCTTGACGGACGGGAAGAGACGATCGCGTACGGTGGTGCGCGAGAACAGGATAAAGATCCAACCAATGATGCAAATGGCCAAGATCCAGTAGATGTTGACGTTGAAACCATAAGGATCGCTAAGTTGATGTGTACCACCATGCGAGAGGAGTTGATCCTGGTAGATACGCGTGAAGATGAGGCCACCAGCAACGCCGGCAATGGCCCAGGCAGTAAGGATGACACCGTGGCATGCGCCAATGTTCTTACTACCGAACATATCGGTAAGGAAGGCTGGAATGACGCCGAAACCACCGCCGTAGCATGCGGTAATGACGAAGATCACCACTAAGAATGCCGGGTAGATTTGGTGTGTCATGAAGATGGGCAATAGAAT
The DNA here is from genome assembly GCA_025201365.1 of Syncephalis plumigaleata. NCBI lineage: Eukaryota > Fungi > Zoopagomycota > Zoopagomycetes > Zoopagales > Piptocephalidaceae > Syncephalis > Syncephalis plumigaleata. Next base: position 400,318 of record JAIXMF010000001.1, read on the forward strand.
CAGTCCGATCGTCTGGAGGGTAAGCATCGTGACGTAGCAGACCTTACGGGAGAATATATCGGAGAAGGTGGCGAAAGCTAGACGACCCGCGAGATTGAAACCACCATTGATGGAGACAATAGTGGAGGCAGCGTCCGAGTCTTTACCAAAGTAATTGACGATCATGTCATTGAGTCGTGAGATGGCCACTAGACCGAATACTGAATTGGCGAAGAACACGGCGTAAAGAATGTAGAACTCGCGATTCGTTAAACTTTGAATGAGTGACAATTTGATGCTGGTAGGCGGCTGATTGGGTTTTGGCTCGTTAATATCGACGGCGTGATAGTTGCCGGCCTGAGCGCCTTCCGTGTGTTCCTTCATGTCTGGCGCACTAGCGACGGCCTGTTGAACCTTATCGCCATCCGAGGTGATACCGCCAACCGAGTAATCGGGAGGAGGAATACGTAGAATGTACGCGCTGAATGCCATAAGTATAAAGTAGCACGAGCCCAATATGATAAAGGTGAGCGGGAGACCGACAGCCTTGCTAAGTGGACCGGGGATCTTTGCGATGGCGATGGAACCGGCGCCGAAACCGCACACCGCAAATCCAGAGGCTAGACCACGATGGTCGGGGAACCATTTCTGCAGAGCGGAGACCGGCGAGATATAGGAGAGACCGAGACCGTAGCCGGCGACGACACCGTAGCCCACGTAGACGAGCCACATGTGCTTGACGTGGATGGCCAGCGCGGTGAGTAGATTGCCGATGAAGAAAAGTGTCGTGCCCACTAGGACACCCATGCGTGGACCGTTACGCTCCAACCAAGGACCCATAACGGCGGCGGAAAGACCGAAACAGCCAACGGCGATGTAGAAGGTGGTGGGAGCCTTGTCGGCGTTCTTATCACCATTGATGATTTCATCGATGGGCTTGTTGAACACACTCCACGCGTAGAGTGAGCCACAGCAGAATTGAATGAGTACGGCGGCCGGGAAGAGGGCCCAACGATTGAAGGGCTGGCCGCAGAAGAAGGTGCGTTCGCGTTCGACTTGTGCGTCTGATCGTTTGAGTTCGTTACCACTGTAGTGACGCTTGATAAGACGTAGTACAATATTCATGGAGGCGGCATCAGATTGTTCGTCGTGATCCCTCTGAGCCGAAGGAACGTTACTAGTGTACGTGATCTGGTTGCCATTGGAAGCCGCTGTACTAGCAGATTCCGTCTGCATCCGATGCTCGTCGGTGACGGATTTCGTTGCCATTTTTGTGTTATGACGGGGGGAGAGAGAAGTGTATTATATAATTATTTTGTGTGCGTATGTGTGCGTGTGCGTATTGTATTGCCGTATAAAAGTAATCCGTTTACTTAGTATTGATGAAAATAATAATGATGATAATGAACGTGTTTGCTGGTCAAGTTATGTTATGAATATCAATAAATTATTTTTCTACAAACAAATAGCAATGAATGTTAGTGCTGAACCAAATAGGAAAGATTACGTTGCTAAATGCGAAGAAAGAAGACAGATACTAGCTTGGTGTAGATTTCCGTTGTTTAAAAAGGGGGCAATAGAAGGGAGAGGGAGTGTGTAAGAGAGAGAGAGAGAGAGGGAGGGAGAAGGTGTATGCACGCTGATCAATTCTGGCCGATTTATGGTCGTAGACCGGTACAACAACTAAGGCGGTAAACAGAAACAACGCAAGAGAAGTAGAGAGAAAGAAGGAGAGAAAAAGATGTGAGAACAAGCGGCCAAGTAGTAAAGCAAAAGGCGTGTAGAATTCGGAAAACAATAGGGTTTTTGTATCAATACGTAAGTGTAAACACGCAATAGCGACAAGTAACGGGAAAGTTCAAACGATTATGTAGACGAAAGGCGACCATGTGCCAGTGTACAGCTAATTATAAAGGGGTATAAAGGTTTGTTTGAGAGTGACTAGGGACGTTTAGCGTTCACATAAAACTATACCATTCATGCACTATCGCCAAGGCCTTTCAATGCCACTTTCCCTTAGTAGAGATGTGACTCGTAAAAAGAGCAAGACAGAGAGCAAGAGAGAGAGAGAGAGAGCAAACAGGCATAAACAGGCAAGCGAGCAAGCGAACAAGTAAGCAAACAAGTAAGCAAGTAAAGCACGCAGTAACGGAATAACCATTTAGTTCATGCTGAGCAACATTCGCATCTTATGCCGAACCCTGCCATGATATTCCATATCATCTAATAAGAAAAGCATGCGTCTAGTACTCACCAATACCTCAAGGTCCTCGAACAATGAAGCAATAATTATGACGATAGCAGAATCCGAATTTGGACTATCGCGTGGATGGTGTGATGTACAACAATGATGAAAAAGGTGAGCTGCTTGCGTATACCGGTTTCAAAGGGGGGAAGAGAGAGAGAGAGAGTAAGAGAGAAAGAGAGATTTCTCAATGGTTTTAACTAGTACAGGTCAAGTAACAAGTGTTGCAGAATTGATATTAACAAATAAAGAATGAAAAACACAGGGGAATCCGTTGATGTCCAACGGCGTACAAGAATGCGTGTTAACAATGAGATGGCTATGTTAGTGGCGTTGATATAATAATAACAATAACAATAATGAGGAAGTAGTAGTAGTAGTAGTAGTAACAGGTATATTGACACGTATGATGAGTAGAAAAGGAGGTCGTCTTTTATAGATGATGGCCCATTCAACAATGACCATACATATAATAATATAATAGTACTAGTAATAGTAAATTCACAGGGTAATGACAATGATCATTACTATTATGCGTGCTTTTTACTAGTCTGTCAACCTTCCTGTCTCATCATAACGTGATGATGATTGGGGAGGTACCCTCTAAAACGTGTAATTATGAGAACGTTACAGCAATAGTGCGGAGATTGCGGTGTTGCATACATATGTGGATGTGTGTGTGTGTGTGTGTGTGTGTGTGTGTGGGGAGGGGGTTCCCATCAATAATTGGTGTCATTGCGCATTAGGCTGTTCTAGTATAGGAGTGAGCGTGAGATGTATAGCCAATGTATTCTGTACTATTATTATGATAATGATGATAACTTGAATAGTAATCCATAAGAGCATGCTGTGTATAAATATGTGTAATGACTCCGAATCTAAATAGGATTGAATTGAACTAGCGAAGCGTTAAAAAAGGACAGAAAGTCATGTGTACGTGAGTGTGTGAAGTCATCGAATAGTAGGACAGCACGGATCAAACATGTCACATTCGCATAGATTGCACGCAAGCTGAATGAATAATAGAGCGAATATAGAAGTTGACTGCCTTTATTCATTCAGTCAACGGTCGATTAAATTGGTCTGTTCGGTTTGGCGGCAAATGCCCAGTGGACTTGGGGTAATCAACTCGCAGGCACAAATGGTCATCCAATTAAATGGATGGGTGGCTTACGGAGTTACGTGTTGTGGGGTAGCGGAATATTAATAAACATTTGCTATTATATACTAGATCTCTTACCATAAAAAGAGAAGAAGAAGAAGAAGAAGCGTAGAATAGAAAGATGTCATCTAATCTACATTATTACGACAGTAATGAGTATGATATATCTATATTCACAGCGGATAACCAATTCCATTGTTAACACCTATAGATATAGATTGCTATGAAGAAAATAGACGGAGTAATAGGTGCGTGTATATTCACATAGATCACATGTCGTGATTTGCAGTATTCGTCAACGGTGACTGTCATACATGGCTGCCTACACTATACAACGCTATTCATGATAGATGTGCATCGATTTCATTAAATAAGTGCCACTTTATTCTGTAATAGTTGCACTATTGAGTAGTTAACGAGTAGTCTCTTGATTGACTCATGCTTTGTTTGACTACCATTAGTCAAATCAAGTATAGATCAAGCATACAATCAGGTTAGTAGTGTAATAGCTCTCATTTGCATTTAGAAGATAATTTAGCGTTATCGACGAGTATATTTCCCATGCGATATGAGCATAACTTGTTTGCATGTCACTTGGACAACTGTCAGGGTATTGCCACCACCATCACCACCGCTACTACTACTAGTTGATACTATAAAGTGTATAGCATAGTAAGCGCAGACGATACTTATTGCAAAGCTAAACCGGTTGTTTGTTACTGACTTTCAGCATTGCTACAAACGTTCCACTTTGACTTGTAGGAATTGGTTACGGTGAATGACATGACTTTTCGGCAATAGAGGGTTTTTAAGTTTTGAATAAACATATATATAAGTCTGAAGCAAACATAGTTCCATCCATATTGCGTTCCTCTGTTTACGTCGCGGTATGTTAGAAATACCGCTGCCCTCATCATCATCATCATCAACGACAACACCAACAAGAGTAGCACCGTTGCATTCCTGAAGCAGGTAACCCCAAACAATACCTTGCGACATCCATGCGTGATTATTTCTGCTAAGCCGGCCAAGTACTATTCGTGATAGTTGAACCAACTTTTAACAAAATCCTTCAGCCAGTTGATTGCTTTCGAGTAGTCGTGAGACAATACATACACATCATCAATTGCTATAAATCTATTTGATTACTCCACATCTCTATGCGTAATCGATTGGTAAACCTAGATCATTCGCGCAGATCATATGATAGTCGGATGGTGTAAACTTTTTGTTATAGAGTACAATTTAATGCGTGAAATAACGGGTAATAAGCGCTGCCTAGTGGGATGACAGCGGGAAAATGTTCGATAAAACATTACTTCATATTGTAGGAAATACTCCTTGATCACCGGATATCTTGCGCTTCAAACATTGCATCCACACCAAAAAGAATGAAATCTACACTTGGACCTATGCTACAAGCACTATCATTCCATTTTGCTCTGCTATGCTCTCTTTCGCGTCTCGGCGGTAATGCATTTCACAAAGTTTGTTTCCGGCCTTTACATATTGGCATAGTCCTATTTGTGCTATTGTGCCACCCAAACGTACAATAAATACACGTATTCAGCAGTGCTATAAATAACGATTTTCAAGAATGTTGACAAGTATGAAGAGACAGTATGAAACATAATGGGCTGACGACGTTTTACTGTGTTATTCGCATTTAAAACATCGACCTATTTGTATGGGTAGGGCGATCCTGCCTAACAAATAGAGAAAAGAGAGAAATCATACTGAGGCAACGCGTAGCCTCAAAACACGGATGTGACATCCCTTTGCCTCACGCTCCATATACGACAAAGTGGTATTAACCGTTCTTCGTCAGCATGGAAGAATAGTAATTTCCTAAGCTCCTTGACAGCTTGAGCTATAGCCAAACGGCGTTCAGGCATTTCTTTTTAAATAAGCCAACTAGCTGGCCATTTCCTAATACTCAATACTTGCAAGAGTTGATCTCTATCCCCACTCGCACGCATACGCGCATACACATTCTCTCTCTTCTCTCTTCTCTCTCTCTCTCTCTCTCTTTTCATATACATCTTTGCCATCATTCATTCACCCACAAATCCTCTTTACATCATCATCACCATCCTCCTCCTCCTCCTCCTCATACCTCCAAGTGCTCGTGCAATTAAACGTTTGAAAATCATCTAAAAGCATCTAAAAGCATCATAGCATCATAGCCTTTCGATTTGCCGAGTTTGTCATTTTCATTTTACTACCTTGCATTAGCAAACATTTCGTACAACTGCAACGTTGATAGATCAATTCTTTTCTTACGTTATCTCACAACATTTACACAAACACACACATATACACACATACACACACACACACTTTTGCAACATGATGTTTACATGTTATCTAAAGGCGCCGGTCGCCGTTCTACTTTCCATCTCCATGATGATGACACTTACCGTTGACGTGTCTCCAGTTGCGGCTCAACGTCGTGGCAACGCTATTCGATTGAACAGCTGTCCCAATGGTATAAAACCTCGACGCGAGATCCGTACTCTCTCCACAAGCGAGCGTGAAGCCTATATCGCCGCCATTAAAGAAATGCAAAAAGGCACTAGGCCAACTAGATATGATGAATTTGCGCAAGTACACAATGAAGCTCGTGTATACGCGCATAACAATGCCCTCTTCTTCCCTTGGCATCGTTATTACCTTGCTCTTTACGAGCATGAGTTGCAGCAAAGCAACAAGGATGTTATGCTTCCCTACTGGGACTGGTCCATCGATTCACAGGCGCCATCCACGTCCATCATCTTTCGTCCTGATTACTTTGGCGGCGATGGCCGTGACGGAGATCACTGCGTGGAGGATGGACCATTCGCCGAGGCGACCATTTACTATCCACGCCCTGGCTGTCTCACCCGTAACTTCCAGCAATTCCGCGGTGCAATCGATAACTTCTACTCGCCGGAAGCGTTGCAAGGCATCATTACCCGGTCCCGAAGCTATAACGATTTCCGCAGACAAATCGAAGGAGCCCCACACGGTGCCGTTCACTCTGGTATCGGTGGCGCCATGGCTACTATGTACTCGCCTAACGATCCCATCTTCTTCATGCATCACGCTATGGTGGATAGGCTATGGATGCGCTGGCAACGCGCTAATCCAAGGCTGGCTCATACTTACAATGGCCCGAGTTCCTCCAACAGTAACGGCGCCACACTCGATGAAATCATTCGTCCATGGTCGGGAGTCCGTGCTCGCGATGTCTTTGACACACGTGCTTTGTGCTACACCTATGACGATCTAACTGCCGATGACGTTAGCAACACTGGTAATGGTGAACCCGGTACCGACAAGAAGGAAGCGCCAAGCAGCGAGAGTGGCGATAAGACCCCTAAGAAAGAGCAAGCCTGGCGTAGTGGTGACTTTGAGCAGATTTCGGGTGCTGACAAGAAGAAGAAGAAGAATAAGAAGAGCAAGAAGAGCAAGAGCAGACGTCGCCGATCAAATGATCACTATAGTAGTCGTCATCTTGTTCGCCGTGAAGATGAACCAGCCCCAGCCGATAATGCTACTAAAGCAGCTGCACCAGCCGATAATGTTACTAAAGCAGCACCAGCCAATAATGTCACTGCACCAGTTCCAGCCAATGATGCTGCAGCAGCCGCACCAGCCGCACCAGCTAATAATGCCGTAACTAGTGAAGCACATGATGAAAAGGCTCTCTCGCTTACCAAGACCATGATGCCAAATCCAATTCCTGAGGAATGGATTGCCGCGCACGGCTACCAGCTACAAGTCATCCGCCAGGACGAGGCATTCTACAAGCGGGAGTTCTACGATCGTATTAACGCCATTCCCGGCTACGTCTCACCATGCGCTTTGGGTAACCGTGCCGATCAACTAGCTCAATTGCTCGCAGCTGGTCACACCTCCTTTGTCGCGACGACCGTCACCACTAACGCACCAATTCCGGTGGCAATCCCTGCCAACATCACTAATCCCGAAGTGGATCCACGTGAGGCTGCCATTGAACTGCGCAAGGTGACAGCCACCATCATCGAGAGCAAGGACACCGCGAATAACACGGCAGCTACTGTTGCCGCTCGGAACGTACAAATGGTAGAGACAAAACTCACCGAGGTTATTGGTGACTCGAAGGCGGCGGGTATCCAGCAGGGCTCGCTACTCGATCTTAACACCGTGTCCAAGGAGAACTGGACCGCCGACTGGAAGGAAGCATTGCCCTACTGGTCGAGTAGCACCACGGTTAGCGTGGCTGTCGAGGGCAATCGCACCACCACCCGTGTAGAGAACAAGACCGAGGGTCATTCCGATAATGCCAGCTTCCAGGAGGAATCCTTTGAGGAATCATTTGAGGAAAAATCCTCCTAAGCGAAGAGGAACCATCCGATATCATCACCATCATCCTTGTCGTCATCAAAGCTTTTTGTTTGCCACCCTTTCTGTTATATTGCCACACTAATCGCGCTATTAGTAGTAGCAGTGATTGATATACGAGTAGTTATAATAACGCAGGTCGTTCATATCACTCGTCTATATAACGCTAATCACATAATGTTTATATTTATGCATTTCCATATGACCATTCAATATTATCCCGCCATGCTAAGCATTGAATAAAACCATCATGAGTTTTTGCCATCTATATCTATATTATTATTATTACTGTATACATACCTGTTAATATCCATGAAATGACATCTCACACTGGAGTAAAGATATTGATGATCCTCGTCTAATGAGCATAATACAAATATATCGAGCGATCTACAAATATTTATTATTGCATTATTTACTTTTATGCCGCATCCATTATCATGCGCCTTGCCTTGTGATGCATTATCAGGGCAATTCCTTTACACTCCTAGTGGTACATGTGCTTAGACTGCATCAATCCCACGGGGCTCTCTCTCTCTCTTCCTCTCTGTCTTTCTCCTTCTTCTTTATGTACGCATGTACGTGGACCGTCCATGCAACAACAGCCCGAGTGTGCCTGCTATTCGACTGTATATTATGGTCGCCTTTGTTCACAGTGTGACATCGGCTGGTTTGTCCATATGTTTTTTGGCTTAAATCATCATCCATTAATATACGCATTTACTTGAATCACTCCGCTTTTTGTGCTCCTGCCATAATAGTCCACATATTTTGTGGATTACTTATTTAGTAAAATTTCTCCGTAGGTCTCTTTTTCTCCTATGTACTAGGTTGCCAGGTCGTTTCTTTCTCTAATCCTTTCATTCTTCTTTAGTGTTCAGCTTCACTATCTATCTAGCTATCTACCTACCTACCTACCTATATACCGTTATCTTTGTATATTCTTGGCGGCTAGTCGTGTGTGTATGTATACGCTAGCACTTTGATTCTTGTTCCATTACTCTCATTCTCTCTCAATCCCATTTTCATTTGCTAATAATACGTATTATTATTATTGCTTTTGTTATTGTTGTTTATTGGCGGTGCCGCTATTTACCTGTATGCACACAAGCACTTGCGTCTAACCTGTTTTCTTCCGCCACTCGTTTTCACCCTTGCACTCATTTGCACATACGCACACAAACGCACAAACGCACATATTCTTGTACGCATAACGAACGAACAAAACGAACAAAACGAACGAACGAACGAACGAACGAACGAACCGCATTATTGGTGGCGGCTATCAAGGGGAATTGCTTCATATGAAAACGCTCAATTAATCAATCAATCAATCAATTATTATTGTTATCCCTTTCCTTTTTTTATTTCCGCTTAGATAGATCTCCTCCTTATTGACATCAAGTGTTAACTCACATTAACGCTAACACTCACCGTGTCCCAGTGCATATATCTCTATTTATTTCTGTTCAATTGACGCTTACTATTATTTAAAGTGTACGATTCTACCTTGTTATCAAGCATATATTCATCTACATTTGCCTATATATCTTTGCAACGGCACACTAGTACCATGTCCGGTCGAAATAGCGCCACCTTTGAACGACCAACCTCGTCTTTAGCGCATAGAACCGATGATGGCAGCACAAATCGTCGACTTCGACTATTCCGTGACCATTGGCTAAGTGTACTAGGAGCATTTATGGAACTCAGACGAGCACGAGGTCAGTACATAATTAGTAAATGGTGAATTACAATGATAATAGTAGTAGAGGCTGACACGAGTACTAGTTCCCGTACACATCGAGAACACCGAGCTAACTTATCGGATGGAGCGTATGTGGCGTTTACTCTTCGAGGATGCCACAGAAGGTGCCGGTAACCTGGATCCCACAGTGGTTTGCGCTCCAACCTTGCCACCTTGCTGGAATTTTGTTGCTCGTGAAGGCATATTAGGCGATATCGCTGGTTATGCCTCGATAGACGTAAGTGAAGTGTACGGAAATGAAGTGGTACAGCGCTATTTGCTTACATGATTCGTTGGATGTGTACACTTTTAGTTACCATGTGGAATGCTGGAATATACGTTGGGTTGGTTCGAACGACTGCTCACCGATTTAGCTTGCATGGACGTCGTTGAATTGCTAGGCAATACAGGCAGACGCTATGTGGCCAAACTGCAGACGACTGCATGGCGTCCTGTCGAGCAATTGGTTATCGATGCCGGTGCGGCACTCTATGTTTGGTGAGTACCAATAACCGCCGTCACAAATGGGACTGTGCAGCTAATTGTACGTCCATTCGCTCGCTCATTCATTCATTCATTCATTCATTATCCATCTCTATGTATGTGTATTATTAGTGAGCCATCCGAAGAGGATGTAGACACTATGGTGCCATTCTTGTCACTTGGTCAATCGGTGCTAGATGTAGCGGCTGATGCCTTTTCAGGACAGACCAGTTTATTATTGGCACGCTTAGAAAGTGAGGTAAGTTTTATGATAGGCCACAGGATAGATAAAAATAAAACGAGCTAACTTTGGACATATAATTACTATTATTACCACTATTATTACGATAGGTGGCCATTGCAATAATGCGAGTAGCTTTGCAGTGTATTCGTTATGAAGATGTTCGTGTACGTCGATTGGCACAACCTATTATTCTAGAATTACTAGGTGCGGTACAACGACAGCAACAAATTAATCTAGGCAGAAACACCATCAATGGTAAAGTCATATTCAATAAGCGTAGCGGAGGCAGTAGCAATAATAGTTGCTATGGACGTGACGACTCCTTCAGTGATGATGACAGCGATGCCGGTGATAGTTTGATGGGTGTAGTCCTGGACGAGACAGGTGTCATGAACGTACTTGTAAGTCATACTCGGACATGCTAGTGGTGCACTCTTATATACTGATTCCACTTATGATGATGATATATATAGACGGGGTTATTACGTAAAGCATTTATGGCACTGGTGTTGCAAACCAACACTAATGGCTGTCCTGCACCGCGAACCAGTATAACAAGCAACGACGAGCCCGACACGTTAAAGGAGATCGAGACGCGTCGTAAAGTGTTCTGGCAGCGTTGGCGTCTAGTGCACGACGTATACCGATTGGCACGGGAAGAGGTATGCATGATTGTAATTGATGATAGAGACGTACATGAACAGTTCATAACATTCTATTACACTTGATATCTACTACTAGTATTCCTCGCCCATAATGCGACAAGCTATCGAACATGCTATTCATCGGAATGTATTGGTGTATGTACGCGCTGCAATCACACGACGACCTACTCCAGAGGCAATTGAAGCGCTAGAATGCGTAACGGATATCATGCGTTCTATCGAGGATGATTACAATCTTTTGCATCTACTTCTCGATGCTACCATTCTGATGCCAAGTTGCGCAGCTGCCGTCTCACGTATGATGGCCAGTCGAGATGATCGGGTAAGTGGCAGGATGATGAATTGGAAAGTTTATTCTAATTCATCAATTTGTCAACGAATAAAAGATATCACTTGCAGCCTTATGGGCCATCCACGAGACAATACGACTTGGTGATCCGATATCCGTGTCGGATTTGATACGATCTCCCAAGGATACAAGTTATCAATTGATGGATAGTCCGAACTCTATAGAAGATATGCCGGACGGCACGTACATTGAACAGATATTGCAAATCTCTCAACGGTGTGTACACTAGTATATTTGCATGCTTATTATTATTATGCTGCAGCATTGACTAATGACTACTATTCACTCACTCTAGTATGCTTGCTCTATCGCAAATGATCGATGAAGGTGGTGCGCTACATTCTTTATCCGATACGTCTCGCAAAGGACCGCTAATGGATATGTGAGAGCGGCATTCGATCGTTGCGCCGCTCGAATGGAACTGAAAGAGCAGTACGACACTTTTTTCAATGGCACGCAACGATCACGCGCACAAGCACTACGACGTCAAATGTGGGCGGGCGTTAGCCATATAGGACTGGTGGAACATTGCTAGAGCAGCTTAGTCAACCATTGACGGCCAGTTTCCGACGTAACCTTCTTGTAACCTCCGTGCTTGCTCAATTAATCGCCATGCAGGATAACGCGGATGTTGCGCGTATATTGAGCAACTCGGCCCTACCCAATGTTAGACGTGGACGGCAACTGGTCGGTCATGCTCTTGGTTCTCGTAATATTTTGCAAAACCTTGAACAGGTAAACTAACTAACTAACTAATTAACCTACTCACATTTACTTTCAATACTAATATATTCATTCATTTATTGTTAGGTAACCAATGATATTCTGAAATATACCAATAAGATACCGGCATTTGATATTCGACTCAAAATAGCCCGTATTAGTCCATGGCGCCTTAATAGCGAGGCAGCCAAGAAGGCCGGTATCTCTGTTGTACGCCCGCTTGGCGATGGTAGCTTTGGCGGACAAGGACGACCAACACCGCGTCGTCGAGTGGCACGATGTCCGACCTTGGCCACCATTCGGGAGATTAACGTAGAGTCGATCAATGTGACGGCATCGGCTGTCGCTGCAACTCCTATTCATGCGCCACAAGCACGTAGACATCCCTCGATTATTGCGAATACACTGCCGAATGGCGAGAAGCCCACGTCTATTCCGTTAGCGTCGAGATCGTCACCACCACCCCGCGCACTCGATTCGTCAACACCGCCCACACCAGTGCCTATGGATGACGATGATGCAAGTATCGATCTTGTATTTGAACAAGTAACCACTGAAACGCGTATGAACATGGGAATAATCGATATGAACGGAAAGAAAGCGTATACGGAAGCTTCTCATCAAGATTCAGAGTATGAAAATTCAACAACAACAACAACAACTTCTTCTTCTTCCTCTTCTACGAATACTAAAAACATTACAACTTCATCTATGACAAAACACGCACGTCAAGTATCGGATTCTTCAATATCCGCTACTAGTACTACTACTACTACTGCCAGCACCAAGACTAGAATGGGACAGAGTGTAATGACACGACCGAAAATACGTGTTAAACCACCCTCGCCTGTATTTCTACGATCGAATCGTCAATCTGCCGGTTATGATCCTCGCCAGCCACCCATTGAACAACTTGTACATACCGCCCTAGTAGTGAGTGAATTTTGCAAGGAGGCCGCCTGTTTAGTATTGGTGAAGCCACTCAATCGTATTGTACGTTGCAATGAGAATTGGTCTCAGGAACAACACGAGCATTACAGTAGATTGACCGAGTCACTTGGTTTAAATCGTCTTTAAAGAAGTATTTCTGCTCTTATTATTATTACTATCACTATCATTTACTATTATTGTTTCGGTTTTAAATAAATGCCATTTAGTACGAGTTATATCGACTATATTAATACATTCATAGTAGTAGTAGTATTGCTAACATTACAATCTATAAGCTGTAGCAACAATAGTTATTCAGGTAAAAAAAGGTGACTTTATGGTATTCTGGTAAACAAACAAGGGAATCAAGTAGTAGAAGAGTGTAAAGCGCAAATGAAAAACATGAATTGCAATGCAGTAGACGTAAGAATAAGTGATAAACGGATAGAGAAGGATAGAATAAGAGACATCATTAGTTAATTAATCAAAATGGTTAACAAAATCGTACGAATAGAAACATTAGAAGGCTGGCTTTAAACGGCAGGCCATGGTGTTGTCGTGTAAGGACTAGCTTGCGAGTGTGCGGTTTTTGAAGTATGCCAATGTTCACCACTACTATTTAATTGATCATGCGCCATTGGTTTTGGTATTCTAATGCCCATAATCAACAAGAGGGCAACAATACGAATGGTACGCCACAAATCTTGTAGCTGATACTGGACGGCCCATGCACTTGGACTGCCGCGGAGTGAGCCTACCGCATTGATGACATTGGCTACCATGGCAAGTACGAAGCTGAACATGCCCGCTATCGCTAGGGAACTCAACCAACGTAGTGCGTAAATTGTTTGCTTACTAACGAAAATCTCCTGTTGCTGTTTACTAAATATGTAAATGTAGTAGATGTAAACACCGCTGATTAATATCTGTGTGGCAGGCATGGCCCAGAAGATAATGCTCAGAAAGAGTTGCATCCATGCCGGTTGATTGGCCAACGTATCGGCTAACTGACTGATGAACGCCACCAACTGTAGTAGCATAGCAAAGTAGACGAGATAGTTCAAGAGTTGCAATTCCTTGCGACGTCGTGTCATTTCAAATATGTTACTCCTAGGGTAAAGGAACAATGTTTAGCTTATTACTACCACCTACTCGTCGATATAGCACGGGATACTTACCACAACAGGAGCAGTCCGTAGAATGCTAGAGCCGAGAGTAATGCTGAGCATTGCGACAACACAAATCGAACAAGTGTCTGTTTCTGCAATGGGATATGTGCGATTGTGACTGCATATACATATACATATATATATATAGATTAATGATGATTTCTAAATAAATCAAGAGTTGTAAAACTACTTACCAATGGCAGCAAGCACACCTGTAACATAAATGATATTGCGACTTTCGAATTTGAATTCCTTCTTCCTAATCACATGGTACAATCGGTAGAAACTAAACATAAGGAATACCGCGTTCTAACAATGCATGGCGCAATAAGTAACGGGCGTATTCTAATTCGCTAATAACTCAATGTATCTTACCATGGTTAGAAAGAAAAATGATATGACCATATAGGCCGGTGAACGGAATATCTTATTCCAAGGACCCAATTCTAGTAGATGTCACCGCTTAGCATGGAGTTGTTACATCACTCCCTTAATGCTTACCTTGAACGATGGTGACTGTAGGTTGATTGATCAGCTTGACCATAAAGTTATGGAGTTCCTCGGCCTTTTCAGCGGGTAAAAGGGCCGTTTTCACCTTCGGTGTACCATCGGGAATAGAGGCTTTACCGGATAGGTAGTCCTCCGTCTCTGGTCCACCGGAATAACCTTTGACAAGCTTGGACAGCTGGAGTAGGAACAAGTGGACGGGCGGTGCATTTGTCGTAGAAAGGGTTAGCGCGTAGTTGAATACAGCAGTTGCGGCCTAGTATAGCAACGATTAGTAACACGGTATCGGCAATCATGGCATGTCAGCTTACCTGCGCAATTGTTTGACATCCGGATTGTTCGGCCACGCTCCAATCGAACGTGACTATCGACGCGTTAAAGTCTTGCTTAGTCAATCTGCTATTTAGGAAGAAGCCTGCTTGGAGGGTGCATGTTTTCGTATCATCAAATCTAGGGTAGATTAAAGCACCGGTCACGTTGTAGAAAGACTGTGGTGCTCGAAATAATCGTACGTAGGCAGTTGTAGGAAAGGTTATTCGATTCCAATAGGATACTTGCATCGACAGGCTGCCACCACTGGACGAGTGGTATTGCGGCAAGTAGTAGCCATGACAGTCGACGCCATGACATACGACAAAAGTGCTTCCCATTCATTCGTAATGTGGAATGGAATGCTTTCTAGTGCGTTTCAATAGGAAAAGAAGAAGAAGAAGAAGAGAGAGGGAGAGCGAGGTAGCGTGAAAGAGGAGCAAACAAACAAGCAGGCGAGTATGAGTTTAAGAGAGAGAGAGAGAGAGAGAGCAGACGATATAGTTGATGATTGTACGGCAACAGCTCCAGGCTAATGCTATACTTCGGGTAGGACGAGAAAAGGGCGTGTAATGGAACAAGTGCCGTTTGCCTAAGCAATTGCATTTGTTTCCTTGCTTGTTATTTCGAGTCCATGAATATAGGCCGCTGTTGAAGTCCGACAACCTCAAAAGTTACCATATATGCATAAGAAAGCGGAGTAGAGGACGTGCGGACTACAAACTAGAAAATGTCGCAGGTTGAAACGAGTAATACTACTACTAAAAGTGATATCGCGATAGATCATGTGAAAGACGTGTGTATATGTGCATGTATGAGTGCGTGTGCGTGTGCGTGTGCGTCTGGAACACAGTGGAGAATTCACGTACATTGATCAGTTAGAAGATGGTACAACGTTTTACGTCCTATCAAGAACACCAGTATTGTAATAAAATTGATTATTAAGTTGAGGCTGAAACGCCTTGAGCCTATGGCCCACTGAGAAGGAACGAGAAAATGCCGGTGAACACGACGAGCACTACATTATGAAATCTACAATAGACTCACGTGCCTATCTAACGTTGTTGTATGATGATGATAATGATGACTACAACTGTTTATTTTGACATCTCGTTTTAAACGATTTATTTTATTTTATTTTTTGGTACTACACTAGTACATGTGCCACAACATGATATCCTTTTTCAATTGTATACGTCAGCTGACCTGTGGAATCCATTAATGCCGTTGATTGTGTTGATAAAGGGAAGGCGTACCTATTGCATTCACGTATAGACACAGGATAGTATACGGACAGTGCATTATTCGCGGTAATACTTGTTAATTCTACCTGATAAGCGTAGGAGATAAATGGTGTAGCGTGTAAAGTAAGGAGATCCGCTGACGTCTTTCATGCATCTACCAGTGTAGTACATCGAAGTGAACGGCATCTGTGCTCGATCGTTATCCGCGGAAGAAGGTAGGTCATGATATATAGAATGATTCTTAGTATTTTTGTCGTCTTTATATGAGGTTCAACTATTTCCTATTAATACTTGATTATTGATGAAAGTAAATGATACTGAATTATTCGTATTCTATATAGAAAAGTCAGCATTACCCTACATATCGCTATTCTTTACTATTTCTTTACTACCCCTTTACTATTGTTATAGTGATGGTAATGCTGATGTGTAACCGGACATGTAGCCTCCTTTGCTTCCTTGCTCGGTGTTTACCGCTAAAATGAAGCATTACCCATGAAAATGGCAATTGCCATGTAGAATTCGTGCCACCGTTCTATTCATGATGCCGTATAACGAATATGGACAAGCAAAAAGCGATGGATTGTTCACCTTTTATAGCCCTGATGCCATGCTCTCTACGAACCGGTAGGTTGTTCTAGTTCCACTGACGCACTACTCATTTTCTTATTTGAATGAATTGCCCTGATGATCACTCATTGAATTTAATGCCGACACTTGTCTATTCTGGCCTTTGTTCCTCATTGTTTCCTTACTTCCATTACAGTTTCGTTTATTTGTATGATTTTTTGCTTTACATTCCGTTTAACATAGCGGAATTGCACACTACACTTTCTACTATTGCGCATTAAACAAACTGTATAAGCTATCCATTTGGTTAGTGACATTCAAACTTGGTAGAAGAAAAAGAAAGAAAAAGAAGAGAAGCAAACAAATAAGCCAACCGACCAGTTTACGAACAAACATTAACCATCAAATCCTATTGATTTTACAATCTTTTACGTTATTCGCAACGTCTATTCTCCTCTCTCTCTCTCTCTCGCTTTTATTCTTTCTATCCATCTCTTTATTTATCCTTTATTGATACATTTTATTCTATATAAATATATACCTAGTTATTTATTGTTTCGCAACAAAGACCAGGGTGTCTTTGACTAGTTGTTACTTTTCTCGTTATTTATTATTCAGTCCTGTCTAGTCAACTACTAGTGCTTTGTTAACTAGTTGGATGATTATACTTGTGTCCTACCCACACATACACTTCTTTATTGACTGCGTTTTCTGCATTTTTCTTTACCTTTTCCTTTTTGCGATATCATCATGCTACGCTATCTGTGGAAGTCAGTATTTGATCCGACATTAGCGGACGACATACGATGCCCGCCCTCTCCCTCGCCATCTATGCGTGCGGCGCTTGAAGCGGATGCGGGCGCGGCAGTTGATCGAGTTCGTCGTGTACTCGACATTCCACATGTTCGTCTCTTGCGAGTGTGCCAGTCCTTTGCTCGTACACTCGATGATGCTGTGGCAGGTAGGCCTTCTTCCTTGGATGCACGCCCATCCCATTTGCACCAGATGCCAACCGGCGCTGAGACTGGCACGTATCTGGCCATGGATCTCGGTACTAGTCTCATTCATGTGGCGTGCGTTAGTTTCTTTGGCGGCGGTCTTCATGAGGTGCAACAAGTGCAACACGCCATTCCTGAAGTGATCAAAAGTGCCGATGCAGATACATTTTTTAACTTTCTAGCCGACGTGGTCGAGGAAGCACTTCGAGAATCCGGTGGACTCATGCTAAGCAGCATGCATTTGGGTGTAACTTGGAGTTTTCGCCTTGAGTAAGTGCTGCATGGATGGACATAGGGTGCTGCTGCTAAATCATCATCATTCCTTTGTCAATGGTGTGAATGAACGAATGAACGAATGAAACGAATGAATGAGTGGAAGAGAGAGAGAGAGAAAGCATAACGCAATACATGTGGCTGTTTAATTCTGTGTCACCCTATTTACTCACATGTATCCATTAGTCAGAATGCATTGGACGACGGTACACTAGTTCATTGGAGTAAGGAGTTTTCCGTTACGGGCGTTGAGGGCAGGGATGTGGTACGATTGCTACAGAAAGCTCTCGACAATCGGGTATGTATCATGTGGATTATGATGAATAGTAGATTAACGGTTTACACATTAATAGGGACTTGGTATCAAAGTGGTCGCCATCATCAATGATAGTGTCAGCAATCTTATAGCCGGCGCCTATTCATTGCCGAGTCCTGATCTCGATGACTACACCGACGACGTCATGAGCATGGACATGTTCAACGCGCCATGCCTTGCCAGTTGTATCATGGGATCAGGCACTAATGCAGCTTATTTGGAACGAACATCACGTGTTGCCGCATCATTAGGTGTGTATCGTTCGTTTACCGTTCAACCAAGTCACAGTGACAATATGGTGTCTATTCCATTCTCGCCCGCTTATCCAACAAATGGATTTGGATATATGGCATCGACGAATGACTCGTTTACCGATGGTGATAATGATAATGATAATAGTAAGGAACGGAAACAGAAGCAGACACCGGAACTCACCATCATTAACACGGAATGGGGAGACTTGAGGGGTATACCATTGACACCATGGGATGAACCCACTCCACCGTCGTATCATCAGCATCGTTCGATTAGTAGTCAGCGTTCAGCGTCTACCAATTCAACCCTATCCCTACTTCATGTCAGGGACAATACTCGAGGAGGGAAACGGATATTTGAACGTATGGTGGGTGCACCCTACCTGGGTCGTATTATAGGACGTATCGTGACCACGCTCATCTCCAATGGCGAGCTATTCTGTCGTCTTATCGAGGCACTGCCCAATATGTCTGTCGTATTTACAATCGATGAACTTATCACCATTGAAAGGTGAGCTCGTTAATGCTTATGAGCTGTAGTTATTTAGCAGCACTAATGCTTTCAATAGTGATGACACGGAGAAATTGGTTCATGTTGGTGACGTTGTGGGACGACTATTTCGACTGAATCCCACTGATGTTTGTGTCGTGGATCGACTGCTACTGCAACAGATTACTCGACTCGTGTCGGATAGAGCAGCGCGTCTTCATGCAGCAGCTATCGCAGCTCTTGTCGCACAGTTGCATCGTAGTGGTACGGTTCGTTTAAAGGGATTCCCATCAGGACTATTTGAATCATCAGTGGTCTCCTCGTTTAATTCTGATATGAATGGAGATAAAGATATTGAAGATGATAGTAGCGATATTGCAGAAGATGATGATAATGATGTCGAGTATGACTCTAGTGATGAAATAATAGCTGATACAGTTATTGTTGAAAATGATACAGTCGATAATACGTTGGATGTCATGAATACTGAATCATCAATTGATACTCCTCAGGTATCTGTCGATGATCAACGATGGTCCGCGATCAATGTATCCTCGTCGGCAGTGGCCATGACAGATAGGATTAGTATTTGCTCGGTGGATTCCTCTGAATCTAATGGAGATTCAATTAAAGCATCACCACTGGCGAGTACAGCCGGTGATAGTCAGACATTGGTTAGCTCGCCTAAAGCAAGTTGGACATGGACATCGAACAATTTGCCTACGGTTCAGTTAACACTGTCGGAGAGTGCCACTCCTGTAGCAGCACATATCTATCCTACAGGTACCATACCCGACTCGCTAGCCAAAGCATTCCGACAACTTATGACGAAATCACTTGTTGCATCGACAAAGAATAGTAGCAGCAACACTGGCAACCCTAGTCAAGAAATGAAATCACCATTATTAACCGATAATCTATCCAGTTTATTTCATGACACCACCACCACCACCACAACAGCATCTGAGCTATCTAGTTCGCCCAAATTCACTGCATCACCACAAGAACTTCATCGTCCATTTGACTATCCTACTACACCACCTGATATCAAAGTTAATTCAATGGCGGTTGATGCTATTCAGCAGCATACCGATAATGAAATGACGGCCAAGTCACCACCTGTATCTTCATCGTCCACGATAGTGCCACCATCTAGTATCGATGCTGAACTGAAGCGAGACAAAAGAAATCGACCACCACCTATATCGACGGGTTCAACGGAAAGTTATAGAACGTATGTAGGCACACCTACACTATCGAGTCTATCGAACAGTTTATACGCCAGTACAACAACAGCAGCCACCACAGCGGTTACTACACCTGAGGAAAGACCACTTCGATCGCGAGCCTCTTACACGCGACGACCAAGCTATATATCTAGTCCTACCGTCTTGGATATGACACCTATCGACAAAGCGTGTACCACCACCACCACCACAACCACCACTGAGGATACTCATCCGCTTTGGCGCAGTAGTATTAACTCGATAGCCAGTATGACTGATGCCTACACATCAGTAACTATTGTGGTAGATGGACTCATGTTCCGACACTATCCTCACTATAGCGTACGTGTTTATGAGGCATTACGTGAGTTGGTCGGTGTGGATGTAGCATCGGCTATTCATCTCATTCCTACGCATGAATCGGCAGGTTGTATCGGTGCTGCTCTAGCGGCATTACTTAGTACGACACGCCGGCCTTAACGATCAAATGAAATAAATAAATTATTGATTTGTATGACTAAACATCATTTCCTTCTCTTTTTCTTTTATGTAATCATGTCTTTCCATTTACTTGATACATTCCTTTACCGTGCAAGTATTGCACCTGAACACACGGCACTTGTAGATATCAGACACACTAGTAGAGATCGGTATGAAGAGCAGCGTATCAGTTATGGTCAGTTGAAGCAGTGTATTGAACTGATTACGGCCTATTTCAAGCAAGTCAATGTAAATACTTACGCGATAATTAATACAACGACAACAACTCACAAGTACAATAATAACCACACACATATACGTGCATACGCGTAGATAGGTCATAGCACTGCGGTAGTGGTATATCTTGATTCTTCATGGGAACTCGTGGCTATTATGCTAAGGTATATAGATATAGATATGCGTGTTGCTTGATAGTCGTGTATTCCTAGGATTAAGCATGCAATTTACTATAGTCTATGGATGGTCCGTGCAATTTACATACCTGCTAATGCCGAGAACGTGGAAGCAATATGTAATCGATGGTCTGTCACTCATTTGCTCGGTAGAACTATGTGGTCGAACAATGTAATAAGCAAGCGAATATTAGTTTATTCATCTAATTCGAAATATATATAGAGTAATAATCAAGTTTGGCATGCCACGCCAATAGATATAGGCGCGGATATTGATGTATTCCATTATACAAGAAGCGTAGACGACCAATCATCCTGTCTTCATTCATCAAATAACTTTTTAAATAATACTGCCTATATCGCTCACACATCGGGAACTACACGAGGTGGACAAGGATGCGGTCTGGCCGTGCAAGTGCCATATCATGTATTGGACGCCAACCTACAAAGTATAAGGTAATAGTGGAAATATAGAATAAATACTTGACTCGCTTGGCTCATCTATCTCGTGTAGTGCTCGTCTACGATTGATGCACTCGCCCACCGTGCTATGGAGTTCACCGCCCACCTTTGATCCGTCCTTTGTTGAATTGGGTCTTGCCTTGTCAGACTATACCGATAGTGAACAAAGTAGATCAAGTTGCATCGGTCAGCTGGTTATTATACCGACAACGCTACGTCGTACGCCACATTTACTTGCCAGGATAATCAGCGATACAAGGGTGACCCTATTAATGATGACACCGTCACTTTTTATGAGTCTTAATTCAGTATTTGTTAAACAACTTCTACAAGGCAAATACAAATGCATTAGAGATATTATACTGGGAGGTGAGCCATTTCCAATTACATGGCTGACTACGCATAGTGACTACCTAAACGAGAATGACAGCAACAATGATGAGGATGAGGATGAGGATGATGATACACTACGAGGAAGGGCGAGTAAACGAAGGAAACAGCACGATCATGCCAGTGTATCCGAGAATAGGCATCAGTCAGCATTGTATCCTCGACTATGGAATATCTATGGTACGACCGAGTGTTCCATCTGGGCTACATTACATCAAGTAGATTTGTCTACTGATCTAGCTGAGGGAGTACCATTGGGCACACCCTTGAGCGGTATAACCTTGTCAATTCACGAAAGAAAAGATAAACAATCCATGAAGGGACAAAGTGTGGGCGAGCTTGTGATTACAGTTGACGATAGCAGATGCTGTCGAATCGACGATGAAACCGAGCCAATCTAGTGGGTAGACATGTCAATTGATGATCGAGTGACTAATTGTCCGTTAATGATTATCATGAAAGTGAACGCGATACAGGCGATCTTGTACGTAGGGATAATGCGAGTCAGCGTGTATATTACGAGGGACGAGTTGATCGTCAAATTAAACGATGGGGTCATCGAATACAATTGGAGGATATTGAGAGGCAGATCATGTCTTGCAGTAACGATATTGAGCAGTGCTGGTAAGTGTGATATATATATATATATGTTAATGACAACTTAATAAATGAGGATAGTAATGATAGATGTATCTATTGATTTCTACTGCAATGATAGTGTACTTTTAGTGAATCCATCTACAAATGACAAGCATATCCATTCGCTTAGTATGGCACGTATTGTAGCATTTCTAGAATTAAAACATGATAATGGTATTTAGCAGTAATAATGATGACGACGATAATAATAGCTACTGACATGATTCTCTCTATCGATTAGATGATATACGTCATCAAGTTCAATCCAAAATAGAAGAGAAATCCAGTATTTACGCACGACCAGATCATTATGTCATCTTACCTACAATGCCACTTACTAGTAATGGTAAAATTAATATGACCGAATTACGACAATCAATATCAGTGGATGCACTATCTTATAACAACGTTATGCATAAGGATAGTATGTTACCAATGACAATTTGTAATATTAGACATCATGTCTGGCAATTGCTTGATCATTTATTAGGCAAGCATAGTGACGAAGAGGATGATTACTATGTTGCAATGGGTGGCACATCTGTAGAGGCAGTGCGTATAATTCATTGTCTATGGGGTATGCTATTGTTATCCGTTGTATATACTTGATTTGACTAATATATATATATATATATACGTATATATATATGAATTAGAACGATGGACATTGGGAACTCATTTGGAAGACGACAAGATTAACCAACAACAAAAGTAATAATCATAATCATAATAATATATTGTATTTGATTAATAATAGTTAATGATGATTAGATGGCTAGACTCATTGTTACATGACTCGATAGCAACATTTATAATCAAGGTTCATCAGAGTTTATCAAATTTACAAATTGATATTAATAAGATAGATGAGCAAACTCGTAAATATAGTGACATTTCCACAGCTGCTAATGTCAATATAACTGGTACAATTGACGTGTTCAATTTGTCATTCATTAATGATTCGATCATTAAACGAGCATCAGTCAATCGTATTTCATCGTCAGTATCGTCGTTCTCGAGTAAGGGACAAATACGCTGGAGGATGATTTAGCAAAGTGTATCGATGCATCGCCTATTATTGCTTATTATCGACATTCATTATTACCGGATAAATTGTAAGTATATCATGGATTGATTATTACTTATGGAGACTAATCATACGAGAAGGTATGGTATAGCATGGATAGGTTCGCATGCTGGTTTGATGGCAGCTGTACACGTTGAACAAGGAGTCATTCTATGGCAAATTCAATTGCCAGATCGTATAGAGTCTTCTGCCTGCATCAGTCATGATGGACAGTATGTTATCGTTGGTAATATAGTTGATATAATGAATACACACGTACACGTACATGTACATTCTAATATGGAATAATCTGCTTCAAATAGGTTGCTACGATGGTCGACTCTACGTTATAACAGCGTTAACTGGTCAGATTATTAATCGATTTACAACGGGTTCCATGATCAAATCATCGCCTTGTGTTGATCACAAAGTGGTAGTGTATGGTTTGGCTCGCATGATGGCATCTCTATCGTGTACGTATTCGATCTAATGCAACTACATGTGCACTTGAGGGAAATTAGACTGTGGATCTCCATTGTTTTCTAGTTGTGCCATAGATTCGGTAAATAAGTAAGTTGCCCTTACCATTGTTATTTATTTATTTATTGATTAATTATTATAATCATTACTAGAATAGTCATAGTGGCAAGTTTAAAAGGTGATATATGGGCAATTGATTCAACCTACAATGCCGATCATCCTGCTAGACTTGTTGTGCTATGGAAGTCTAGCGTTAGAGATACATGAATGATCATGATGTGATGATGATGATGATGCCGTACATGCAACACCGTACTTCTCAACACCAGCTATTGATACCAATCGACAATGCGTGATTATTGGCAATGCAAATGGCTATTTATACTGTTTCTCTACCATGAATGGTACATGTGTAAGTAGCATTGCTGGACAAGATGTATTGTAAACTAAGTCAATCGATAGTTGTGGGAGTGTAATAGTCATGGGCCTATCTTCTCATCACCTTGTCTCTGGCAGGATAGAGTGATTGTAGGCAGTCATGCGGGTAGTCTACTATGCTGTCGATAGATACAGGATGCGTGTTATGGCAGACTAGACTGCCACCATTAGTTGATGATGTGCAAGCATCGAATGAACAGCCACTTCATAACACAGGCATACCAGTATATGCTTCACCGTTTATTGTTCATCATACTACCACAAATGGAGTAGTGAACACGATTACGTTATCGCTGCTAGCATTGATGGTCGTCTATGGATTGGTGATGTGGAACGAGGCATGTTTCAATCATGGATACAACTTCCCGGTGAAGTATTCAGCTCGCCTATATGTGCATTATATTCACGGGATATGGATACAGATGATACCACCTTGGTCACATCCTCTACGTGTATCTTGATTGGTAGTCGTGATAATGGTTTCTATGCTATTCAATAATAAATAAACGATCATATACATCAGTGTATATATTTAGTTATTTATAGATTATGGAATAAATGTGACAGCAGTAGAATAGGTCATATCTATGAATGTACAAAGAAAGAGAGAGTCGAGAAATGTGAGCACCTCAATAATAATGTGGAAATCCTTTCAAACGTCATGCTTCATCCACGGTCTCTCTCTAGTGTATTCCTTTCTGTTGCTACTGTTTTATTATTGTCGTTCAACTTGCACCCACCCGTTTATACTCTCGTTCATCCTTTGGTGCGTGTACGTGTGTACGTGTACGTGTGTACGTGCGCGCTTGTGCCTGAGTGTCTCTTGCTATATATATATATTACCTTTCTTCTTCAACTAACTCGTTCAATGGTCACTAGCTTGACGTTGGCTTTATTTCGATAGTTTCCACGAGGTATATCCACATTCTCTTTACTCTCTCTCTTTCGCTTTCGCTTTCACTTTCTTCCGCTTTCTCTTTCGCTACAGTATTCGTGTCTGAAAGACTCGGTGGTATTGTTCTGGTATGTGGTCGGGTACGCTGTCCTTTGCCCGACCGACGGCTGCCTTGCCTGTATTCTCGGGTAGCCAGGCCAATGAAGGTATGCTATGATGAGTTTAAACGATGACGCGATTGGTGTTTGCGAGTAGTTTTGGTTGTGGACATGAGAGCACTACAACTGATGACTACGAATACACACATACAAGTGTCTCTGCATATATGTTATTAATGCTACTACTACTACTACTGTACTAGTAATTTTATTATATAATGTGATGCTAACTATACATATATGCTTTGCTCTAATTAAACTATATTAGATGTTTGGGAGGGCAGTGAGGAATCAGGTTCCGAGGACACATCCTGGATATCTTGGTTCTGTAGTCTACCGGGACACGATTACTTTTGCGAGGTGGAAGAGGAATTCATTGAAGATGACTTTAATCTCACCGGTCTAAGTACAATGGTATCTTATTATCAAGAGGCACTTGAGATGATTTTGGATATCGAGCCAGGTATGTATAGTTATATTTGCTACAATGACTAGCTAGTTATTCATCTATAGACGATGCTCATGTAAATGCTATAATGCCTTATTGTGCCACTATTCTTTATAGAGGATGAATCGATTACTGAAGCAGATGCTCAGGCGATAGAGTCATCAGCTGCCGTGCTCTACGGACTCATTCACCAGCGATTTATTCTAACACGTCAGGGCATGCAATTAATGGTGAGTTCATTCATTTGACGATATGAATTGATCACGTATAATAAACGACGAGCATTCTACGCGATATAGATGCATAAATATGATCAAGTACAATTCGGCGAATGTCCACGCGTCTACTGTATGCAAACACCCATGCTGCCGTGTAGTCTATCCGACGTGCGTGCGTTGACACGGTTCTTTTATACTGTCCCAGTTGTCGTGATTTGTATCATCCACCTGCTACACGACATCAACATTTGGACGGTAAGTGATGGCATTATTTGCTATTCCCTACATCGATACTGATGTTGGAATACACGATGAAACGACGAGTGCTGACACACACACACATACACACATGATGATAGGGGCCTATTTTGGTACGACATTTGCTCACATGTTCTTCTCGGTCTACACTGGTTTTACCTGGCCTGGTAAGGCTCATCCGCAAGTGTACACACCAAAAGTATTTGGGTTTGCGGTGAACGAACGTAGTGCAGCCGGTCAACATATGGGCTGGCTACGTACATGGCAAGGAGCCGATGAAAGTGAGTCGGAGGATATCACTACAGAGGAGGAGGGCGATGATCAAGAGGGACAACCCATGGAGGAGGAGACGATGACAACTGTAGCGACAACAACAACAACAACAACAACGGCAACGGTGGCAACAACAGTAGCTGGATTACCACTACCACCAACAGCAGCAGCATCGATAAAATCAGCGTCGTCAACATCTAAATCATTACCAAATGTTCAAGATGATGTTGGTGACGAGGAGGATACGACGGCAAATGATGATGTGTCAACGAAAGCCAACGTAAATAACGACGGGACAACCGCTACACTTGCCAATACAGCTAGAGCAACTGCCTCGTCATCACCCTTACCCGCTGACCCGCTAGTTACTGAGGTGCAAATGGTAGATCAGCATAATTGAGGAGAAATGATCAATCTCTCGATGATGCTATACGTATCATTTACGTAAAACGAAGCAAGCAAGCAAAAAAACGAGTTGTCAGTGAATGCACAACAAGTGTTCATTGAATAGTGACTATTTTTTTAACTATTATTGCTTAATGTACATCGCTTTCTGTTCACTAATGAGATGTCTATTGTCATACATAAGCATTGATCCTCTATGTGTATACGAGTGTATGTCAAGTGAATTATACCTTTATCTTTTTTGACTTGTTTAAATTACAAATGAACTAACAGGATTGGGCGTATGGTATTTACGCGTTAATTGCTTCGATAATCAATTAGTAAAGCCATAAGTCTTCATGCTTTCAAGTATATGTAAATAAAGGTTAAACAATTATTGAGCAGTGTTATTTCATTTTTACAGTCAACAATATTTTTGGAAACAAGCTAGAAAGGAATACGGACAGGCCTATAGAATAGATCTAATTAATAAATAATATTCTTATTAATAATTGTCTACTTACGCTAAGAATATATGTATTACGCTAAGAATGAATATGATGATGTGAAGATGGTGGTGGTGGTGGTGGCGGTCGCTGTGGATGACGAGCAGCAATGGCGTGTAAATCCAATGGATGTGCTGTAATAATAAAAGGTCATATTAGTATCTTGTCATCTACTCATAATACAACTGTACTATTACTACTAACCTGAAGATGTACCACTTGGATATACTTTCGAATCAGTACGAGTGAATGTACGCGGTTTAGGTAGCGTTTGTCCCTCGGGGAATGTCCAACGACCCTCGACAGCAGGTGGATGCACCACTGCCGGTTTCATCACATTAATAACCGGTAATGGAGCACTGTGTGGTGCTGGCGGCAAAGATCGTACAGGCATCGATGGCGGTGTTGCCGGCTTACTATGAGTGGTAGAAGCAGGTGGTGGTGGCGGTGGCTTACGTGAGGTGGGACGAGGTGGTGGCTGACGTGGTGGCACTGCCGGTGGAGGAGCCTTTCTCGCTGGTAGTGCGGGTGGAGCACGACTAGGCAGACTAGGTGGTGTAGCAGTAGTAGGTCGATTAGGTAAAGGCGGTGTTGCTGTAGCTGCCGATGATTGCGATCGATTTGGTAATGTTGGCGGTGCACTTGCTGTCACATTAGAGTGTGGTTTAATCGCTAATGGTGGAGGTGCTGCTGCTGTCACATCTAGACATGTATTATCAGTATTACTATTAGTATTAGTATTAGTCTTGATCAACTACTTACGAGATATACTATTACTAGCACTGCCATTAATGGTACGACCAGTATCAACACCACCACGATGCTTTAGTGTTGGCATACCACCGGTGAATAGTCCACCTAGAGCGGGTGTACCACCACCACCACCACTTGAAGCATTGGTAGCTTTTGTAGTATTTGATGTGCTGCGGCAGTCGGTGCGGGTGGTTTATTTTGACGTGGCGCACCCTGTATATCTGTTATTAGAATAGATAGTCTGGTTAGTGCTCTATACTGGCATAACAAACGAGAGATATCGTCTTACTTCCTGCATGCTGTACGGTAGAACGATCGTTGGTAACGGTAGGCTTAAGCGCTTTGCCTTTTTGAATTTGACTTAACAATGCATTACGATCGGCCATAATGAAGATGAAAGATGATGGTCCTCCTTGAACGTATATAAATGTACGAGAGTATGCTATAGAAAGGGAAGCGTTGACGACTTATTATCGATATACTGCTGGTTGATATAGACCGTATAGTATAATCTCTACGTCACCGGTCACAGGTCAATATGCAGTTGACATAGAATGACCACTGCAAACCCTCTAACCAATGGTGTGAGACTGCACGAATAGTGCCAATAGACAAGTGGATGAAGAAAAGGAGGAAGGGAGAAAGGATAGAAGTAGTAAGGGTTGTGGCAGTTAATTCACTGCAAGTAAGTAACAAGTAGAAATGATAAGAGGAGGTAGTAGTGTTCAAGTATGGATCAATTCGATGATGATGATGGTGATGATGGTATAAGGATGTATGTGCAGTATTGGCGTGACCAAGTTACAATAGAGGCAAGTGATACACACACACATATTAAAGCAGACACGCGGTATAATGATTGACCATCATGTGGCTTATACCACATATCAATCATACTGTTTATCATACAGGCTATTTCATCCAATTTGCGCAGTTAGCCATTTGTCTTTACGAATAAATAATAGTAATGCTAACACTTACAAGTATCTTCGGTACAGATAGCTATAACTATCTTGGTTAAATTGATTTTGTTGTTTGGACCCCCGTTGTCCTTGTCTTCTTTCTTTGAACGTTTAGAAGGAACGGCACCTCGTTGGAATTGTGTTGGAACACCCTTGTCCTTACGAACACTGCGAATAATCTGAATGAAGTTCAGACATGCTGCCATATCCCGATTCCATACACGGTAATCAATAGCTACTTGTAAGTACATGACATGGCAATATCCAACTATATTAGTACACTTGTATCATCTACCTTATAGAATTGATGATAATAGTTATTGTTATCAATAAATGATCCATTACTGAATACTGAATTGTTATTATTATCATGCTATATCAATTGGCATTTCTATGGTGATAATGGTGTTAACAATTGTGCTAATCTATTTATTAATAAACTGCAAACGTTAAAGGATAAATGCGCAAATTGGATGGAAAAACACTATATTGTTCTTATAATGATTTATTATAGTGTTACACGATCATAGTAGTAGGTTTATTCTTTCTTTAGTTGAAATCCATTAGGAAATCATTTAGACTGACGCTTTTCTTGGCATTCTCCTCGTTACGCTGTTGTCGTCCTTTATCGAGTAATTTGCCTAATGCATGCTTTTTACCGGATTTCTTATCGCATTTCTGATTAACTTGCGAGTTGCTGGCGGGTAATGCGGGCTTCTTGGCCGTGGTATTCATAGATTGGGTGGAAATACTAGATGCCTTCATCTCAACGGATGTACTAGTCTTTTGATTCATTTGACATTGTCCCAGTTGCTGCTTCAATTGCGTGTTAGATGATACCACCTTTGAAGACTGCATCATATCAATTGAAACGGTAACTGGTGCTGATACTTGATTAGATACAGTGAGATGCTCGTTAACAGTGCATGTCTGTTTTGTTGTTGATGTTGTTGATGTTGATGCAACTTGAATGGAATTGATAATTGGCGCGGGTTGACGTTTCCTTTTTCGCGATTGTCGTTTTGTATTTACTGCGTTGGATAAAGCACTGATTTTCTGTAATTCCGCGCGAGTTGCTCCACCGTATCGTGTGATACCACCACATAGCAGACATGTCATATCCACATCGCGTGCGCTATGCAATCGTACACTTTGACCTTTGGGTCGTTGTTCAAATGGTCGACCGATATATCGCAAATGCGATGATGAAGGGTGTGTCGTCTTTTGTCTATTGCTTCCTGGTATATCACTCGTTGTCGCTACTTCTCCCGTAGAAGACACGCTCTGCTGCGGATGGTTTCTTGACTTACGCTGACTTACTCGTACACGAGTGGTCTGGCCAGGCACGCGAGGAATACCGCAATGAGTGCAACAACGACGCTGGGTAGCATCAGCGATTGTTTGATGATCAGCAGCTGTAATTCTATGCAGCACCTCCTGATAGTGTACAGATAGTTGAGGAACTGTCGCTACAATGGTATGCGAGAGTCGCCATAAATGATCTAGCTTTGTTTGAGTTTGTGCCTCACTCGTGGTAACTACCATCGTGTTGATTTGATTTACAGGTAATTAATAAAAAGATTGAGGCAAGAAAAAGAAAAAGAAAGAGGGAATATTCGATCGAATATTTACGTTTAGAATTCCCATTTTGGGCTAGTCTTTTTATAATTCATCGATGGCTAGATTAATACACGTTTCCTTCCTCGTTAATTGTAGTTAGCGTATCTCTATCTGCAACTATTGCCAAATAGTATTGCATTGGTTATTGCGGGTTGCTGTAAGATTGCTCATTATACGTGTTTTTTACTGATACAATTGAACTAATAGGACTACGGTAAAATGATTACCCTAGAGGAGTAATTCATAACGCGTTTCAAACATCTTTACTATTTCTTTTGCAGATAATTGCCACCAACGACATTATAACTATGCAGCATATGAGAATGGCATACGATCGAGTAGACCTCATGGAAACCCTATGAAACAATTGTACGAAAGTGATATTGATGATTTTGTACGATGCTTGAAACAATTGTATAGCGGTGATGTTATGCTTCTATGGAAGATATAGACCCTGCTTCGAATAATCCTTAGATCAAACTGTTTCGCCATGAAGATGGTCAAGATTGGCAGTACTATGTGTTACATGTACGCGTAGTTGTGTTGCGAATAAGAAAACGTGACGTCGAAAGCGTTTATCGCGTAGTATGTGGGGATATGATAGTGTTCTTCCCCGTATTTTTCAAGTTCAACTTGTACGCAATAGGCGGATAACCACGATGCAAATCTTTTCTATCTGATATTGATACTTTCGTATGGTACGATTTAATCATGGAAGTTCTTGCTGCTCTATTTTCATGCAAATGAAACGATAATCATGGAGTGGAGATAGTGGGATCGCAGCAGAAAAACCAGTTTAGTACCGCGTTGTTGATACAATAGATTTGATAGAACAATCAACAAGTCACGTATTCATGTGAACTTGTTTTATGTATCTCGAGCATCATGAAGTCGATTAATGCCAGCAAGTTGTCAAGTTTGCATAGGAACACGCTCCCCTCCATCTCCCCTCGCGCTCTAGAGTAATATAAATGTCGTATCAATCGAGCGAGTATCATGGTGCAGCATTCGATATCGTTCTACTGTCCATTTTTGCTTGATGCAAAAACTGGTCCGTTTATTCATTTTACGTTAAAGCTAAGCAATACACGATTTTTTTAACGTTTTCTTCCAACATGCTACTTTGCCGTACCGCGCTCCTTTCCATTACCGCAGCACTATTGACTAGTGCAGTATCTGCCAATCCATTGGGCTTCCAAATGCTCGGTAGTCCTATGTTTCCCCAAGCAGTCGCCGCGCCTGCAAAACCTCAAGTGATCACTACTCCTATAACAGCACAAATGGCTACTCCTCCTCCCTCTCCTCAAATGGCTACCAATCCTACACAGCCTCAAGTTGCTAGCAATCCTACTGCTCCTCAAATGGTTACTCCTCCTACTACTCCTCAAGTAGCTACCAATCCTACACAGCCTCAAGCACCCTTATTTTTACCAGATATGAGAAAGACTACCAATCTTTACAATATACAACATAGTACGTTTAGCCGATATAGCTTGCTTTTTGATACTAATATATTTATATGCTGCTATACATTAGGAGACGTATACATTAATGATCCCGGGTACACATACCTAGATCAGGATAGCAACCTAGTAAAGCACCACTTAAGCCAGGTGACATGGCTAGGCGTGAACAGGCTTACGATAGAAAAGACCACTTTCGCGGCTAGCTTTGCCAACGTGAATTGGAATAACATCCCCGCGCTACTCAAATGCCAGTTTGATAACCAATTCGTCACACCAGAGATTCAAATGTTCTTCGTAAGTGGCAATTGCTGTATTATGCAATATTGTGACCTCCTATGACTAACACATTTGAACAGGTGCTCATGAAGGGCAAGACGGCTTTTTCCGATAGACAAGTACCTGGAAGGAAATACATTCAAGCGCCGCTGGCACGTTTCAGCTTTCCAAACATTGGACTAAAAGTACGTGGGGGCACGGATTGTTTCGTATATGAAAGAGTAGCCGGGAAAACGTTGGGTCATTTTCTTGCAGGAAAGTCATTAGAGGAACGAGCCATCTTCCTACCGGATATCTTTTATAAAGTTGCTTCTGGTAAGTAGTAGCACAAATGCTCGGCATCACACATGTGTATGTGTACTAACTTTGTATAGGTCTCATGTACTTGCGTAAAATTAATGTCTTTTTCAATCCTTTCCAATCAGGAAGTAAGTAATAGTAATAATAGCAATAGTAGTAATAGCAATAATACTAATTGATATGTCATTATTATAGATATTCTTATTGATCAAGTGCCAAATACGAATCATGTTCGTGTCAAACTATACAACTACATTAATGTGGGTATATTGACGGGAGAAGGCGACAAGAACGCGTTATTGCATCCCAAGTTTTCATCGCTGGCACAGTTGAAGACTGAGGACTCGGTCGAGAATTGTAAAGGCCAGAACGCTATTCTGAGCGATATACTCTACTACGCACTTACGGGTGTTTCACCGCCTTTCAGAGCACCAGCCAAAACCAAAGCATTTGACTATCTGACGCAGCGTGCTCAACTCGTTTCTAACCCGAAAGCAAAGAATCTAGACCCGCATATGATGCGACCCATGCCTAATGATCCAGGTGCAATGGAATTCGCAGATATACGAAATACGCAGCCTCGCTTACCAACTGTCGCGGATCAACGTGCCCTAAAAGCGCTCCTACCTCTTTATCAAGCAACGAGTCTACTCTTCAAGATGCCCACGACGGATTGCTCAATTAATGATAAGATCTGGAGACTTTTGTCGCCATCAATGCGATCACTCCCGACAGCCATCTCCGTGATGCGTCATAAATAGACGAGGATAATCGCATCCATAATCATAAAGTGTAGCATTAACAAAGCAATATTTTAAACAAATAGTGATAGTAATGATAGAAATAATAAAAATAGATATATAGACGTATTAATTATTCATTGTAGTACTCACATGCAACAGCTATTGCAAATAATGAGCGATACATGATTGAGTGTCGCCAATCTACAATGGGAGCATTAGTGTTGCATGATAGTTTTCCGTAAAAGTCGCTTACCGTTTTAGCAATACGTCGTCCAGCCGGTGAGAGTAACCATAGATAGGGAAGTAGACTGCTGCCTACTGGCAAATAAATGTCATTGTCTTTTGTAGTGCAACGCATCAATGATAGATGTTGCAACTTCCTTGGCCGTTAAAACGGGCAGTAGGAATTGATTGGACAGTCCAAAGTCGGCAAACATATGCGTGTCGATGTGCGCCGGACAAACGAGAGTCGTGTGGACACCCGAGTTAGAGACGTGTAGTTCGTGTTGTAACGCGTCATGCAACGTGATAGCCGCTCCCTTGCTAGCGGAATAGCTTGTCAAGCCACCTAGACCGGTCCATCCCATGGCCGATGCTACAGTGACAATATGGCCATGTCTACGCTCTTTCATCGATGGTAGAAACTCGCGAATTGTCCAGAAATGCGATAGGATGTTAACGTCAAGCACTTTTTCTACATCTTCGGGTGGTACATCGCAAATACTGCCCTTGGCTACGTAGCCTGCATTGTTGACAAGTATCGTTGGATGACCCAGTTGCTCGCGTATTAGATTGGCAGTTCGTTTAAGCTGCTCTCGATCGGTTATATCGCACTGGTACACGCTAACATTCCGCTGGTCGTTCGATCTCGTACAAATGTCTATGGCGGCTACTTTTGCGCCTAAACTCGCCAGTTTGTCACTAAGCACGGAACCTACTCCACCACAACCTGTGTGAACTTCGTTAGCTAGCTAATATTAGTGGGGATAACCGTAGAAGACTTGCCTCCTGTAACGACAACTACTGCTGCGTCCAGTCAATGGGCGTTGATTTTTGTCGAAACAAATGACGTATCACTGCAACACTTATACGTACTAGTGAGTAGTATAATAGGAGACGAGACCATGACTCAGCTTTCAAGGGAATGCCACGACTTTTAGAAAGTATAAACAATACTAGTGGACCGAACCATTTGTTGAGTATGGTTACTTTCAATAACCGAGCAATAGTGTCCAGACTAAGTTTTAGCCGAGAATTACGAGATTCCACGCCATTTTGTAATGTACGAGCAACCATCATACAAGCAGGAAAATAAAATGAAAATCAAGTTTTGTCTGATGTGCTAAGGCCACAATGATGCGATGGCAACATTTATACAAAGATTAATCGTGTTTTACATGCTTAC
Source organism: Syncephalis plumigaleata (assembly GCA_025201365.1). Taxonomy (NCBI): domain Eukaryota; kingdom Fungi; phylum Zoopagomycota; class Zoopagomycetes; order Zoopagales; family Piptocephalidaceae; genus Syncephalis; species Syncephalis plumigaleata. Next base: position 435,599 of record JAIXMF010000001.1, read on the forward strand.
ATCATTACTTGAAATAAACAATCTCATGCCAAATAATATTTAGCCATGCATTTTGATCAAACCATCGGTAATATGCAATGGATCCATGTCACTATTGCACTGCTATTCATTGAATGTACGGGCATACTTTGACTGCTACTTTGAGTTGCGTATTTCCACTCTAAATCCATGCGTACACAAAGATATTAGTGGAATATTCCATTAAAATGTTAGTAGGTTCTACAGTGTTTTTCCATCCAATTTGCGCATTTATCCTTTAACTATTGTGCTTATTAATAAATAGATTAACACAATTGTTAACACCATTATCATTATAGAAATGCCAATTGGTACAACACGATAATAATAACAATTCAGTATTTGGTAATGGATCATTTATTGATAGCGATAACTATCATCATCAATTCTATAAGATAGATGATACAAGTGTACTAATATAGTTGGATATTGCCATGTCATGTACTTACAAGTAGCTATTGATTATCGTGTATGGAATCGGGATATGGCAGCATGTCTGAACTTCATTCAGATTATCCGCAGTCATCGTGCTGATGGTCGTGTTCCAACACAATTCCGACGAAGTACCGTTCCTTCTAAACGTTCAAGCAATGATGAGCAAGATCAAGAGGGAACCAAACAACAAAAAACAAATTAACCAGATAGTTATAGCTATCTACACCCGAAGATACTTGTAAGTTTTATATCATAACTATTATTTATTCGTAAAGACAGAAGGCTAACTGCGCAAATTGGATGGAAATAGCCTGTAGTTTGAAATGCCTCCATTTAGTAGTAGTCGGATGATGGAAATGGTAATGACAATAAAGCGGTCATACAATTTCACACTTGGGAGTTACTCCGTATATAAATTGAAAACTTACTGCACTTTCCATTCATCTCCATTAGAATGCAATGATCCAAGTTGCATTACGGACCATATAGAATGAGATTGTTATATGATGCATTTTATAGCATCATCGATTGGAGGTCATTGAAACAGTTGACGATACATTGTATTCCTGCTCAAAAATAGATCAAATCAATCTTACCAACTATAAATCCAGTGTACTTGCATCAAATAGTATCGTTTTAACATATCCCACGCTAACATCTACTCTATACCAATCACGATCACGTATTATTCTTTTTTGGTTTTTCTTTACTTCGTTTTTTGCTGTGCAAGGAACTGTGCCATTTTACGTCACTTCAATATGCATCAATTGATAACTATCGCTTCACTTTGCATTTTACTGAGTTTTCTATATCCAAGCAATGTCCAGGCGAAGTTTGGTCTAATCGATAGAAAAAGTATATTCTCACTTTCGTTCTTTCCCTGCTATCATCGTATCTTACATTTAATTGATGAATAATATAGATGGCTACTCGGAGGTACTCGGTTCCGTCTATTTGGATCAACCTGCCAATCAGTCCAAGTATGGATTGAGTAAATTGAGATGGATTGGACAAGGCCTGGCATAAGTCTTGGCATTGTCGAGTATGCCAAAAGGGATGGATTTATCAAGTGCGAATGGCTAGACGAGAATATAAATTCCGAGAGGAACGCCTACAATGTAAGCGATTTTTAAAAGACTATTCGTGTTATCGATCATGCATATCGTAACCAATAGTCATTATTGAAAGATTTTGAAATCAGTACAGACGTCATTAAAGAATGCTAAAATACTGGTAGCGAATACGTGCAACAACCGCTTACAACCTTTACTTTTGCTAATCCTTATGAGGATGACGGCGATTTCATCCAGTGCTACGTGTATACACGAGCTGAAGGTGATAATTTGGACGAGTTTCTTACCAATAAAAGCTGGGACGAGAAAGCCATGTATCTACCGATCATATTCGGTCAAGTGATCAAGGGTAATTACCGACTATGAGTGAGATAAAGTGTATAACTCATTAGCTCACCGAAAATACGATAGGCAACACGTATCTACGTCATGCGAATATTGCTCATAGTGACATCAAAGGTGCCAGTAAGTTGTTGAAATAAGATCAAGGAGTGCGTGTGTACATTTACTAACAGTGGCTTACGATATTTAGATATTATGGTTTATAAAGCACCGACGGGAGGGATAAACACGATGCTCGTCGATTATGATGATGCACTTTTATTGTCATCAAAGATCAACAACGTTCTAGTCACCAAGAAGCTATCCAATTTGAACGAGCTGAACACGCCAGAATCGATTAGAAATTGCCGAATGGACGATATGAAATTTAGTAGAGCCATTTATAAGGCAATTACAGGCGCGTATCCCCCGCTACCAAATACAGGTCTAGACAATGAGGCATTGGCGAGCTTATTGAACAATGTCATGCTCGTGATAAGCCAGGGTGGGTCAACGGCTGGCAATGGTGTACGAGCAAGCTTTGGAGCAAAGTACAAGGATTTTGAAAACAATATCCCGCAGTATCCCAACACTGCTAAGGCAGCGAGCGCGTTACTTCCTCTCATGAAAACCATGATGTTATTGACAAGCAATCGTCAAGCTAATTGCATGATTCCTATTGATCCTTCTTATCGCATAGCATGATCCTACAGTGGGTGATAAAGTGTAGCGTATAAACAGTTTTTTTTATCTTAGACACAATGATAATCACAACAATAAATTATGCTATTGAAATAAATGCTCGATATCGCGTAGGAATAGAATGAAATGAGTAGAATTTATTCACAATCAATTACTACCATACTCCGATGTTCAGCGTTTATTGACTACTAGCGGGACCGGGTACAAGGATGAGCTTACCAATATTACGTCGTTCCTCGATGTATTTATACGCTTGATCCACCTCGTCGAACGTGAAGCAACGATCGACATGCGGTCGGACCCATGTTTCCTCCACACCTTGCATGATAATCTTCAACCAGTCTAACACGCGATCTGGCTCTTTGAACATACGCAGCAGGTTGGTACCGAATACACCACGACAATTGTTCATTAATGGAATCGGTTTGTAGCTCGGCATACGGAATAGAATGCGTGCCAAACCTACGATCCATCCAAATCTGCTGTCAACAATTTCCGAGGCACCATACACGCCGAGACGACCACCCAATGCCAGCAACTCGTAGGACTCTGTCCATGAACTGGGACCTAACGGATCGATGACCAGGTCGACACCGCGATTTCCAGTGATCTCCCGTACTTTATCCGTCCAATTGGATTCACGATAATTCACCGCGTGGTCCAGTCCGCGTTGTTCCGTTAAAAAGCTGTGCTTATGCTCGCTTGCCGTACCGATGGATCGTGCGCCCACATGTCGTGCAATATCAATGGCCGCCAAACCCACACCACTACCCGCATTCTGAATCAATACCGTGTCATTTTCGCGTAATCCTCCTAAGGAGATGGATAGACGGATAGGTTTTACAGCAATTAGTATAGTAGGTAAAATGCATCGATACCATCTTATACATCCTATACATCATGCACACACACACTCTCTATTACCTTGTACCATTAGTAACATCCATGCTGTCAAGTAAGCAACAGGGATAGATGCAGCCTCGACGAATGACAAGCTGGCAGGTTTCCGACACAGTTGCCCGACAGGTACGACGACCTTTTCGCTATATCCACCGAACCGAGTTAGCGCCACTATCTCGGCATCTTTCCAGCTTGAGTCGACGTTATCACCAAGTGCGATCACACGACCGGCCACCTCGTAACCAACGACACAGGGGAATGCTGGTGCATCAGGATACAATCCTTTCCATGCCTAATGATGCATAATGATGCATAATGACAAGAGGTTCATAGAGAAACATTATTATTATTATTACTAGTATGTTGATGATAATGATGAAAGTGGGAGAGCGAGGAAGCATGCACCTACCAAAATATCTGCAAAATTAATGCCGGCAGCCTCGACAGCAACGAGCACTTCATTAGCTGACGGTGTCGGGTCAGCCACCTCCTTTATGGTGATTTGATTGCTTTTAGGAAATACTATCTGGCGCATGGTTCTTGAAGTGAGAAAAGAAAAGTTGACAATTGAATTGGAGTAAAACAAATAGTCGACTGACAAGACCACCTGTACTTTTTATAATAACAATGCTTATTGACGAGTGTAACCATCGTATAATCACGACATTCGTTTCAGAAACCGTTTATATTTTTAGACTTGCTTAGTAATGAGCCATGTAGTTTCAACGGATGTCGCACTTTATTCATCATCATGATGGCACATCTCAATGACTTGCCCTCTTTATTCATGATAGCAACCGTATAATGCGTGTTTATTTATTTATTATCATAGTATCTCATTAGTATCATTCCTATGAATTAGTATGCAACAACGGTTCTAGACAGACAGACAGATCAAGTTGAATGATGGAACACTCGAACGTGGTGTGCGTGTGTGTGTGATTTAAAAAGCATGTGGCTGTCTTTTGTGGACGACCACACCTTTTCTCGTTTCTTCCATCTCTTCCATTCTATTCCTCTTCAAGGTTGATCTTGCCTCCTTTTATTTGTGATTTCAACGTTATCTTTTCTCTTCTATCCTCTTCTCTTCTACAATTGCTGCCTTTTCTTTTTTCTTGTCACTCAAACGTCTACACTTTAGTGACGATCGTCATTGTTCTATGTGCACCCGGAACATTTATACAAGGTATATACAAGTACATTCTAAGTGATCTGACCATTGTATGTTTTTTGTTCTATTTTATCATTGTATACATAGCTTTATAGGAGTATAGATGGCACGATCCTTGTATCATTAATGATGGTTTATTACACATATACTATTGTCTCTATTACTATTGTTACTGTTACTGTTTTATTTGTCTAATCTAGAGTTTTATTATTACTTTTGTTTTCATTACTATGAGCAACACTCGTGTCATTATTACACATGTGACAACTTGACTATTCTTGTTTGGCTATTATGATTGTTGTTGTTGTTGTTGTTTTCTATGTGTTTGTCTGTTTGTTTGTTCATTTCTATTTATGCTGTGTGTAATATGTTCGTGTGTGTATGCACTTGTGTTAACATGCTTATCCAGTGGCTTGACTCAACAATGAATGTGAACGATGCGTTGTAATACTAGTGATACAGCAGTAATAATGACGCCATTATTCAACAACCAAGCTCATTAATTGCAAACAAGCTTTAACTATAGAAGTTAATTATCATTGTTATTATTATATCATCATCATCATACTACTATGTGGTATACAACATAGCAAGGGCAACTACCAGCAACAAAAATAACTCATTAATAGAGTAGATATGCATGTATGCATGCACATACACACACGCGTACGTCATCATCATCATCATTATCATCATGATGTAGTCTGAACGAAGCAGCAGCTACATTAATAATGACAACGCAACACTACGACAAATGAAGTGATATGAGTCACGGCACTGTATTCATTATTAGCAATGCCTTTATGATAGTAGTAATTGTGCTATTCTTCTATTACTGGCTACACTCATATTCGTAATATGTAGTGTTTTGACGGAGTTGATTACCACACATGTTACGTTCATTTATTTGTTCCCTATCACCTGTTCTCTTTTACGGCTTGGCACTTGACGAGTGCTATGACGATGTTGGAATGCACGCATCAATTTGCCTATCTACCTATCTATCTATCTACCTACCTATCAATCTATCGTATTCCATGCCATTTACACTTGACTTGTTAGTGGTAAAATATATGCGCGTTGGTGCCTTTGCTTGCAGCCGTAGCTTCATTAGTGATTGCCATTGCCACAGCTCATACGAACGAGTAAGCATACGCAAGCGTTTAGCATCAGTTAAATGACGCATTGCTCCGTCACAATAGAACCGCTCGCCATCTCTTTCCCTTTCCTCGTTGATTCAAGTGTATATTTGCGGTCACAATTGCACAACGCTTTTATTTTTGTAACTACTTTTGAACCATTTAGTGTGTGCATGTGTGTCTATATTTATAGGTGTACATTTTGTGTATGTATTTGTGATATAGTTCCATTTCGTACAACTACTCGTACATTTCACGGTGTATTTCGTCGTAAACTGGTTCGTTCTAACTTGTACGGGAAAGGGGCAAGGTAACATGATCAACTTGAGGGAGAGGAGCACTACTACCACTGTTAGTGTATGATACTGAAACGTTTAAAAGTTGATCGATTCTCTATCTTTGACTATCTTTTCCGGCCTTCTCATTCTTCCTCTCACGCCCACGTGTGTGCACATTCCAATATAGTTCTATCATATGAACAGTATAGCTAACTAAATAGCACGCACAAACACACATACCACATACACGTACAACTCTTTTCTTTATACTTTACTAACCAATTTGCACGCTTTGTCTTGATAGTTCCACTTTTTATTGTTATTGTTGTTGTAAAGCCACAAAGCATATACTTATCTCTCTCGCTCTCGCTCTTCTCCTTTTTCTTGTTATAGTGGGTTTATACGGCGTTTCTCTGCTCTTTTGTTTCACTTTGCTTCATATTTGCATTTACCTTGAGTGTGTATCACGCTTACTAACGATAGCAACTACCAACACGGCATTGCACTTTATTATTACACTATTACTATCTTTCTTATTCTTATCTAGTTTAACTGCCTGTTCCACCTTTACTATTCTACATTCTCTAAACCACCGGGATTTCATGTCTCATGACAGCCATGCAAGAACGAACCTCTTCGGTATCGCTGTCCGAGCAATCTAAGCAATCGTTGTCGTCAGGTGTCTCCCTGCCACGCCGAACTTTGTCTACAGCTGATGTAGTAACCGCCGTACTAGCAGCTGATACACCAATACTTACTGACCATCAACATCATCGACACCATCGACACGAAGCAAGCATATCTCCACCGATAACACCGAAACAACAACAAGAGTCGAAATCGTCATCTACCAATACGCTAACTCAATCAAAAGATTCACTATCATTGTCATCGTCGTCGTCGTCGTCGTTGCTATCATCAACGAATACTGCTGCATCATCGCTATTATTACCAGCAGTATCTGCAGATGAATCAGGGTCGAAATTATTTACTACATTAGAGAACAGCATGTCTACTGAATCATCTACTATTCTTACCACTGCTTCGACTACTGCCGCTATGACATCAACCATAGCTAATCACATTAATAATGGTAAGGCATCATCGCCATTAAGTGATCAGACACTTGATACGCCAGCTAAACTACGCTCCTCCATTCATTCATCGAGTTGTCCAACCATATCGGGATATTTGACCAGTAGCTTTATTCCATCCGACATGAACGACTCTGACTATACGCGACAACTATCCTCGTTGCAATCGACACTTAATAACAATAATAATGCTACTGGTGGTGTTGATGGTAATAGCCAAAAGATCGAGGATACAGTCAGCATCAGCATCAGCATCATGCGTTCAATGATGACGATGACGATGATGATGAGCCTAGCCTCTTTATGATTAATGACATCTCGCCTAGTCTATCGTGTTCACAATCGCCACCACCCTTGGATTGGTCGGGTATCAATTTCGCGTCATTCAAGGAGCAAACGGGATTACCAGCAGATGGTGGCAGTATAAGAAATGTACCATCTAACGATGATACAATGGAGCAGGCATCTCGTTTGTCTAGCCTACCACCCACTGTACGACTATACAATTATGATAGTGTTTACGATACTAATACAGATCAATCTCCACCAGAGGATTATGTTGATTTAGATCGACAAACGAGTAGTTTCGAACCGGCTAGTCCATGCTCGGTTGATAGTGACGTGTCGTTAATGCATAACGCTACTAGTCATAACGAAGGACGTGGTGCCGCCAGTGATACGCATACGGATGTCGATGAACGCGACAGTCTCGGCAGTGACAGTGACGATGAATTATTCGGCCCGAATGCTCCACGGTCATTGCCCTTGACGCCATTCCCCAATCAAGTGGGCGGACATTCCTCGTTTCTACGTTTCTCATCGCGAGCGGTGTGTAAGCTGCTTAATCCACGCGAAAAACGATTCTATGAGTTGATGGCGTTGAAACACTCGGCACTACTAGAATTCGCACCAAGTTTCCTGGGCGTACTTAACGTCACCTATACCTCACAGGGCGACATGGAGGAAGCAACGCCGGAACTGCTATTCGAACATAATCAACACATTCTACCCGCGTGGTTTGTCAAGAAAATGTGTCAAAGTGGCACACTAGACGAGGATACATGGACTAAAAATGGAGACGAAACTAGACGACGGATTCACCGCATACCTCACCCGATACGTGTAGTGTCAATCTACAATTGCAGCAATTAGTTATTGACGAGGCATTATCACCCGAGTCATGGCGTGCTCGTTTCCGTAAAGCAGGTTGTGATTCACGTCGACACTCATTATCCTATGAATCGATTGGTATTGATGATACTCATAATCAACATAGTCATAATCACAATAATCATAGTGATAATGGTGAATCTGTTAAAAACCTAACCAGTATTCCAACTAATGGCACATCCGAATGGGATGATTCTGACACTACATTATCCCTACGTCGTCCCAATCGTCCATCGTCACTTCGTATGTTTTCCACGTTCAGTGATGAAGAAGATAACGAAGAAGATAATAAAGATCTACAAAAGAAGAAACGGAATGAATTGCTGCTATCACCACCACAATCGTCATCATCATCTAGTGCTACAACTACAACTACACGAAAGCCACACGTATTCCATGGACGTCAACGTTCGCATGATCTTCGCCAACGGGAACCAAGCTACGAGATAGTTTATTCAAGGATAATCAGAATGTATATCGGAAACGTTCCATGTCATCGACTACTACTACGCTACTGTATGAGATCACTAAATGATATTGATGATATTGATGATAACGGGGATAGTACTGAAAACAATAATGGTAATACTCTATCGCATACGATACAACATGAGACACAGTCCTAGTAGCAGTAGTAATAATCATAGTAATCTCTCGAGTACTAATCCGAGTAGTCCTTATGATGCAACAGCTGCTGCTGCCACCAGTGAACGTATGTCAACCTCACGTTCATCCGGATCACGTCGATCTCCACTAGCGAATCCATGGTCGTTGCATTGCTATCGAGCAACAGCAATAAATTGCACGGTGGATCACGTAAATTGAATCGACACTCAACGGCACCGCCTAAAATGCATCAATTCTTACTGTTGGAGGATCTCACGTATAACATGCGACATCCAAGTATTCTCGACCTTAAAATGGGTACACGTCAGTATGGTGTTGAGGCCACACCCGAGAAACGTGCCAGTCAAATACGCAAGTGTGCACGTACCACCAGTAAATCATTAGGTGTACGTGTGTGCGGCACACAAGTATATCGTATGGATACGCAGCAGTATCGATACGTCGATAAATACGTGGGTAGATCCTTGAATGCCACCGGATTCCACGATGCGTTACGCGATTACCTAGACAATGGCCATGGGTTACAATTGCAATTGATACCGGAGTTGATCAAGAAACTTCGTAACCTAAGTGATCTAGTTCGTGAATTAGACGGCGTACGTCTATACGGTAGTAGTTTGCTGCTCATCTACGATGCAGATATAACGGCAAACACACAAATTACCGTACGTATCATCGATTTCGCTCATACTACCACACCCGAGTGGCGTGCCGCTGAACCTGAAACGGTTCGTTTCCCGCCTACTTATCCCGGCTCTGATCATGGCTATCTACGTGGTATCGATACGCTTATACGTAACTTTACTCAAATACTACAGGAATACTCGACATCATCTTTATCACTAGATGATGACAACAATAGTAGTGGTAATAATAATCAACCCTCTCATACTACTACTACTACTACTACTATATTGGATAGTAATAATGTTGATGATGATCAACAAAATCAACATTAATTCTATTGTACAAATCTCTGTGTTTCATTATTACTTACAGCTGCTAGTCGTATATTATTATTATTATTATTTCTTTCTTATTATGCTTCCGTTTATGCATATTGTAATTGATGATGATGTTTCCTTTACATTAATCCGTTTCACATTACCATCTATTCCTAGTTGATCTTTAAAAATATATAAAAGAAAATAAAAATATATGTGTTACAAATTGATTATGTCTTCTTCATTATTACTACTTCAAACAACAACATGATCAATGTTTATTGAGGCTTGCAAGTTACGCGCATAAACATCATGTAGCTTATTTCTTCTTTTCCTTAACAAGCTCCTCCTTCTCGTAATCACTTCCTCGACGAGTTCCTCGACAATCTCGAATTCCTCATCGTCCGGCATATGATGGTTAGGCTCTTGACCGGCGGCTACGCGGGCCTCGGTAAGCTCCTTCTCGACATGCTCGCGCCAGGCAGTCCATTCTTGGAGTAGACGACGACGCTCCTCGATGACGGCTTGAGAGGCGGCCGTTTGCGAGAATTGATCCTCGAGTTCGAATTCCTTCGAGTACTCCTTGAGCTGACGACGAATCTTACGTTGTTGCTCCTCCGAGAGCAATGTCTTGGGACGTGGTCGCCACAAGATTTGCTTGAATCGATCGACCACCTGCTTCTGCAGCAATTCACCACGGAAGTCCCAGATGGCATAGCCGTTCTCCATGGTATGACGCCAGCTTGACGCGCTAGTCACCACGTAACGACCGGTGGATCCCATTCAATATCCGTGACACCGAAATGATCGTGCGCAGAGAGCATTTGAATCGTGGCACCGGGATCTGTGGCACCGGCCTTGGCATTGGCCGTCGTCTCCAAATCCATATCCCAGAACTCGATATCCCAACAGGTTTGCGAGCGTAGCGTGATCAACACTAGATGACGACCCTTGGGCGACCAGAATACGCCGTTGGCCGTCTTCTTCTCGAGTTGCTTGAGTAGACGGAAACCGCTATCGTCGACACTCGCCGCTGCTACCGCTGCCGCCTTACCCTTACCCTTCTTGACGGTCTTTGTGCTAGTGTCGATACCGTAGAATGCGACATTGGTACGCGGTGTCACTGGGATGGTAGGACCCGACATGTGTAGCAAATTCGGATCTAAAGTTGTAATGACGGTAAACCGATCACCATGTGGCTCCCATGCGAATGCGATGGCAATCTCCTTTAGCTCGACCACCTCGACCGGGATACCCTTCTCCTTGGTGTGGAACAATTCGAGATTGGAGAAGGTCGACTTTTTACTCTTTGTATGACGATCCACCTTGACACACAGGTAGCTGCCCTGTGGATGCCAGTGTAGACGACAGTCGCTCACTTGGAAGATGTTCTTGGTGCGTACAATGGATCGACTGGGCACGTTCATCAGAGTGACACGCGCGGGTTGATTGCCTACTTCGGGTGTCCAATAGGCTAGCATTTCATCGCGTGGTCGTTTCTTCTCTTCAGTAGCATTACCACCAGCTGGTGGAGCATCAGTTACACTACTAACCGGTGACCATTCGAAATCGCGTACTCCTTCAATCTTAATACTCTTCTTATCGAGCAATCCCATGCCTGGTGCCTCGTACACAGAGATGGCCTGACCCGGTGTGATACGAGCAACGTACCTGCTTGATGGCGACCATTTAAAGGCGGGCCACATGATTTTAGCGGGTCCACTCTCGGCATTCTTATCGGGACTACTAGGGAAGGTACGCAATAATACACCCGATAGCACATCCCAGACAACAATCTGGTGTCCTTCGCTATCCGCGCTGAATGGTGAACCAGGTACACCCGATTGAATCGGCTCGTTACTCCATGTGACCATGTAGCGTTCATTTGGTGAAAAGTCGATCAATTTAACACCGGGATGGAAGAAACGCATAATCTTCTTCCAGCTACGTCCACCCCATAGAGCAACACCTTGTCGATGTACAGTGGTCAAGTAAGTACCACGCGGCGACCATTGAATATAGGTTTCAGTCCAGTTCTACATTATATTATATATTATATAGTAGAGTTAGCTTCTATCTAAATAATCGTGTAATTAGCAATGACTATTACCAATCGACTGTGTACTTGTTCCGCGTCATCCTTTTTGTTATTCCAATAAACCGCCACATCATCCGCGCAATAAGTGACAAACTGATCACGAGCTCGTTGATCGAGTAACCAGTCGCGTAGATGTTCCTATTAATCAGTAATCAATCACTGTTAGTATTCCTCTATCAATTATTCTTTCTATCACATCTACTTACGCGTTCCTCGAATTCCTCCTCTTCCGGTTCTACGAATTCATCATCCACTTTGGCCGCTTTGTCTACATCATCGAAATGATGCACGGTAAGTACGTGTTGCTTATCCATACGATAGTTGTTCACTTGGCGTACGGCCAAATCAGCCATCTCGGGAGTTTCGAATTCAATAAATACAAAACTATATTCACATCTCGCGTTAGTATTCGTAGCATATATACACATAGAGTTGCTGTTATGTCTCTTTTTCTACTTCATCTGTCTGTCTGTTTACTTACCCTTTGGAGACTTGTTTACCATCTTTCTCCGTCATTGGCATATGAACGCCATTCTCGCGAATACGACCACATCCCTTAAAGATCTTTTGTAGTGCACCCACTAGTTTCTTCTCCTTACTCTCATCAACTACGGGTACATTATCAACGACAACGATAGAGTCGAAGCAGAATTCAAGTTCAGGTACGTGGAATTCCTGCTCTAAATCGGCAAAGTTGATATCATCCTCTGTTTCCGGGAGTGCCTCCGGATTAAATTTGAAAGGTGCAGGCATCCTCTACCAACTAGATTGAATCGATGTTTAATCAAATAGACAAGAAGCAAGCAAGCAAGTAAGCAATGAATAGATAGAAAGCTAGATGAATGGATGGATGGATGGATGGATGCTAATGTCGCTATGAAATGTATCCTGTTCTATAACCCTATTAATGATGATGATGATGGTGGTGGATGTGTGACGTTTACCATTATTAGTATCTTGTTACATAATATTAGAAGTCTCCTTTAGATAACATTATAATGATTGTATTAACTAGCAATGTATCAATTTATTCATAGCATCATAGATATATGTATATATTCAATAGGATTAATACTGCCAACAATTAATAACATATTGTATTTACAAGCGAGCATTATCATAGACTAGTGCCACATCTAATAGGAATAATAAAGTTAGTGATCATCATCATCAATATGTGTATACACACGCTATTACTACGAACCTTGTTTGGCACTCTCCGGTTTAACTTGCTCCAAATCACCAATAAGCATTGTTACGGATGAACACCAACGCGTAGCTGCGTCAATGTCATCGGCTGCTTGTGTGTGCTGGGCATGTTCGATGAATAAGCCTCCTACAATGGTTTGTGCCACGGCAAATGCTAGACTACGTGCACCATACTCTAATCGTTCCTTCTCTTGGATGTTCGCTTTAATGTAGTTCTCTATCATATGTAATGCGCCATGTACATTGTTTGCCGCCTCGGCTAACGGTTGTGAGAATGAAACGATCATATTACGAATGGCCTATAACGAATAAATGAATGAATAAATGAATGAACACGTAAATGAATAATAAGTATACTTACCTTGCCTAGTACCAGGAAACCTTCACCGTTGTTTGGAGCAAGTACGCGTAACAGATCAAGCGCTAGGATGTTAGTGGTGCCCTCCCAGATGGTATTCACTTGTGCGTCACGGTAAATACGCCCTAGTATAACATCCTCCATGTAGCCTTGGCCGCCGAGTGATTCCATGGCTTCGCTAATGGCTGCGACACACTTTTTCGCCGTCCACAATTTGATCACTGGAGCGAGTATACGGAAGAGAGCATTGTTGTCGCGTATAGCGGCTGTATCCCTACTGGGACACTCCACTCGACCGAGCACGGAGAGACCATAGAAGGTGAACTGCATCACTGCTCGATAGGTGAGTTCAATATCGGCTAGAGTGCGTGTGTGCAACGGCAATTCAACCAATCGCTTATTCTGTGCCTAATCCATACATGTAAAGATGAGGGATTAACTAAATGCTAATGTGCTACTACATCAGTGTTTTAATACAAAATACTTACCACACGAATGCGTGCATACTCTTTGGAGATAGCGTGTGCTAGGGCAAGTTGTCCACATACACCGATAGCGCAGTACATACGTGTGATGTTAAGTATAGACGAGATGGTCGGTATACCACGATGTAATGGGCCCACAAGTCGTGCTTGCATGTTCTCCAGTTCCAATTCAGCGGTTGGTACTGCCTTGGTACCGAATTTGTTCTTTAAACGATGAATACGCACACCGTTAAGCTTACCGTCGGCATGACGCATCTTGGCAAAGAACACGGACAAGCCACGACTACCATCGCGGAATTGCTTCGTCTGAGGATCACGCGCACGAGCCAGCATCAATGTCATATCGGCATCGGTGGCCGACGAGAACCACTTGAATCCGGTGACACGCCACTCGTTACGCGTAACATCGACGGGTTCTGCCTTAGTCTCGGTACGACTAACATCGCTGCCACCGGGACGCTCGGTCATCCATTGACCACTCGTCCAGAATTGACGTGGATCACGCGAAGTCAATCGAGTAAATGCCAGCTGTTTGAGTGCCTTGTCGTCAGACAGTTCAATAACGCGTGCCGCACCATCTGTCATAGCGAGTGGACACGAGAACATGGCCGATACCGGAGCGAATAAGTGTAACTTGGCAAATTGATACAAACGACTGTATTCCCCTTGAGCACGCTCGTAAGCAATGGCCACAAGACTAGATGAATAAATTGTAAGCGAGGTAGACATGCGTATGTATATATATATATGTGTGTGTGTGTATGCGTGCATTTACTCACCCTTCCTCCGCTGCTACCGGCTTCAATTGATGCCAGCCCTCGGAAGTGTCAAGTTCATCGACACGACGACACCATGGATCGTATTGACGCAAGGTTGGTGGATGAGATTCGGCGTTATCGCCCATTCTAGCAATATCTAAACGTGTATATAGACGATAGTAGCACATAAAGGATTAGTTAAACTAGAGCTCTATTGATGACGTGTATCTACTATGCATACCATTATTAACACGATCGCCGAAACGTTCTAGATCAGGTTTAATCGATTCATATACATCTTTTGGTATATATCGTTGTAGAATACTGCGTAGAACTCGGTTATCATTGAACTGATTACCAAGCACGGGTACTTCCTATTCACCATATCATATTATTCTTTTAGTCTAATATTTGTATGACTATTTATATATATATAGCGTATATTACCTGAAGGAAGCCACGTGTTGCACTAGCATATTCTGTTGACATGGTAAATTAGAAACAGTAATGAAATGAGAAAAGAAACAAGGGACTATTGAAAGCGAGAGGTAAGCATACAAGGTCAGAATTAAGGATTGAACGTACACGTTGTCAGTTTACTTGCCTGTGCGTATGCATAGATATCTACATCTATATCCATACCTTATGTGCTACTGGTTACTGGCATTGTCGGCAAGTTAGCATCCGATTAATTAGGTTTAACCAAAATACGCAACTCCGTATCCCCACATTTTTTGACATTCTTGTCACGTCATTCATGAGCTAAACACGTATCTCCGATATAAACATATACAAGTGACATACGTAATGGCAGTATAGCTGTGTAAATGCATTACAAAGAAGAATATCACCGGAATGATCCTATTATTTAGGGAGGAAAAGGAGACACATGCTTAAATACAACGAATGAATCTATTGTTTATTACTTGTGAATATTCGCTATATAGCATAGGATTCATGTTAATAGGATACCTTGATTATAAACCATGCTAGCATGACTAGCTAATAATTGAAATTGGGATTCATAACACGAGTTCGTGTGACTGATCATATCAACCGATGCCAACCACTTTTCGGCTTGTCATTCTACGTAGAACAATGAGCTAGCTTGCGTATGTCTTGATCATTCATATAGCTATTGTCTAGTATTACATGTATTAAACAACAACTAGTATCAATTGTATTGCCATTAGACTAACAACTCTGCATATAAATACATAATTATTGAACCCACGCTCGGACATATATTAAACACCGCCTGTAATATCTATATATTACCATCCCCTTATTAGTTAACTAAACAATGATCAGGCGTTCAAGGGGAAATGAACTATCCCCCCCACAAATCATGCCATTACAAGTATGCCGCGATAGTTAAACGTGGATACATAATGAACATGTTGTACTAGTCTCAATCGGTATGTTTATACCGAAAAGATCACGTGAAGTAAGGAATAAGAATACATTGGCAACGTGCCAACATAATTAATGTGGACGCATAAACATTCACTTAACAATCTACTCCACACGCTGCCACTTGACTATAATGTTCAAGAAAATACTTGTCGCTAATCGGGGCGAGATTGCTTGTCGAGTAATAAGAACATGTCGTCGTCTTGGTATTGCCACGGTGGCCGTGTATTCTGACAGGTAGGCAGGCCCTATAGACTTGAATAGCAATATGTGATATTGACGAGTGCCCCTTCTATTCGTGTGGACCGGTCGAACGGTTAAAAAGTGACAAAGAAGCACCACATACGCAATTGGCCGACGAGGCTGTCTATATCGGTTTGTCACCGGCCACTGAATCGTACCTACGTGGTGATATCATTATCGCTGCTGCTAAACAAACAGGTGCCGACGCGTTACACCCAGGTAAGTAATAATGATATGCGTCATTATTATCACTTCAAGCTTACTTGCTTATAACGAATAGGCTATGGTTTTCTATCGGAGAATGCCGAGTTTGCACAAGCTTGCTTAGATGCAAATATCGTGTTTATCGGGCCAAAACCCGCTTCAATCAACGCCATTGGAGATAAAGTAGAGAATGTCATTGAATGAGGCAATTCATAGATAGATTAATCTATAACAATATAAACTATTGATAGATTAGTGCTAAAAGATTATTAAAAGAGAAAGCGCCTTCTGTTCCATTGATTCCTGGTTATAACGGAGATGATCAATCCAATGAACGACTAATGACAGAAGCAGTCAATATGGGTAATTATGCGCGTGTACTTACTATATGATAGTGACTCATATAGTTCAACACATATTTATGCATTATATTAGGGTTCCCCGTATTATTAAAGGCATCTGCGGCGGTGGTGGTAAAGGAATGCGTATAGTACGAGCTAAAGAACAGTAAGTAATCGATATGAATGGTTTGATGCTCCATTATTGTTATTTAACATTAATTGGCTATCAGTTTATTAGAAGAAATTGAACTGGCTAAAGGCGAGGCTAAACGCTCATTTGGATCTGATGCCTTGCTCGTTGAACGTTACTTTGATCGCGGTCGACATATTGAGGTAAATAGGAAATGGCTCTCCTATTAATTAGTGTAGTAATTATATGGCAATCACTAGGTTCAAATGATTGGAGATCAGCATGGTAATGTCTACCATATCTACGAGCGGGAATGTACCATTCAACGACGTCATCAGAAGATTATCGAGGTAAATGGAATTGCAAATGAAATACAATGCATAGTCTGATTGTCATACCATTGCTTAGGAATCACCTTCACCTATCATGACTGATGCATTACGTGCTCGCATGACAAATGCTGCGATTTGTATCGGACAGCTAATTCAGTATGAAGGTGTAGGCACAGTTGAGTTTATCGTGGATGATACGACTCATGAGTTTTACTTTCTCGAAGTGAATACTCGTCTACAGTGGAACATCCGGTTACTGAATCAGTAACGGGATTGGACCTAGTCGAATTACAGATTCATGTAGCTTCAGGTAGAGTGCATAATGTATTAGTAAGTGCTCATGAACGGATACTAACTATGATCGCATGATAGGTAGTTCACTCGGGGAAACACCGGTACCTGCAGTGCCCATCAAAGTAAGGAGTCAAGCTGTGACAAGTTGACAATTGCCACTGACTTGTTTGCATTTGTATAGGGACATGCCATCGAGTGTCGTCTCTACGCCGAAGATCCATCGCAAGATTTTATACCGTGTAAGCAATAGTATGTAGCACTCTATAGGCGAGTACATCTAACCTGCGATATGCGTGTACAGGTTCAGGTCCCGTTCTATTATGGCAGCCATCGTCATTGCCGTTCATTCGATATGACACGGGTGTAAAGACGGGTAAATGCAGATGTATGAATATTGGCGATGACCATTAATGCACGCATATACACTAGGTTCAATGGTTACCATATACTATGATCCAATGATCGCGAAAGTAACGGTATGGGCCGAGACGCGTGAACTGGCCATTCAGCGTATGCAGCGTGCGTTAGAGTCGACTCAATGCTTGGGCCTAATCACCAATCAGCCTTTTTGCTAGCTGTTCTGGATCATCCCAGTTTCAAACAGGGAAGCTTTACTACGCAGTTTGTTGCACAGGAACAAGCACGATACTTGACAATGGACTAGGCATGAATGAGAATGAAATTGTGAAGCGAGGAACGCTACATCCATTGGCACAGAGCGTGTTGGCCGCTCATTTATGGCGTTGGTATCAGCGTCAACAAGTAAGCAAGTCGTTGAGTTTTATTTCATCCGGTTATCGCAACGTATATTGGCGTCCGCAATACGATCGTTACTCCGTTGCAACCATAAATAATACGCAGATATCGTATCAGCTAGAGATTGCCTACAATTATGCGGAAAGAGTAAAACAATCAATTGCCACGTACCACGTATAGTGTCAAACGAGGAGCTGAACCACTCGGACGCGTAGCATCAAGTGTACAACAAGGGACAATGCCAATTACGGCAGAGGTAATCGCCGTGGATTCATTGGAGGGTAAGGAAGATTAACATGGGTTGCAATGAATACTCGATTAATATGTTTGCTTGCTTGCATTCCTGTTCTTAATAGGTAAACCATGTTTATTAAGATGCTCCATCGGTATGTTAATACTTTAATTACTTGCATCAATTAATGCTAACATCGATGATAAGATGGAGTACAGCGCGACTTTTGCATAATAGAAGAAATCAATCGTGGTGTCCAAGTAAAGGAAGAGAGGCGTGTAATGTGGTTGCAATGCGCTGCATTAGGCTTAGCTAGTGTTAAAGTAACAGAACACAACCGTCTTGAAACTAAATCATCGGCAATCGAAGACTCTGGTAAGCGTTGGATAGCATCATAATAGCTAACAAGCTGACTAACTAACTAACTAATTTGTTTATAGTGCTCGCCTACACCACACAAATGCCATGTCGTATTTTACGCTTAATTGCAGTGATGGCCAGACCGTCAAACCTGGAGACACGATACTAACTATGGAATCAATGAAAATGGAAACAAATTGCTAGCCAACACGCAGGAACGGTTCGATTACTCGTCAAGTCCGAGCAACTTGTACCTGCTGGTGTGCTTCTTTGTGAAATCAAATAATGTAAATAAAGCGTGGTCATTTACTAAATTACAACTGTAACCCTATTGTTCCCCCAATTCCCAATCCTCCTGTGTACACATTGCTTGAACAAGGCTTGTTTTACATGGACAAACTAGAATATAGACTGCTATTGCTACTACTACTGCTACTGCTACCTTGTCACCCTCAATGTTAACCTGTACTTTACCGTCCATTTGTCACGAGTGAGAACCTTATGAGCAATGGCGGCTAATAATACGGCCAATGATGTGACAGTTGGCATTAGCAGTCATTGCTTACAAAAAAAGCGTTTCAGCCTTCCCTTTAGCTCTCGCTTTCAATTCCCCGTCATGGTATTGCTGAAACATTACTTGACGGTAATAGTGAAACGACATTAGATATCCGGTATCATTTAACCTAGTGATCCTTGTTGTTTGAAGTTGAACAACGCATGCAAAATGAATGAGCCACTGTCAATGTTAGGGCAAATCAAACTGGTATATTTCTTTGAATAATGGCTCATTGTTCATCAGTTATACGAAGGCATGAAATGATAAATGATGAATATCATCTATTGAATAAATACGTCGCTTACACGGCATACTACTACTCGTTACTAAATGATAGTAAATAAATCTATCCATATGAGCTGTATAACAATGTAATGCACTCTCTAGCACGATTAGCATGCATAAACATTCATCCGCCAATCCACAAAGACATGATGCTTACAGGTTTTTCGATACCGTATGATTCGATATATAATTACCTGAGGGGTAGTGCTATTTTTATCATCTGAAGCAAAGATCAAGCTCTACTATTGAATGAAAACATAGTTACAGCTGTAAAAGGCGAGGGGGTGGGGGAAGACAACGGAATTTGCCAAACCCAACAAGTTATTGTTACGGCTAAGTAGAAATACTAGTTGATGTGCCCTTGAACCATAAAGAAATACTTAGACAGATTAATTGAATGGCAGCCGGTTTACGGGGTCGACTGCCAATCGTCAATCGATATACCAGTGTGTGTATCAGAGTTACACGAGACTGCAATTCTATTGGGCGTATTTTGAAATTACCTGTTTTCCGTCGTAGAACGTGCTAGTCGATAATACGGTGCAAGTACTTCTATTTAAACCACGTATACTTTGTCAATCTACTCGAGTAAAATCATCAACAGCTTCATCTAATAGCTCTAGCATCATCTATTCTGCATCGGCACACATCTGCACACCTATTTACCTTATCTCTATACTCATCACTGCAATAATATCTGCAACAGGTTTGCAATTTTTAATCTTAGTTAACCTGACCACCTTACTATAGCAACATCAAATATGAAGATCTCCACTCTATCGTTTCTTGCCATGGCAGCCATTGCAATTGGATGCACTACTTTAATCGAGGCTGCACCTGTAACTGAAAATGCTTTAGTCAGGCGCAATTATCCATCACATAATAATAATCAAGGTTCCGGAAAGGATCTAAAGGACCACGACGATAAGAACAGGAAAGAGGAAGAAGCACGCAAGAAGAAAGAATGCGACGAAAGAAGAAGCGTGAAGAGGAACGCAAGAAGAAGGAATGTGACGAGAAGAAGAAGAAGGAAGAGAAGAGCGCAAGAGAAGGACAGGAGAAGGGCAACAAGGACGATGGTGACGACAAGAAGAAGCGCGAAGAGGAACGAAGAAGAAGGAGGAAGAGCGCAAGAAGAAGGAATGTGACGAGAAGAAGAAGAAGGAAGAGAAGGAGCGCAAGAGAAAGGAACAGGAGAAGGGCAACAAGGACGATGGCGACGACAAGAAGAAGCGCGAAGAGGACGCAAGAAGAAGGAGGAAGAGCGCAAGAAGAAGGAATGTGACGAGAAGAAGAAGAAGGAAGAGAAGGAGCGCAAGAGAAGGACAGAGAAGGGCAACAAGGACGATGGTGACGACAAGAAGAAGCGGAAGAGGAGCGCAAGAAGAAGGAGGAAGAGCGCAAGAAGAAGGAATGTGATGAAAAGAAGAAGAAGGAAGAGGAAGAGCGCAAGAAGAAGGAATGCGAGAAAAGAAGAAGCGTGAAGAAGAAGCGCGCAAGAAGAAGGAATGTGAGGATAAGAAGCGTGAAGAGGAGCGCAAGAAGAAGCAACACTATTAATCATAATAGAACAACAATAGCATTTCATATATATATGATGTTTAAAGCACTGTAGAGTTTGAGCATAAATAAAGTAATTATTCACTGCAAACTATGCGAACTATTATCGAATAGATTGTTTATTAGCGATTGCCAAGTATAGTTAGTCAATTATTAACAGTGACCGTGATACATACCAAATTAAGATGTAAGAAATTAAATTAAAGGTATGATTTTTGCAAAGTATGATTAAGCATCACAAATGTTTTATTGTAAACAGAGTTCTTTGCATATCATCCCATAGTGTTTATTGTCAATGTCTTATGGATTAGTTGTTATTTGTTGGTAGTAAATTGCATTAGCAATTATAATCCACTTGAGTTATTAGGCATGAGCCACTTTGTCTAAAAAAGACCTATTTTATTACATGTAAATAAAATGCAAAAGTGCAATCTATAACGATCTACAATAAGTAAAGCGGAATTTGTATAAATCATTTGCAATTTACGTATATTGATCATGATGCTGGAATGGTTACACATGCCTAGACCAACAGGATGTGGTGACAATATTGCAACGCCCACCCATTGCCCGTTTGCATTACTTACTCTCCCTCACACACACACACACACACACATACATACATACATACATACATACACGCCATACTTGCCTTTCGTTACCATGAAGGATACACCGAATGATATCATCAAGTATATTGCACTTCACGTGGACACCGATACACTTATCGCGTTGGCGTGGGTGTCTAAACGCGTAATGAGCAATGTTAGAGAGCTAAAAGCCATGTGGGAGAAACGATACAAAGAGCGATACTCGCTACTCGACATCAATGAGATGGAGTGGATAAAATGGTATAATAGAACATTGCAAGCGTCTAGACTATCGGTGCTAGGCAATAGATCCACATCCAGAGGGGATCGCGAGATTGACTGGTTTATCGCGTTGTATAGGCGATCTGCTGCGAATGCAAATTCATTTAGAAATCATCCAAATCAGCTGAAAGATGTCGTAGAGGATGCGTCCGATGATCAACGCCTAGTGATATTGCAACGTGTCGTCTATCGGAGTAAGAAACTAAGAAAGTGTCGTGTTATCGAGCAGTGTCAACCATTAGGCGGCACGAGTCATACTAGATTTTGGCGATCGCGTAAACTATGTCAGACGGGTATTCGTTCTCGATGGACAGTGGAAGATGTCGTGATTTCCGGCAGTTTTCTAGTGGTGTTTGCCCGTGAACAGTTGCGCTCCTACTCTGATCACACGAAATTGACAAATTTAATGTTTGTCTGGCCCGTTAACTGTGCAGCGGTGGCGCCTCCTCGTCAAGTATCGTATCCCTATAAAAACGCAATTAGTATCCGTAATCATTGGGTGTTATTTTTCTATGACAATTTAGAAGTAAGAAAACGAGAGCGTGTATCGAGGAGTATACGCCTGGTAGACATTGGTACTGGTCAGGTAATTCATCATACGGTGGGTTTGCCCACTTGCATTACATTTATACAACAAGCCACCGACAACACGGTGACGGTAATCTTTGGTGCAGTTGATCAAATCGACTCCATCTACGAATATCGATGGAGTGCATGGCAATTCTCCGTTTATTCCTACGACATTAGTTGTCGATCCCTAGCACGAGGGAGCTTCTTCGTAAAAGATTATACGAAAGGCCAGTCGCTAATGGAGCGAATAGATGATGATCGTGTCATCTTTACATACACGACCGATGTAGCCGACGATTTGCCGAACAACGAGAACGACCAGGAGAGATGTACCGTGACGCTGGCCGTGTTATCCATTCATTACAACAGCGTAGACCAGTATGATAATCAACAACAACAACAACCAATTTGGTCGTGTAATGTTGCAATACGATGCGTAATGCCATTCGTATCGCTGGATCGTGTCGTTGTACTCTCATTTAACGGATGGATGACCTACAGTCTAAGTAATGGTATCTACTCTCCATCACTAGTATCGACACTATTCACTCGTTACTTAGACCACGCTGCTCAACTACCTATTCGTACTATATTGCCGATCCATCACGATACATCCCAAATTACTATCTATGCCTGTCGCCCGATCATACATCGTACATTGCCGTTGATCTAACCTATCCGGAGCGGGTTGGCAGTCAACGAATCACTCATCTTTTCGACCATGCTAATGTGACCATGGGTGATTCCGTGCAAATGGAGAATACATGTGATAGCCTGCATCGAATGAGCTATATCAGAACGCCCACCAATACACAGGCTAAGTTGAGGGTGATTCTATGTTCGTGCAACGCATGGCTAGTCGAGCACAATGATAGTTTCAAAATACTAGACCTGTCCATTTGGTTATAATATGCAGTTGACAGTAATAAAACGGTGCTTCACGCTCTGTATTCATTACAATGAAATTACCGCAATTTAGAATAGACGAAAGATGCCCTTTTAGTTTATAGTGTGATCCTATCATACGAATTCACCAAAGACTTACCATTTCACTGTGACTGTAGTGATGATATCGACATCCTTGCGTTGTATCGATATTAATACATATTATTGCTTATAATATCCCACTTGAATCCTGCTTTTCCAATTATAAACTATTACCTGCGAACTATTGCGACATGTGGCTATTTAGCATGCATACGCCTGTACATACATTAGTCATCCCTAGACTTGTTGTACTGCTTAGCATGTGTGATGTGACCACTATCCGCTGAAACAAGCACCCGTCTAACGAGCGTATTTTACCAGAATGTGCTCATTCCGCGGTGTAAAAATCCTGTTTTTGGCCTCTATTCACCCCGAATGTCGTCGTGCCTTTGTGCTTGACAGGATGATCAATGGGCCATAGTGTCAAAGGGAAAGAGGACGTACATTTAAAACAA
Source organism: Syncephalis plumigaleata (assembly GCA_025201365.1). Taxonomy (NCBI): domain Eukaryota; kingdom Fungi; phylum Zoopagomycota; class Zoopagomycetes; order Zoopagales; family Piptocephalidaceae; genus Syncephalis; species Syncephalis plumigaleata. The sequence continues at coordinate 459,969 of JAIXMF010000001.1, forward strand.
TGGCATGTAAAGCGGACATGTACGTCCTGTTTTGTTCTCGAGTAGTTTCCATTCCATCATTATTGTCATTATCATCCATTAATTCATTCGTTTATTTATTTAAATCATCACTGGTTGAGTTTTTCTTTAACTTTCTTGTTGTAGGATACATTATTACATAATGTCTATCGCTAGCATTGAACACAATCAACATTACGATGAGGCATGGGCACATAATGCAACTCGATTCTGGGGTATTCCGATGCATCCCACGAGTCAGCAAAGCATCTTTGATTACGTTGTCGAGCCTGTTGATAGCATAATCGATACGCGGAAACGACTACTAGGCATTCAACTCCAGTTAACGGTATTCCTGCTAGGTGGATGCATTTTCATTGCAATCTAAATATTTCAGTACATTTGATCAAACGCAACTACACATCCTACCCGGATGGTGCTGTCTATTATCGTCTCTTTTCGGCACATCATTGGCCGTATTATACGCGTTTGCCATGCTTGTCCCTGGCATCAATTGTCATTTGATGGCATGGTATTTTATGCGGTGAAAAACTTGGCTTGCTTCTCGCATTCCACCATTATTCTTCACAAAGTGTACTTGGTACTACGAAAGCGACGCTGGGTATTTATCGTTGGCACGCTATTTAACACGCTACATCTGGGTCTAGCGGCAATACTGTTCACATCGTCAGTCATCAAATTAATGCCATACTACGGCTGCGTCATCAATTACATCTCGCTAGCACCGCTTCTTTGCGTGACCACTACTACACCGCAGAGCGTGCTCTTCCTATACATATTCAGTTATATTGCCTATCAACAATATAGGAAGCTTGGCTTACGCGCTTGGAAGCAATTGACGAAAGACGGGATTCGAGCCATGATTCTGGTACTTGTGGCCAATCTCTTATGTAATGTAACGCTTTCCACTCAAGCGGGCCGAGATTTGGGCGACCTGCTTTTCTACATCGATTGGTAAGAATGATCAAGTGTTTTTGAGTTGTTTACACAAGCATTAGCAGCGTTGCTAACTGACGAATTCATCTAGGATATTGACGCTAACGATATTGACAAACTATTGTGTCAATGTGTGTAATGCGGCCAATTTGCTGAAAGAAGACGAGGATAGCAACTCGGATACAACGCGCGTCGACATTATACCGACGATCACATCATCCTACGGACGATTCTTGTCGAATGCACGTTTAACTTCATATTTTAATATAAAATCGAAATAAGCACCATTACAAATAAATATAATACTATCATTTACACTGGTATTAACAACAGATATGTGCACATCATACTGAATCAAATACGACGAATGGAACGAGTATCGAATGATGCTTTATTAAAAGCGCGCATAAATAACGAGTAAAGAAAGAAAAAAGAGGAATGCCGCAAAAGGGACATGATGCAGAAAGAGAGAGCTGGAGAGAGACTGGAGAGCAATTCCACACATCCGCGCGTGTGTTCACCATCAACCACGATAACACAAGTGGTCCAAATGACCGGTTGCTGCGTTAAATGGTGAACATGATGTAAAGTAGCGAAACTTAATACCCGTTCACGCCGCAAAAGGGGCCGGGCTGGACCAAGGAAAGGTGTGACGAAAGAGGAGGCACACTACGTCATAGCCAGGCCATTGACTAGAGGAAAGCAGAACAGGGCAGTTAATACGCATGAATAGTCGCGAGGATATGGTAAAGCGGGAAAGTGGATAGTAACAGGGATGAGGAAGAGGAGAGGGACATGATAAATAATGAAAGGGAAGTCGAGGAGGAGGAGAGCAGGGATGATTACTGGAAAAGTAAAGGAAATCGACCAACACATATAATAAGAATACAAGAATAAACCAAGTAGCAATAACAAAGACTCGCAATGAAATGGAAAAAGGAATGAATGAGGAATAGGAATGATAAATAATAACAATAATAACACGAGAGATGAATAGCGTATACTAATTAGACTGATAATACTGATGATAATAGCAATAAGAGTAAGAGTAATAGTGAGTAAATAATAAGAGATAGTAATCAGTATAGGCTATTCATCATATAGTCCACATGAAAGGTTAACATATATATATATATGCAATCCAATTGATTCTATTTACAATGGATGGATTGCCATTGATTAACCTTGAGCGGATACGGGTGCTTTTGTTTTTAGTTCTGTTTCCTCTACAAATAATTGAACCTTCATTAATCCGGTATCCATTGATTTCATAGGAATTAATTTTGCTGATGATCAGGGCATAGAGCATCCTTTGGTTGGTCATCTGGTACCCAAGGGAATCCATTCTATTGTGATTTTATATGAGTTATACTCGCTATTATCTAATACACATAATGATTGATTGATGATTGCTAATTACCTGTGTAGCCGATGGGTACCATCATTCAATTGTAATACAAGGGCAAATGTGCAATCTATATCATATTCACGAGTGATTAGCCAAGGTAGACTATTGAGTATTGTTAGCAAGCATCAACATACCAGGTGGATTTGGATGTAATACTGCATCGCATAAGCTGATCTTTAATAGGAATGCACGTAGATAGGCCTCAACATCGGCTGCGGTCAATCCACCTTCCGCACTAGTAGTTAAGAAATGATTATGAGCTAATTAGCGGAACTATACGAGGAATAATCGATCATATCGGTGGCAATACTTACACAGCTTCCTTATCGATAGATTTAGGATCGATCAACGCGTCAATCTCGAATACAAATCGCTCCACCGGGGTATAGGCCTTATTAACCACAACAAGACATATACGTTCCACGGCACCCTAGTAACAATAGGATAAACCAATAAATGTGATTAGATCAACGATAACACGATGCACTCCCTTACATATGGGTACATAAACATATGTGTAGTAATCTATATATGTATACGCATACCTTTTCCAGATCAGGACGGCAGGCTCGAATCATATCCTTGACGTATTCCACGAGTTCAGGGTGACGAGCAACATGAACTGGTACGTTGTATTTCTTTTGACGTTCGAAAAGATCTAATAGTGTACAGATATGAATATATACAGTAATAAAAAAAAGATAAAAAAACTAAATGTCTATTTCTACTTACGTGGTGGATAAAGCTCGCGTATGTATAGTATCATATGGATAGCCGTTTCCACTTGATAATGCATATATAATTAGCTTATGATACTATTTCATCGAATCAAGCATTCGATAGACTAGTATACTTACGAAAATCACATACAACATCGACCGTTTCTAAACACGAATCAAGCAAGCAGATGAGTATAAATTGGACTGACTGTAATTCAACACGATTACCTACCAGCATAATTGAGTATTTGTGACTCAGTAGTCGCCATGATATTCAATCTTTTAGTTATTTGCTAAGCAAAGGTATGTTTCAATACAATGAATGGTATAGAGGAAGAGAAAGAGAGAGAGCGAGAAATATAGTAAGGAGATAGTCGGTAATGTTAGAGTGAGCGGCGTTATATACACTATACCGGGACAAATAAGACAAGTGAAAAGGGAGAAAGAAAGAGAAAGAGAGAAGGAGAGAGAGAGAGAGACAGAGGTGGGGGAGAGCGCATTGATGACGACAATTAAGCTGGGATTGTGTTGCCCATCTACTTGGCATATGACAGTAAATCGATGATAACCACACACACACACACATGTCACCATTTTCATGTCCAAAGTGGTGCATACTTTTATTATTATTAGCAATAGTAGTAGTAGCTCACTTGCATATACCTCTTTACTATAATGATTTGTTCCGATGCCGAGCATCCCATAAAAATGACGAAATTACATGGTATCGGTACTCCCGTTAACACCACCTATGACTAGGAGTGTATATTTGTGTACAAATGGCTACACCTATAAGTATGCGTGTATGTATGTGCCTACATGGTAATAATCGTTTAAGAGCCGGCCAGGCAGTATTATCACATGACATGAACGTGACAAATGTCTGGACAATATGGCATGACATGATAAATCATCATGTTTAGCTGCATCATTCATTGCCACGCGTATTAAACAAAGCGTAAAAAATGACTTGTACACTCTAACTTTCTTTGTTGTAATTCCAACAGAAAGACATTATTGCATATCATTGGATTTACCATTATCTACGAATGAATACACGAGTCATGTATTAGTATCATGAGATATCCTAGTGTGATTATGTGTTATTACTCATTATGACTACGAACTATACTCGATTGCTTCTTGAGCTGTTTTTAACTTCAGATCAAGCGTATAATTAACTTTATTCAATAAAACAATTATAGCATCACTATCGAGAATGAATCATTATTGGTCGTTTTGGTAATGCTTGTGATGAGTTCTTATTTTCTAATCGAAAATCTTGGCAGTCTACGGCCGCTTAGCTATGAAATACGAAATAGCAATAGTTGGCCTTTCTCATTCGCTCATTCTTTGTATATTTATGGTAAGCAATGGATTTATTCATAATTCTAATGTAAGCGGTGTTTCGTTTGCCGAGTCGCTTTCTATCTGACTTTCTATCTGACTTTCTATCTATCCTTCTAGCTTCTAACTACTACAGTCTTCATACGCACTTACAAGCTCACAATATTATCGCATCAACCTTCTTTCTTTCCTTCTTCTTTCTTCTTCTCAAGTATCGTATTCTCTCACCGTCAAACTTTCATTGTAACGTGCACTTACTTATTCCTTGTTTATCGACATACTTGCATATCATTCTTGCCTTTTTTGTTTTAGTTATTTACATTACCACTTATTTTCATGCTGAATGTCAAATCACTTGGTCAGATAGGTCCAGCAATACGTCGCTGGTTATTGGGCACCACCGAGTCTGAACGACGAGAAATTAAAATAGCCAAAGGTAGTTTATTCGTAACTTATCTGCATTGCTAGTAGCTAATGGCAGTAATTTCTACTCTTTATATACGTAGTCGCCTCTTATTTGGACTTACAGGGTGTGGAGACCACGGTTGAAGAACGAGAACGGGCACTTGAACGATTTAACTGGGATGTATCGGCGAGTGTAGCCTACCTGGAAAGTATGGCTTTAGCGAAAGCTGGCGTACTACTACCCATTATGGAGAATGTACCAATAAGTGGTATTGAAAACTTTAACGGTACCAGCTGCTACATAGGTTAGTACTAACTACTACTACTACTACTACTACTACTAGAACGTATTTAATGAACATCCGCTTATTGAATATACAACACTCGTAGATAGCCTACTATTTGCCATGTTCGGCTGTCAAGATGCATTCGATGCCCTATTGCAACCTCGTTCTCTATCACATCCATTGGCCACTCGTGTACAGATAACCTGTCGAGTCATTGTCAATCAGTTACGAGCGGGACAATCGGTGGCACGCCCTACAGTACGCCAATTGTGCGAGGATCTAGCAGCGTGTGGCTGGCGAGGAGTTCGACTATCACCACCCATGACTGCCATGACACATCTAGCAATGTCAGGTCGTAGTTTCGGTGGTAGTAGTGGTGGTATGACTTTATTGCGCATCAGCACCTGCCAACGCCACGACTACAACAACTACAACAGCAACTACTACTAGTAATAATCGTGTAGAAACTATAGTAAAATCGGACTTTGATAACACATCATCATCATCGGCATTGTCATCGACATCATCGTCGGCTGGCTCGTCATCCAATGCTACACCATCTAATTCTATACCTTCTTCTTCTTCTTTGTCAGGACCACCATTTATAACCACAACCCAGGAGGATGCGGGTGAACTATTCATGTTTCTAACAGATTTACTTGAACTGCCCTATCTACCATTTCAAGTTCGTATGTTACATACAGGTCGTTCCGATACAGATGATAATCGACTAGTTACAGAGCGACTACTTCAGTTGGCAATACCCGATAATGAAGATGACAAAGACAAGCGAATGACGCATAAATTAGCGGCAGAACGTAAAAAAAGCTATCGTCGAAATGAGAAACATAATAGCAATGGCAACAACAACAACAACATCTACACTAGTAATTCAGCATCATGGTTTGGTCAACGTATCATCAATGGTATTGGTGGTGGCGAATCATCGAATGAACCCATCTCACTTGAACGCCTATTGACTATGCATTTCTTTGGTACGCGTGTTGAAGGATTACGTCGACGTAAATTGAAGCAAATCAATCAAGAACCAAAAGTTAATATCAATTCAAATGAACATGACCCATCATCAGCAGTGAATGATGTAGATGAAGATAACAATGGCAATACAATTGAAACAACCATGCCATTAATGCCACAACTAGTAGAGATCTTACGACGATCCGGATCAATCTCCTCGATTATTCAATTGGATGCATGGTCCGCTCTATCCATGCTACCATTCTGGTCTGCCGAGAATGAGTCGGGTCAGCGTACAGCCGCACAATCGGCACATTTCCCTGATCGACGTATTCTCCTACCGATGATGCTTAAACGCTACCGACAAACATTGACCGGTCGATGGATACGCTCTAGTAGACGGGTAATTGTACCAGAGGAACTTGATTTTACTCCATTTGTTACACATACAGATACAGAATCTAGCAATGGTCATCGTGTACAATATCGACTCACCCTACAAGCAGTCGTATGTCATCGTGGTGCCTCACTCGATCGTGGTCATTATGTAGCCTATTGTCGTCAATACATTTCAAATAGTATGATGACATCAGCCATTACTCATAGTAATAGTAATAGTAATAGTAGTGAAAGTTGGCAAAGTGCACGTTCCTCTACCTTACCACATATGAGTACGCCATCTTCATCACTACAATCTCAACATCAACAGCAGCAGAATAAGAATGATGATATCCACAATAGTAATGCACATGCAAAGCAACAAGATGGTACATCAACATCAACTAATAAGAAGTCGATGGATGTACAACGACATGATCAGCTACCTAGTAATAATCATTCTTCTTCTTATCCTCGAAATAAGAAGCATACAGAATCGTCACTATCCTCGCCGATAGTCAATTCGACTTGCACTAGTACATTAACTGAACGTGATAGTCAATGGTTACGTATGGATGACACGGCATCTGAAACTAGTCGTGTACGTGTCATGTCCACGGAAGCTGCCTTCAAGGAAATTGATCACGATGCCTATTTACTATTCTATCATCTTACACCAATTAGTATGAATGAGTCTATGCCAGCCGTATTGCCTAGACGAATGCAAATTGGTCGTGAACACACTATATAATTAGTTGTTATAGTAGTATTTTTGTACCTTTAGATTATTAATAAACTATACACATCGAGTATACACAATATATTGCAAATCATACTGATTTCATTTTATTTACTGTTTATCCGCAATAGGATTGGCATGAATAGTTACAGAGCGTATACGGATCTCCTGTATCGGTCGATTCTTCTGATCTACCGGTACTTTCTCCAGGGCATCAAGGGTTGTGTCAGCACCATCGATTACCCTAATAACATGACAGGTTCATTGTTGATATCCATTTTTACATTAGACCTGATTACTTACTTGCCAAATATCGTATATTTCGTGTCTAAATGAGTTTGTTTACCGTAGGTAATAAAGAACTGAGATCCATTCGTATCCGGTCCAGAATTAGCCATACTTACGATACCGCGTGCATTATGCTAATTACAGCATTGTTAATGTTATTCATAGCACATCAAGTTAATAGGATGACGAGTATCTCAATCTACCTTTAGCGTTGAGCGAATCTCATCCTCGAATTTACGACCCCAAATGGAATTACCACCCTTGCCAGTGCCTATTACATTATCAATATCATGTCATGTATATTATTCATTATTGTTTACGAGTATTTACCTGTAGGATCGCCTGTCTAAGTATAGGAATAGTTGATGTATGTCAGTATACGTATAGAAAGATAGAACTCTATTAACGCTTACTTGAACCATGAATCCTGCAATATTCCTAGGTGACAGTGTTATTTCTTGTTACCACTCTATTATTATCTCTACATACCTATGGAATAGTACATTGTCATAGTAGCCGCTGGCACAAAGAGCCAAAAAGTTCTACAGCACAAGATAAGTGCATGCTTAAACGCGTAATAATTACAAATAAATTACCTCTGCGGCTTTTGGTACTGCTTCACAAAATACTTCAATCTTAAGATCACCTAGATCTGTATGCAGTGTAACCGACTATTCATACAATACGTAAACCATTAGCTTGTATGAATAATAGTCGATATAGAAATGGAAGCGTAGTGACATAGCACTTACCATTGTAGTAAAGAAAATGAAAACAAGTAGAAATGTGAATTCCACATTCAAGAGTCCGTTTGCGTTTTTTCTTTTTTTTCTTTCTTATTACTTTATTATCAAAGACCACTTTGCTAGATTTCAACTATGGACGACGTTTATCGATTGAGTGATAGTGATGCAGCAGTATCTGACGAGGAAGAAACACTGGAACAGTTGGAGAAAGGACAACAACGTAAACGTACTACAATGAGTGATTCCGAAGATGATATGAGTAGTGAAGATAATACGGATATGGAGGATACAATGAATAATGACATTGAAGATGAAGAAGATGAAGATGAAGATATGGAAATGATGGATGAATCTACGAGTAACGATGGTAAACGTAAGAAATCGAATATCGTTAAAGGATTGACATCCGAGGAATTGGAGCACTATAAGAAGGCGCAGGAACGTTCAGGTCTCGTTTATTTATCGCGTATTCCACCATTTATGAAGCCACATAAGATACGTCACTTACTATCGCAGTATGGTCATATTGGACGTATTTACCTTGCACCAGAAGGTAAGAAGCATTGGTTATTACTATAAATAGATGGATAGATACTAATCTACGAGTGGATAGATGAACATGCACGTAAACGACGACGACGTATGGGTGGCAATAGGAAACTAATGTTCACTGAGGGTTGGGTAGAGTTTAAAGACAAGGGTATTGCTAAACAAGTGGCCAAATCACTTAATGCACAACCCATTGGTAAGTTAAACAAGCAGTATATCAATATATATAAAATTACTAATAGATGGTATTATTATTAGGTGGTAGTGGTCATAAACGTGGTTTTTATCAACATGATTTATGGAATATTAAATATCTACCAAAATTCAAATGGAATCACTTGACTGAACGTATAGGTAATACTAGTATATATATATGTATAGTTCATGCATTTATTAATATGGTCGATGTATGTTATTTGTGAATTATAGCTTATGAACGAGCAGCACGACAACAACGAATGCAAACGGAATTGGAACAGGCACGACGTGAGAATAAGCTTTACCTACAGAATGTGGAGCGTGGTCAATTGCTTGATACGATAAGAACGAGGAAACAAGAGCGTAAAACGAAGAAATCAACTAGCACATCTACCAATGCATCAGTATCTCGTATAGATCCGAATATGGAGCGTGTACACCGTACCTTCCGACAGAAATCCGTTGTCAAGAGTGAAGTTGATGCCGAGAAACAAAGCATGAAGAAGTCGAAGAAGCAGAGTTCAACGCATCCACCACTAAAGTAGACTCGCAAGTGGCATCCGTATTAGCCAAGCTATTCTAACACTTTTAACTACGTGCTCTCCTCTCTCATTACATCATTGAACACACGAGATATATTCATTGCTATTTCCAATTACTTTATTATAATAATTACAATAAATCAAATACTTATTATTCAAATGGATTAGCTAATAGCATCTTAATGTCAGGTGGTGATGTCGTCTTGTCTACCATAATCCATACAGACACTTTAGTAAATACTCTTAATACTTGTGGTTGTCCATATGATTCTGGTACTGCAGTTCCACTCTTCTACTTTCTTCTCCTCTACTTCTTTCTTCACTTCTTCTACTTCTGCTTCTTCTTTCGATGTTCATGAATTAATGCCAATGGATCCACAATGTCCTCTTCTCTATCTGTAACAAATCGTACTGTATCATCGATATCATCTACAGCATTGTCAAGAGGGTCGACAATATCGATCGTGTCATATTCTCTTCGTTCTTGTTTGATTCCTTTGTAGTGTCACTGATGGATTGTCCAGCTAATACTGATTTGACGTATTGTGGTGTAATGACTGCATCGGATTTCCACCATAATGTTTGAGTTTGACTCGCTTCATTCCAAATGGATCGATGTAATGGTAGCCATTCAAATACACACGCTGTTCAATATCATACTCCATGATGGATACACGAACCGATCTGTCAAGTACTTCAAGGATAATCGCATCTTTGCGTAGTAATCCACGTGTGGTCTGACCGACAAGTCGATCCAGGTAAAGTGCAAGGTAAAGCATACTACTAGCATCTTGTGCCTTCTTTGCTCTATCCTTGCCGTAATTACATTGTCTCGCCAATTGTCGCATCTTCTCGGTGGAAAGCGAATATTCCTTAACCGGATTTGCTTCTCTTAGCCAGGTTGGCATGGATTTCGCTATCAGCATCATCATTAATATCGCTGTTAATATCGCTATTGTCATTATAGACACTTACCAGGTTGACTATTACTTGCGCTGCCATTCTTGGATGGATTACTCGTGATACTGGCAGCTAATAATCGGTGAACGATAAGATCAGCGTATCGTCTAATAGGCGAAGTGAAATGCGTATACAATGGAGCATTCAACGCATAATGATGATATTGTGTAATTCCAGGGCACCTGTACAGAAATATCTAGCTCGTCGCATTGACTTGACACATAGACAGCAAAGCACCTAAGTAGTACATGGTAAAGGGGTTAGCACTACTTGCTATTATATACAATGATGGATAACCGAAAAGAGCACTTACATGAGCTATTTCTGGATCTTTAATAGATGCTAGTGATTCTTGTAAGCTACTACTGGAACTACCATCGATGTCGTAGCCTAATTGTTGGGATAACTCGGTGAATGATTCCATACGACGTGCAATAGGTGGTGCATGTCGACGAAGTAACGCTTGTTCAGGAAAAGTGACCGCAATACGTTTGGCCACACTTATATTGGCCAGTAACATAAACTAGATGGAATAGTGTGATATCACATCGTTATAATGAGTGTAATGTACGCACGTCTATTCTATATAGAAAGTAACTTACCTCTTCAATCATGAAATGACTCTCTTTACGTTCATATACTCGACAATCGATCGGACTGCCTTGATCGTCCAGATCGAATGATAGTTTAACCGAGTGAATACTCACTGCACCATTTTCATATCGTTGTTTACGCAATCCTTGAGCCAGTTTCTGTCATAGTTATCATAGTGTTAATAGGTAGTTTATTGTTATATGCATGTCACTTACATGGAATAAACGAATATCCTCTGCTATTTGTGTGGCCGAGTGTGATTTATCGATCTTTATGTCATCCGGTAACTCGTTGCCCTCAATCGCCATTTGTGCGTGTTCATACGACAATTGACAACATGATCGAATAATCGTTCTACCAAACCATGTATCCAATATTTTACCTTCAGGTGTCATATGCCAAATAACAGAAAATGCCAGTCTATCATAATACAATGTTATATTGTGTTTACAATAACAATATGATTAGTCGATATTACGATTACACTACAACAAAACTACTTGCCTATCTACACCCGGTTGAAGACTACACAGTTGTTCGCATAGTAAAGGTGGTAACATAGGAATGGCTAATTATATATATATATATATATAGTTGTTAGTGTTCTATGCAAAGAACTTCACTTCATTATAACATACCTTTATCCACTAAATACGTAGTGGTAGCACGTTTCTGTGCCTCGTCATCCAATGCCGTTTGCGGTAATACGAAATGGGATACATCGGCAATATGAACACCAATTGAATAGTTGCCATTCTCATTTCTATCATGTCTACAGTGTTAGTAATGATAGAATAACAACAATGACTAAACGCGTATCAATCTACCTTGTACACGATATGGCATCATCAAGATCCTTGGCTGTAGCCGGATCAACCTATGATTACGAGATTAGCTAAATGTTCTATCTCTATAGATCAATTATACATGAATCAATTACCGTGAAAACACTGAATGATCGCATGTCATATCGATTGGCTAGTTCGGTGTCGGGTATCGACCATGGCTATAGTAAACACAAGTAGAGATATTGTAGTTATAATCGTCGTATTATTCTATCAATTCATACTATAAATGACATACCAATGAGGGTAGACTGTTCAACAAGGCTTGTGGAAATGGTGCCAATCTCACTTGTGCATTAATGAGTAGCATTTTCGTTTCAGTCTCCAGTTGACCGGGTGATCCTAATAGATCAACTACTTGAGCTAATGGATTCATATGACTAAGTGGCCATCGAGTAACTTTAACCTAGAGGATAGATGTAGATATTAGGGTTATAATACTAACATGAATACACATTATATGGTATATCTTACCGTAAACAACAAGTTATTTATCGCATTCGTGTTATTTAACACTATTTGAATTTGTTTAGGTATTTGTTCATTAGGTACTAGCATCATTGGAATAAGTTTATCCGTCTACATTATATCTACATTAGTATATTATACAGCTTGGTTATAATAAGTAATAACTTACTGGTTTAAACCACCAATGAACAGGTGATGCACTTGTATTTGCATTATTGTCATCATTATTTGAAGTATCCTGCGTCACTCGAGTCTTACTCAATGTACTATTATCGAACAATTAGCTTCTTCATTATTACTAGTATTACTAGTAGTAGTAACTTACCCTACAAACAGTCGTTGTGTATTACTGTAAACAATGCCCACTACCTTTCCCCATAAGGATGGTTCTATTCAACAATGTTTATAATCAGTTAATATATCAATACTAATACTACTAATATCAATATCAATTACCATTTAGACTGCCACCTCCTCCTACTACATCACCATCACCATATCGTTGACGACGTTGCTGTTCCGCGTTCAATTTCGACTTTTTGGCTTCCTTTCGTTCTTGATCAGTCAATAATGCTACTGCTACCGTATCACCATCCATGGCTCTATTACGAAGTGAATGACCAAATATGAATATATCATAATCCTCATAACCATCCACGGTTACGTAGGCTTCACTACGCGATCGTTGACTAACACGTAGTTTGCCCTCCACCAATTGACCGGATCGTAGACCTGCTGCCACTTCATCCTGACTATAATGCTGTGTAAATAGAGTTCGTCGTGATGACTGTTTACGCACATTTCCTTTATTGGCACCGGATGCCGATTTATCGGTTGATTTCATCGATGTGGCAGTGGTAGTAGTAGTCGTCGTCGTCGTCCTAGATGAGATACCCGAGTGTTGCAATGCACGCTTGGCCATTCTAGCTGCTCCTTGGGCAAGATGACTACTGGAAGTGCGGCGACTGTATTGCGCACCTTCTTTGAAGTCGACAATTGCTCATAGGATATTACCTCACTCGATTCTACCACTATCTTTTCTTCACTTGCTGCTTGTTTCTTCTTATTGGCAGCCTTCGTGGCTTTGCTACGTTTCTTTCCTTTCTTCTCGGTAGTGGCATTCTCCTCATCTACAAGCACTTCATCATGTGTTGCTGATTTGATCAAATCAAAAGGTGTAGTTGTAACAAACTGAATAGGAGCTGCTGCTGCTGTCGATTTCTCAGCATCATTGTTATCGTTGACAGATGGTTTAACTTGTAGTTTAGCGGTCGCTTTCTTCTCTCGTCTCATCTTGCTTTTAGACTTTACAACATTAAACTGAGCAGGTGGCGGTTCAAATCGATGACTCTTTGGTGGATCCGGTCTTTGTTCTCGCCTCGACTCTTTTGTACTTAGTAGCAATGAGGTCGATTCCTGTTGCTTAGCCGTACTAACCAGTTCACTGTATTCAATAACGACTTCAGGTTCACTAGACGTAGTAGCAGTAGTAGCAACAGCTGCTGTTTCAGGCTCATTGTCATTGGATGTCGCATCAGGTAATGAGGTGGATTTAGGCTTCTTTGATTTTTTCTTCTTTGGTTTATTAGCCGCTTTCTTCTTGGTAGTCGCTAATGCTGATGAACCGGCATCATTATCGTCTACTACTTGACTAGCCAATGTAGGTTTATCTTCATCACCCGTACTAGTTACTGCTATAACAACACCTAGATCCTCTTCAGTAGTTTCATCTAGAGATACGCTGGATTTTCCTTTATCTTTAGTCACCGGCTGCTTCTTTGTCTTTTTCTTCTTTGTCTTATTCTTCTTCTTAGCTGTTTCTGTCTCAGTATTCTGTTTCGAATCAGTAATACCTTCTTGTGAGGAAGAAGCTGTTGTTGTTGTCTCTCCAAGAAGTGATTGACCTAGTACATCCTTATTGGACGGAGAAGGAGTAATTTCGTCTGTCATGACGGATAACGTTGCTGTATTGAGTAACTCGTATATATATATATAATAGAATCCTATAGTAAATAGTACAAGAATCAATCAAGCAGTTGTTCAAAGTAATAGTTGGAATGAACAATAAAAGAAAAAGAAAGATAAAATGTAGAGTAGAAAAGTTCGTACTTGTGTATACGTGTACTACTTCATTAATATTTACTGATAATGATGATGATGATAATAGTCATACATGCTATTTTTATTAAATATTACTAGTTTGTTATAGTATATACAATCCTAATTGTAAGCTTCTTACTTGTCTGTTAGTTAATGCATGACTATGCTGTACCTTAGATAGACTACTATCTAACATCATACACTCGCATCATTGATAGGACATGAGTGAATTATCAACTTGACTCATTCTACAAATGGTTCACGACGGAATTGTTAGAAACAATTAACCGGTGACTCACTATTATAATCGTATATATAGTAGATGAGGGATATCCCTAGAAGCAACATGTACTATTCCATGTAGAGTATGCAATATGACTCATTATTAGTGTGATTTGGGTATAAAGTGGCTTAGCTAATAGTGCAAGAAATACGATATTGTTTCTACATCATCGTGCGTTATTCTTTTGACTACACATTTAGTAGTGACTCTTTATTAACCCTTTAAACGCATCACACATTTCTATAAGTTTATCGTTTCACTCCTCCTTCTTTTTCTTCCTCTTTACTCGTGCATACATCTTGTAGTATTAACTTGTATTCAAACATTAGTAAAGTCATGTTGTCGCAACAGCCACACCAGCATACACGCTCGGCATTATGTCGCTTTTATAATCAACAACCTAGTGGCTGTTTGAAAGGAGACAACTGTCCCTATCAACATATTGCAGCTGACAGCAATTCAACTGAATCTAATAGACATGCCAATTTGAACGACGTTAAATCGTCCAAACGTTCAACTATATGCCGTTACTATCGACGTAATGGTAAATGCAATCGAGGTGATCGATGTCATTTCCTACATGACACGATAGATACACCAACAGCATCATCATCATCAACTGGTGAAGATACTCAAACAATACTGGAACGTAGTATTACACAGAAATTAACATCTCATTATGGTGATCAATTCAAAGGTTTAATGTAAGTAACACGACTATATCATTAATAGTTACAATGTTGCTAACTGTATAAACAATATAAAGTAAAAGCAAGAAAAATCCCGAGAATGAACATGATACATCATCATTAGGAAAGCGTTGCACTACTACAACTGCACATCTCTGTTTGTACCGACAGATCCGATTTCTCATTTGATTTAGAAATACTTGATATATCATTAGATATTACTATTCCAACTACTAGTAATAATAGTAGTAGTAGTAAGCATGAAAAGGAATGTCGTGATCTAACATCGTATGAGTTACAACTACAAGTACTCAATAAGGATATACCATTTGGTATTGCTCGGTAAGTTGTAATGTAATTACAATATGACTTGTAACTAATCATCATGAATGATAATATACAGTAACATTGAAGTATCATTCCATCAACATGTACGTCAAAACTCGAATCAAACGATATGTGCACAACTGGACTGGTTGATTAATGGACTCGAGCGATTACTCCAATTACCAAGTGCTTCGGCATTCAAGTTTGTAGCCTTGAAACCAGCTGAGAGATCACAAACATCAGATGATAAAGCGACAGCTGTACAAACAGCAGCAACATCATCATCATCATCATCGGTAAGTAGTTGGCAATGAATTCACTGCCGTTCCTATATCCTTATTAACATGCTTACTTCATAGACATCAACCGATATCAATCCTATGGCAAGAGGAGGAGAGAGAAGACAGAAGGAGTTGAAGCAGATTGAACGACGATTCCGTTCCAGCATTGAATGGATTAGTAAATCATCATCAACATCTAATGTCAATGATCAAACTGCAGATCAATTCCAATTGACTATTAGACCTACAGACCCTGATTATAAACATCCTTACTTGACTCTACAATTGAACATTCGATTACCGATTAATTACCCAGATTCATCCTTACAACTTAGGATTGTTAATAAGGAAATGCCACGAGAGAAAGCAAGGTGAGGAATAGAATGACAGTTATTGGCATATGATACTATCATTATTAATATAGAACGGTGGAACATGCATTCCATCAACATTTCAAAACATCAGAGTACATTATCGATATTACGTGCTCTTAATGGTTAGATCATCAGTTGAATGATTTACTTGCCTTGCCTGGTCGATTGGAAAGTGATGAGGAAGAGGAGGAAGATGAAGAGAATGTTGTCAATAAGACAGCAATGAAATTGACAACCCTAACATTGGCCGGTCAATCACCGATTAATAAATCGACTAGCAAGCAGAAGAAGGGTTATGACAGCGATGAGTATAGTAATAATACTACTGATACAGATGACTCGGATACACCGGCTGAATTAGCAGATACCATGATGACAACACCCATTCGACGTGGAACAGAGATTAAATGGATCAAGGGTGAGAGAAAGGGTATTGAGTTTTTGAGATGTACCTCATTGAATCTATCCCTACAATGTGGTCGATGTCGTCGTCCATTTGATGTTAAGGGATTGAAAGGTGCAACCACGGCACAAAGTGGCGAGAAACACATGGCATGCGGTGTATGTCGTAATACAATGAGTATTCGATATCGTGCTGGTAAGTTCACAAATGATGCATCTTTATTCATATAGATGTATAACCATATACATTACTCTATTATTATAGATGCGGTTCATGATGGATCAGCCACACTTGGTTATCTCGATCTTGACGGATGTCGAGTAGTTGATATGCTGCCGTGTAGTTTTGCCATTACATGTGATGGTTGCAGTCTAGAACAAACACCGATATCACTCGCTAATCTACCGCGTGGTCAACCCACCACCGTGTTCTGTCGTGGTTGTCATCATCCTATGACGCTTAATGTTGATCAGATTAAATTTCAACGTCTTACCCTTACTGGTATTGCCACAGCCAAAGATGCTACCGATATCAATGCTATTGAGACAGTAGGTGGACTACAAGCACGTCAACGACTCAAGGATACCGTAAAGGATTACGCACCTGGCAAGGTAAACTATTTCATCTATCTACATATACATGGTTTGAGTCTAACAAATGTGTATTCCTCGTCACATCTATCTAGCCATTACCAGAGCACGGTACATGTAAGCACTATCGTCGATCACATCGATGGATGCGTTTCCCATGTTGTGGTAAATGTAAGTACTACTACATAACATATATATATATATCTATGTATATCTAATTCATTTGTCTTATTAACAGGCTATCCATGTGATGTTTGTCATGATACATCAGAGGATCATCAACATGAGGTAAGTATTCATATTTATTTTTACATATACATATACGAATTAGTAATAACCATGATACTTGTACTTGCTTATTACTATTATTACTATTACAGCGTGCCAATCGTATGATATGTGGCTATTGCTCGTTAGAACAACCATTTGCCGATCGAGTTTGTCCGTGTGGTGCAGTAATGGGCCATCAGAAACAGCGCGAATTCTGGGAGGGTGGTTCAGGCATGCGAAATCGTACACAAATGAATCGTCGAGTAAGTTACATCATTACTAGTAGTAGTAGTAAAGGTACTAAAGATATTAATATTAGGATCCACACAAGTATAAGGGTACACTAAAGACAGTTTCGAAGAAGAAACAACAACTGCAATAGTAGTAGTTGAAATGAATCTAGTATATCTCATTATTATCACTTGTCATTATTCAATAAATATACATTGTGATATATGTTCAGTTTATTATAGTGCTAGATAATAAAATGACATTAGAGTCCTTGTCCACGACCTGTCAGAAATCGAATTAGATCATATTAGTAGCGACACCTAAACACCAACGACGCTGAGCATCGTGACAAATGCCGCACTATGTCGTTCAAAGAACTGCGCTAGATCCGCCAATGGTGTATCCGGTGTGATTACCTGATAGTGACGACGACGTCCTCCCGTAAAACGATGCATCCATTGTTTAACGGGATCGGTGGCAGCCATCGCGTTACTCTCTAGTATAGCGCGTAGATCAGCATCATACACGAATCCAATCATTTTACGATGTTCATCAAGTACTGGTAATTGAGAGAATTCACGCTCTGTCATTTGATCCAACGTGTCCATGAGTGAGGTCGTTTCACGTACGGTAACCGCTGCCGACAATTGAAGATCCTCGACACTTGCACCGCGATATTTCTCCAATGCTTGATGTTGTATCTCCCGTAGAAGAGCCGTTCCAGCCAGGTCATGCTTCATTAGCCATTCATCATTCAATAAGGTGGTTGGATAATAGGTGGCCGAGTCATTAATAATCACTAGTAGCTTGTGTGTTTCATTTGACTGATGATACTGACGAGCTGCAGCGACAACTGCACCACCCGATGGACCTATATAGTCAGATGAGTGAATAGGTGATTAGTTTCTTTCTTTTTCTATTACTCAAATGACATCACTACATTACCGCATAGAACACCGAATTGACGAATTAGTTCTCGTGTGGTAGAGTAGGCCTCTTGATCGGAAATGTGTATCCATTGATCGACATTAGTCTGAGTAATGTGTGGTGTGGCCAATTCAGTGCCTATATCTTCAATCATCCATGTCTAGTATCATTCATTGTATCTAGTAATCAGCATGTTGCAGTAATAGTGTATATATTATAAGTACATACTCGTTGAACTATATTATTACTGTTGTTGTCATTCTGCGATACTGTTGCACCTTCAGGTAATACACCAATAATCTAATGTAATCAATCAATCAATCAATATACAGTCATCATTTACATTCTATTCTAATCGATATTACCTTAATATTTGGATATTTTACTTTTAACAATGCACTTAGTCCATTAATTGTTCCTAATAATGAATTACAAATGATTATTATTAAGTTAATAGATTATTTATAGCAACTTACCTCCTGATTCTACACCTATAAATACTGCATCAATCTCGAGACATGTAGCAATAATCTCTTGACTCATTGTATGATAGATATCATGCGGTAGAAATGATTGAGCTGTCTAAGAGTGAATAGATGTCATTAGAATGTAGTAATATAATTATACTAGTGTTTGCTTACCTCATCGACGAGTAGGGCATTCGGCATACTTGAAGCGATACGACGTGCTACGGCGAAACAACTCTCGTCAGAGTCTCGACGTACATTGGGTGTTCGTATTATCTCGACGCCTTGTGCTTTCAACAAGTGAATACGGTCATAACTAGTACTTTCGGGTATTACTGCAATGACACGAATACCAAACTGGCTAGCACGCGCAGCAAGTGCAATAGCTTGCTAATAGTTTAGTAACATATCGATTATATTGTCACTTTATCAACAGTAATACTTACCGAGATTACCGGTAGTTGGCACAACAAGTGTTTGCTTCCCTTCAAGTTTACCCTTGGACCGATAAGCTATATGAGTATACGTAGTTATTAGCTTTGCTTACTCATTCTATTCGCGTTATAGTATCGCTTACTGTTTAATAGCCAGTCAGCAACACGGTCTTTAATAGAGCCCGTAGGATTACGATACTCTAACTTGGCACGTAGTAGATTGTCCTCTTTTAATTCATTGAGTGGAATAGTCACAATAGGAGTATTGCCCATCATTGTTATAATAATGATAGGAAAGAGAAAAGCACGAGTAGTCTTGTAGATATGAAAGAGTAGGGAAAGAAAGTCAGTAATCGATGTGCCATTACACTAATCTCTAGAGATAACAAATCAAAATCAGGTTTCTGTATCAACAAAGAAATGTAATATTGGTGTGACGTAACAGCAAGGCCTCAGTATATATAGGATGTTTACGTGTACGTTGCTGTAGGCTGTATCCATTCGCTTTCTCTCTCTCTTGCTCTCTTCTACTTTCTAGTTAGTGCTCAACTTACTTAAGCAATATGACTGTTACTCCAGTGATTGAAGGTGTCTGTCAAGTATCCAAGACGCGTGGATCCAAACCATTGAATATCGCGTATCAATTGCATGGCAATGGTGACAAACATGTATTGTTTATTAATGGTACGTATTATAAATGTGACACATCCATCTCGTGCTAATAGTAAATTAGGTAAAGGCGGTAATTTAGCTTTCTTCATACCACAAGCCAAGTCACTTGCCATGAAGGGATATCAAGTGTGCATATTTGACAATCGTGGTATTGGACAATCAGGTGAGTTATTACGTATGGCCATAGCGATATTGCTAGTTATTAATTATTCTGTATTATAGAGAAAGTAGAAGAGGAATTCACGTTAGTAATAGCTTGATCATTAAGCATGCTCTATACTAATGTCAGTGACTATTTAGCATGATGGATATGACGATCGATACCATCGAGCTATTGGATCATTTGGGATGGACATCCAATGTTCATCTCACTGGAATAAGCATGGGTGGCATGATTTCATTGCAACTATTGGCTCATTATCCGCAATACTTTGCTTCGGCTGCTTGATAAGCACTTCGGCAAATGTAAATGCAGAACATGTAAGAATCAATCGAATGATCATAGTAATAATGACATGTACTAACTTGCCATATAGAATAAGCATGTTCTACAAGCTCAAATGACACAGGCTGATTCAAATGATGTTGATGCCCATTTAAAAGTCTTGTTCCCCGAGGTAGGATACGTCGATAGTTCAATGATACATACATACATACATACGTAGTCAACTAACCTTTACTATTAGCATTGGTTGATGCACCTAGCACACTACGTCCTGGAAAGCTTAATCGAGATGTGGCAATCGAGGTAAATAAAAATAAGTGACTAAATAAAACATGCTGCTTATTTCAATTTTTACTATTAGCTATGCATGAATCCGATCATGATCCCAAATATCAATGGCAAACAAAAGCAGTCAGGCTCATTTAATTACAGAGGAACAGTTGCAACTATTTGCAATAGCAAGATACCAGTGCTAGTATGCACCGGTGATGAAGATGCCTTGGTAGTACCGGCTAATTCCGAGTACATTGCCAAGATGTTGCAAAGTCCATTGAAAGTGTTCAAGGGATGTGGCCATCTTATGAAGTACAAGAACCAGAGGAGTACAGCACAATGATTACGGAACATATTGATAAGGCCAGCAACCATCATAATGCATCTGTTACCAATGAATAATTTATGCATTGTCATGATAAATAAATTGAATATTTAATCTATCTATCATATATAAGTAGTAAGCCATTAGTAACTTGTAATATACTATCTATAATCAACTAATAAACAAGTAAACATTAAAGGGCAATCGTAGATTTATTAGGATACGCTACGATATAATAGGTAAAATTACAATTAGAATGATTCATTCTGAAATTGTCTTCTTCCAGGTGTTCTTGACGCAGATGTAATCGTGTTAACAAATCGATTAACGTGCACTTCACCCTGATCATCTGTAATGATAGCATCTGCTGGTTCCCAAGTTGGACGGAATGTCACCTTATACTCCACTTTCTATAATATTAAGAAACAATTAGTCATGTCATGATGTGTATGATTTGCATGCAAGATTACATACCCCTTGTCGTACACGAGCACCCACAACATCCTTAATAATGGCCGGTTGTGGTGATCCATCGGCTGTATGGGAAATACGTGAGCGTAACATTGATGTGCCTAATGACTGATCGGATATATTACGTCTTGCACTACTACTACTACTATTACGATGATGATGATGATGATGATGATGATTAGGAGGATCACTATTGAGTAGCCAGTTCTGTTGATTCTGTCGAGTATTAAATGGATTTGGTGTGGTTGCATTGGCTGTATTATCACTAAATACTCGATTTCGTTTCGATGATTGTTGATGATGATGTTGATGCTGTTGTTGTCGTGTGCCGTATATTTCATTCTCATTGAGTGTGTGTCGTCGTTTCTCCTCGTGTCTTTGTTGTTTAGCCGCTAATCCCAATACTTCACGATCATATGGATTAGCATCTGTAATATTGTGATCATAGTCATCATTAACATGGAATCAGGTTCAGGTAAGGGTGGAGCATTGTCTAATACTCGTGATAATCTACTCGTTGAACTATTGACAAGATCATCAATATTATTACGTAGTGTATTTTGATAGGATAAACGACGTGATGTTTCTGCTTGATATTCCTCATTTCTTAATGATTGTGCATCTAGACTAGTACGCCAAATATTTGCACGATTTGGTGTTGGTGTACGTGTTAACTCGCGACTTGGTGCAGATCGTGGTGTGGTAGATGATGCACCGATGAGATAGCGTAGTTTCTCCGGTGTCTTGTGGCTCGGTGAGGTAAATGCTTGTTTTCCCTTCGGTTGTCGATTACTCGATGGTAATACTGGACTATGCAATGTGAATGTCGCCTCTTCGGCTAATTGACCATCAACAGGTAAAGTCTCATAGGGATCTTCCTCGAAAGTGTCGCGTATAATTAATTGTCGTTTATTTGTTGCATTGTTCGATTCGTTCATTCCTGCATTCGACATGTAGCTCATATTTACCAGTTCTGCTTGTGGTTTCTGTGCAGATGTCGTTGTCGTATCAGTGGTATTTGCATTGGCTGCCTGGATATTCCTAGTAATTCTTGAGGTAAATGACGTTTTGGCTAGTTTATACTGTGGTGATCGTTCATCTATAGGAGTGCCGTATAGACCGTCGAATGTATTGACAGGTCGTTTAAATGGATTGAGCGGTGTTGAATGCATGGGATTAGTGGTGCTAATAGTGGTGGAGGTGGATGTCATTGCTGGTGTTATTGTATTTAATAGATTTGCTTCATCTTCTAGTTCAGGGGAGGGTATGCTTGATTCAGCTAATGCATTGTTGTTTAACGTGTCATTTGTTTCCTCACGCCTCACTGCTACTGGATGCGTAGTCTCAAGAAGAGACGGGGATGGTGCGGCATCTTGTAGTGCTTTCTGATGATTTCGTCTCTTCTCCACATGAGTTCGTTTATCTTCAAATCCAAGCAAGGCATATATCTCAGGATAGCGACATCGTACTCTAGTTGACATTGTTAATGCGTGTAATTGTAACTAGTCGATGTATACCGCAAACTTACCTGTCACGAATAGCAACTCCACTTCGCTTTAATTTGTAAACACTAGCGATATGTGCCCATTTAGCGCCAAACTAATAAATGAACAATATTAACGAGTGCTATTGATGTAAATAGTAAACATGTTCACCTACCTTCGTGACACCTTCATAAATGGCCGCATCCTCTTCAGATGTAAAAGGAACGCGAGTTCTATTCTTAATACGAAATCCATTTGGAGGCAATGGCCATTGATTAAACAATCTGTTGCCATTTTGTGCACTTATTGCTCCTGGATATAATCGTTTATACTCCAATGGAAATAGTAATTTAAATCTAGTAGATTAGTGATGATTAGTACGCGATATACAACATTATAGTATCTCCTAATGTCTACTCAACATACTCGGTGTGCAAGTCTTCACTTGTCATATCACCAAAATCAAATGCATTGTCATTCTTGATGGCATCCCAATCACCAACACCATGCTAATAATTAATATTAGTACTGCTATCAATCATCAGACCATTCAAGTTACTAAGCTTACTTTGACACATGCGCGTACAAGCATATTCTTTAGTTCATCCGTCCATATACTTGCGGTAGATGTAGTATGTGTATCTTCCGTCTGTTTATCTGTATCTGTATCTGTATTCGTTCCCTCCTCTTCATGCGTTTCTACCTGCAATATTTGTTTACTTTAGAAAATTACACGTGATATATGCTAGATATACACTACCTCATCTACTGCATGCTCCATATCTTCCTGCTCTTCTTCGCTCACTTCGTTCGTATTAGTCGACGACTTGTCGTTCTGATCCGACTGCTTCTTATTCTGCAGCACTCCTCGAGTCGTCATTATATAGTTGAATATTGTATTGTGTTAGGTTTAGAACAATGTGATAACAGGTAAAGTAACATTCGTGAACAATTAAAGATAAACTGTGCAGTTTTTTGTTTATTTTGTTTTCATGATGATATTGCTCACGTGATTATTGTTGGATTCATAGAAGGTGTAGAGAGTAACGCGTACGCTACTTGTAGTAGATTAGTGAGTTATACTGCCAATTCGTCTTTTTTTGTTATTCTCTGTGGCAGCTATACTATTGTTCTATCATATATTATTACCACTATTGTTACTATTTATTATTATTGTCTCGTCCTCGTCATTTTACTATTGTTCCTGTTGCAAGGGTTTCTCTATTCTGACGCACTTGACTGCAAGGACAAGTGTATTCTTTCTATTCCACTGTATTGTGCTATTGCTAGGGTGAATTCTTTGTCCTTTTTTTCTAGAACGCGCCTTTGAGAACGATTATCGATTGCATGCATGCATGACTCCCCTTTCTACGATCGTGCTGCAGATATAGTAGGCACTACTATTGCTACTACTTCAGCTACTGGTGCGATGAATGAAGAGCACTTTACAGGTGGAAAGAACACGGGACACGTAGTAGCACCTCATCAGTTGTTATCTAAACAGACGTTACAGTCTGATAGAGATGATCACGAGAATACAGCAACAACAGCAGCAACGAATAATGGTAATAGTCTAATTGGTAATCAAGTTAAATTCCATACAGCAGGATTCTCGCGACCAAGGGGTCCAGCACGTACACGCCCCGTTAGACAACGGGGAGGCTATCCACCATTATCTTCGTTGCCTGTTAGTTCACAAACATCCACTACTACTACTGCTGCTACTGCTGCATTGAATGTACCTACCAGTGTTGCAACATTAGCTGATGAACTAGCAAAGGTTGAGACACAAGCAGTGCCACGTACTATGGGTATGTTATGATAGATACTTATACAATACATGTATACTAATTAATTAGCATATTACTTTATCAAACAGCAGATGCAGTAGGATCCAATCAACCTGCAAAGAATGACAACATGACTGAATCTATGATGAATAGTCCATGGTATGGTCTATTATCCGCAGAAGATATAGCGATTATGAAGGCTCTCGATATGGATAATGATGTGCCCAGAACTACAACGAGCAATCTAGCCATTAGTAAGGATTATCATAATACTGCTAATGGATTAGTACTACTTCTACTACTACTACTACTACTACTACTACTACTACAACGGCAACGACAGCTGTTTCTAATCCAGTAACTAGTGTAGATAATGTGCGACATCTACAGTCACATCATCAGCATTAACGGGTATTATACCTACTGTAGGCATTACTACAGCTATTCCATTGCAGAATGATATATTCAGTCAGCCTAATAGGACCAGTAAACCTAGTACTCTAATGGATTGCATAGTAGTATTGCTAAGAGAGTGGAGAATCTACGACAACAAGCAGTTGAAATTAAATTGAAACAAAAACAGTGGGAAACAATCGACGTACACAACCACCAACAACTGCAACTGCAACTACACTAGTGCAACTACTACAGCTGCTATTCCTTCCACACCAAATATACAGTTAACAAGGCAGAACAACAACGAGATAGCTAATCCTGCTACTTACATTGATCGACGCACGCGTACACCAGCCAAGATGCCTACAGTATGGGATGCATTGGAATTTTCAGAACGACCTGAACCTGTATTCGGGAATCAACCACTCGTCGTATGGGCAGTATTCTACCAGATGTCGCTTTAGTAGATAGTTTACCGGTGTCAACACGTGTGCCCTCTTCAATGCAACCTGATCAGAAGCCATTAAACAAAATGAGACTACAAACACGAAATCAAAGAAAGGTGGTCGTTATCCAATACTCTCAGCATTACTTAATGGTAAAGCACCTATATCCAAATTACGATCAGTGGAGGCATCAGGTCGACCAGTGCGTATTAATCTTGGACACACTCGTCTATGCATTGCAGAGGATCCAAATGGTGTGGTAAACATTGATATTCTACGTAATGGTAAATTAGCAGGCACGCATACCATTCAAGTAGAGGACAACAACAACAACAACAACAACAATGTTAATAATCAGATGTACAGTTAAATGGTACGGAATCTAAGCAGACACAACAGCAACACAACATCATCCTACTAAAGTGGTATTGCGCAAAGAATCAGCAACAGTATCACCATTGAATGTCGATCCATTGGATAAGAGATATCCAGATAATGCTACGAATGAAGTAACCGATCCTGCATCGGGAGAACCATCATTCTATACGGCACAGAGCAATATGTTTGGAGACTCATTGTGGTCACAGACACGTCGACCATTACGATCACCTCCATTATCACTTAATAACAATGATAACTATGTAAAGCACAGGCGAATACAGATCTATTAGCTAGCAATTTTGACAACTCACTCTTAATCAATGGCACGCCGACAGATCCCATTACAGTACACCCATACGTGGTCCTAATCAACAGTTACGCGGTATGCATAATGGCAACTACCACAACTATTTGTCATATAAACAAACAAATAATCAAAGGTATGCTAGATGAATGAATCAAATGCACTATTAATAGATTTTAACGCTGTTATCTTTTCTAGTTTATGGGATGGTATCAGCTCCATAAATAGCCATGATATTACGAAAAAGTAAGTAGCAATGTCAATGTAACTAAATGAAACATCATTGCTTATATGAACATGTAGTAATTCATCTATGGAACCCATGCTTATGGTAAGTTATTGATTATAATAGTGAATGAATATCGATTGCTAATAGATATATATTATAGTCGACATTATCCAATGGATTAGATAGTCGATATTTCCATCAAGGAGAGGAATCAGGATTGGCCAGTCGATATTTTATGCACAATGAAGGAGAAGGCGAAGGAGAAGCAATAGAGTCAAACGCGGATGGTAAAACCAGCAATGGTGAATCAATGCTTGCCAGTCGATACCTTAAGGCAATGTCTAATAGTACGGCTACCGCGTCAATTGCACCACATGATGGTCATCCTAGTGAGTCTAGCGATGCATTCTCTAATAATAGTTGGCCAATACGTCCCTTACATGAAGTAGATACGCCAGATGGTAGTGATTCCAATGGACAAGGACTCGATCAACGATTAGAGCAATCTCGACAATATGCGCACACACTAAGGACAAAGTTAACAGAGCAGTCTACGCGTGTCAATCAATTGGACGAGAAGAAACGTCAGATTATCGATCTAGTCAGTGATATTCTATCGAATTCCTCATTACGTAATAGTATACGCTCTATAGATCAGGAACAAGATCAACAACCTGGAGATACGACATCAGATCCATTAAATCTGATGCATCTATCACTTCTATCGAGCGAGTATTACGACAAGCAGAGCGTCAGTATATTGACAATGAACTGCCCATTAAAGAACGTCGACTGGCTAAAATACGTCAATTGGCAGAGAATCTATTGAGGAACGGAGCGACAACAATCGATGATAGAACGATTGAGGAGTCAAGAGGCTAAAGTAGGCCAGCTAATGAAGGCTTTATCCACACCGCGTACAGGCACCATTCCTACTAGTACTGAGGAGTCTAGTCATCCTACCACGTCTAAACCAGCAGCAATCACGTCTGCCCTTCCTACTGATCGCTATCATGGTCAACAACCTCAGCAGCAGCAACAACCAGCAGCAGCAACAACATAGAATGCAGAATACTGAAAATGTTGATGCAATGGATTGGATGCCTGAACAGAGAATGCAATATCCTACAAATGTACATGCCTATTCATCAATGGCGAGAACACCAAGATTTATCGTGCCACCTACTGCTACATCTTCACCGGCATCTCAGTTAACGCATAATAGTACGACACCACCTCAGTCACCACCATTGTCTATGATAACAGCAGCAGGAGTAGGAGGAGTAGGAGATATAAATGTATCTGACAAACTATCTGCCCTACCCATAGCAGCAACAGCTTTTAGACGCTCGGCCATGAAGGGACAACGTGATACGGTGCCGGGACTTGCAAGATCAGTTACTTGGAACAAGAATGTAGAACAAGTGCTCTATTACAATCCATCTACGTAAGGTTAAAAGTACATCTATGTATGGCTATTACTACTATTTGGCATCTTTTGTGGTGTATTTAATATTGAGATACCATCGTTGTAACTTTTTGTAATTTAAATTCATTTGTATTTCTAATAACACTCTGGCTGTATTCAGCATCACCACATCATTCAATATCATTCTTCTTAATAAATACATATACATATATATATCGTTAACTCATAATTTATAATAGTAATTATCATACGATTGCTTAGTAAGTGTGTATTCATTTTATGATGTTTCCATGACATCTTTCGTATCCACTGCTTCCACAATATCATCGGCTGCTTCCTTTTCCTCTTCTTCATCGTAGACTGATTCATAATTGCCCTCTGTCATTTTAGACTCGAATTCTGTGTAGATATGTCCACATAGTTCCATAAGATCTTGTAATCCTTTCTCTAATGCCTCCACCGCTGTTGTACCCTCTATTAATGATTCATTTATTCAATACATGTTAGTATTACTATTTACTATTATATCGATGATGATTAGCCTTACCAAATGTCTGAATACGTAAATGCAACTTATCATCTGAAGGATGAGGTAAGGAATAACCGCAAAACTCTACCAATGGACTAGTAGGATATACACAAGTAATGTTATTGTTATTAATAATATTGACAAAGATGAATAAATCTATCGACTTACTTTTTCATAATCATATAGCGTAGTGCATTGCCTAGTGTATGATCTTCTTGATGGATAACAAAGGTGGCAGCCGTTAAATCGTCTCCATTACCTGCAAGCTAATACAGTTATGATAATGTTAACAAGCAGTACTACTAGTATGTTATACAAACAAGCAACTGCTTACCATTTCAAGTTTACCGGCAATATCGCTACCTGGATAGCCAACATCATCATTGGTCTCTACAGCCAATGTGGCTTCAGTTGCTGTCATTTCTGCGTCAGACATTGTATAACTAGTAGCTATATCAATCTATTCAGTTGAACAATACTATTCCTAATAGACTATGGAGGTTGCAAGAGTGGTAAACTACGAGGATAACCGATAAGAATAGAGTGAGAATGGTGGAGTAACCACAAAGTCAACACGAAAGAAACGGGAAAAAAAAGAAAAAAACGAATAGTTGAACGTAGTATGATAAACTATTACACGATTACACGATTATTATTGCCTATCTCTTTTTTCTATTACTCTCTTATTCAATATGTTACGGTCTTTGATAGCTCAACGATTTACTAGTAGTACACGTCTACTAAGCACCACCAGTAGACGATTGTTGCAAACAGTTGAGGAAACAACCACTGCTACTCTGCAACAACCACAATCACAACAATCTGGTAAGTTTTGTGATTCTTTTATATTAATAGCAATAAGGAACTAATCATATACACGTATATATATATGTTACTATTCGTGACAATAGTAGCTGCTACTATTAAAAAGTCAAGTAAAAAAGAACCACTCGAATATTATGTACGACGTACCAAGTCAAAGTTATTACCAGTCTATACAGAGATCCGTAATGGAAACACGCGTCATTTAACGATTATTCGTCGTGTTGATGGTTCTGCTCGGGTAACGTTACATTTTAGTGATTGATCATGTTCCATTCTATTATGCTAATGTCATTCTTATGATATACGATTAGGCTTTAGCGCGTGATATCTTGCAAGCCTTCCCTGATATGACAGTATCCGTGAACCATTAAATAATAACATTGTCATTAAGGGTCGTTATACTAGGGATATTTGTCAACTTTTAGAGAAGAAAGGATTCTAACATGCTTGCAACTATAATGAATATGCACAAACGCACTAGTTGAAATGACTAATAGTCTATAGCTTAATTGGCTATAGAGTGAGAGAGACAGAGGAATATAGGAAGATATGTGTTTCATATCCAATAAAATATCTTTTACTAGTAATATCCATATTGGCTTTTTCAAACATCATTAGTAGCTCTCGTATTGGTGATCACTAATTAAGGAGCAGCAGCAGTGGCAGCTTCTGTCGTAGCAGGTGCTGGAGTGGGTGCCGCTTGTTTAGCCAAATACGCTTCCGTTTTTCAATTTTTGAGGATAGAATTTGCGTCTTCATTACTAGACCCTTGGTACGTTCAATCATTTGTTGTTGTACGGATGGGAAGACCGTGTTCATGATGAAGGCATTCTATAGCAAGTTTATCGATACGATAACGGTAACATAGGTTAAACAATGCAATACTACAGACTACGACTTCTTACCTCGGCAAAGTCAATCTTGGCATCCATACGTGTGTCGCGGACCAAGTTTACTAGCCACTTCTCGCCTTCCTCCTTGCTTAGATTCAATCGCTGTGATAGAGCACTGTGTAATACATGAATTAGTTGAGCGTATGTCTTTTTTATCTTTTACATACCTAATATCAATGCGGGAATGGATACGGCAATAAGTTTCGGTGATGTAGCAACGAGCTTGATCGAGGAAGTCGTCAAGAATACCACACAAGAAAAAGTCGTTGTCCAGTAGATCCTCGCATTCCTTAAGCGCCAATTGTGCGCCATCAAAGTCATAGTCAACACACAAGCTTGTGATGAACTTGGTGGCTGGATCTTGATACATATAGCTAGTCTATACTCAGGTAATACATCATATAGTTGCATTAGTAGTCGTGCTAATAAGTAAATAAGCAAGCAAATAAGAGAAATTTACCTGTTGAACCACTGTCACCAGATCTTTCATGTAGTTTCTACGTCGCTTCGAGTTCATTACGGCGGCAATCAAGTAGCGTACCACCCATGGACATCCATTTTGAATGGTATTGATGTAGTTGGCCTGGAAGAACATATCTACAAGCACATCACGTCCACGTGCATGATTAAAGAACACAAAGAGCGACCAGTGAATGAGCCAGGTGCGAGCCTCTAGTTGTTGAACCGGTGTGTCATAAGGCTATCAATATCAATATCAATATCATTGTTATTAACAAAAGTCTAATCGATATAAATGATAGATCACTTACACGTTGCTCAACGGCATCTCGTAGGATAAATAGATCGGTAAGTGCGCCATCCCAATTACCGGATAACATTTCAGAGGCCATCTTTCCCCATAGCGCAGACATGTTTGTCTCATTATCGTTTGACTGTTAGGTACGAGGTATACAATGTCAATAGTTATGCTCATGTAACACGTATAATAGTTACTACTTACGAGAATACGGTAATGGTAAAGCATATCGGCTGAGCCACCATAGTTGCCACATTCATATTGGAATTTACCAAATTCATACATTAAACGTACTTTCTCGGTAGTTAGCTACAGAAATCATGACATTAGTTATAGTGATCACTTGGATATTACTCAAGAGGACAAACGAACAAGCGATGCATGATAATACTTACACCAAATCGTTCACTAAGAATTTCGTGACTATGCATTTTATCTTGCTTTACAGTGGCCAAGACTTCAGGATCCTGTAGGATTTCAAGTACTTCCTGAACACTCTCGTCTAGTTTGTTCAACTGATTAATCACTTGTTCACGATGTGCCATAAGCTCTAGAGGATGATTGGGTAAATATCAATAATGAGTGATCCAATTGAATATGTGATTTAATGTGATAGCATTATGAATATGATACACACCTGCCGATTCTTCTTCAGTGTCGTGCAATTCCTTATAGACGTTAGCCGTGAAATCAACCATATTGGTCTTGAGAAGTAGATCATATTTGGCCTGTAGTAGATCCTTGGCTGGATAAGTCTACTCTCGCATAATAGAATGCGTCATTAGTCGAATAGATCCAAATATTACTGAACCTATTTTATAACAGTATAAATGCAGGATTCTACTTACGTTTTTCAATTCTAGGAACTGCAATAATGGTACCGCCAAGTGACGATCCAAGAATGGGATCATTTTCAGTGTTAGATCGTACTCGGCCATGTTGACTACTAGACTAGAGCTGCACTATCCTCCTAGTAAGTAACGGTGGGTGAGATGGTGAAAAGAAAGGTGGAAATGGATCCGATTAGTTAAAATGGCAGTTTGATTCTTATTGTTTTGTGTGGTTCATTTTCTCAGATTGCTAATTAGACCAATTTTTATTAGAAAAGTGTTAATAAAAGTATTATATTTTATTAAAGCTTGATAGAGCTGTGTCTATATATTGTTAACTCCTCATTGTAACAACTAATAATAATGATGAGCATGCTAGTAAGTGTAATTGACAGTTTATCATTGAAGGATGTTGAGTGAGAGAGACACATCACATCACACACACACATTGCACACACATCACACACACCAGACAAAACTGTCCAATCTCCACCGCACCGTCCCGCGAGACACCTCCTCTTTGAATCCACGCATACCCACAACATATCCTCTCACTTTAGAGGTTAAGCTTGTGGCAGGGGACATTCGCATCCTTCGTTCAACGTTATAGGAACGGTAAGTCGCGATGCATTCATCTAAACGATATAGATAGATTATGAGGAATAGCGACATACGGGATAGATAGATATATGGATGGATGGATGGATGGATGGATGATATATCGCCTACTCTAGCAGTTATAAGATAATATCCTACATAGTGTTAGCATACGTGAATATCATCTAGACGATGAATAGCCGTTAAACGAATGATATAGTATATGGATGGATGGGATACATACATAGATAGATAGATAGATGAATATATAGATACATGTAGATGTATGATATACGCTAGTCGTTGTCTAGCCATCAATATCAATAGATATAGCGAATACTCTGCAATAGTTGCATTATCGTGTATTCCATAGTGTATGGCGTTAGTTAGTTTATTTGTATAGGCAATAGCAGTATATGAAATATATACTTATTGTAATATTTATATACAGTGAATTCATCGCGATGGCCAACGCCTCACGTAACTCAGAACTCGCCTCGGGTATCAGCCGCTACTCACGTAGCAAGGTTTACAGCCGCCGTGCTCTATGGAAGCGCAACAAGGCTGCCGTTGGTAAGGCTGTCAGCCAGCCAGCTCCTCTCACCAAGACGGTTGCCGTCAAGGGCGAGAAGAACGGCTCCGAGCGTACTATTGCCTTGAACAAAGCCCCACGCTACTATCCAGCCCACGACTTGTCCCGTCCACTTCACTCGCACAAGTCGATCCGCCCACCAAATTGCGCGCTAGCATCAAGCCAGGTACCGTGCTCATCCTTTTGGCTGGTCGTTTCCGTGGTAAGCGCGTTGTATTCCTCAAGCAATTGTCGAGCGGTCTCCTCCTCGTCACTGGTCCATACCGCGTCAACGGTGTCCCACTCCGTCGCGTCAACCAGGCCTACGTCATTGCTACATCGACCTCTGTCGACTTGTCTGATGTCAAGGTAAGCATTCATAATAATTGATATTAGTAGTTATTGTGAGAGAGTGAGAGAATGAGATTATTAATATTTATGATTATGAATGATGAATAGGTTGATGAGAAATTCAACGATGACTACTTCAAGCGCGAAAAGGCTGCCAAGAACAAGAAGGCCACCGAAGAGGAATTCTTTGGTGATAACGCCAAGGTAAATACATTAGAATAGACATGCGATTCTTGATCATTCCAATAGTTACTTACCCTATGTTTATAGAAGCCAGTCTTGGCTGAAGGTCGTGCTGCTGACCAAAAGTCAGTTGATGCCGCCATCATTGCCGCCATTGACAAGGTACCTATGCTTCGCTCATACATTGGAGCCAAGTTCTCTCTCTCCAAGGGTCAAGCACCACATGCCATGAAATTCTAAATGGGTTGTGTTTTCAATGCTGGCACCATAGTGATAACAAACAATTGCAATTAACAACTATAACTACTATAACGAGTTGTTTTCCAATTATTATACAGAGTGATCATGTGTAATTATTTGATAATGGTGTGTATATATACAGATGTAAAGTGTAGTAGTTTAGCAATCAATCAATTAGAAGTATGTACGCGTATATAAGTAATAAGTAGAAATAAGGTTAAGTAATGCCAACTATAGTAAGTATTCGAATGATCATGTCAAATCATCTAGCTATTCTATTACTATAAAGCTCTAAAGATACGCTGTTGCTGTTGCTACTGTTTGTAATTAAATATGATCAACAAGTAACATAACATTGACGTACTTATTGCAAATATGAATTCTACTTGGTTGAATTGAACTGTTGTATTATACACTCATGCTTGTATATTGTCTAAACTCACTTGAAAGAAGAATGGCATTGCGTATAATCCAGAATTAAAGCTGTAATACCAATAATCTATTTCGTATTTGTAGGACAACCCCTTACAAAGTCCGTTGCTTTTTTACGTCTATCATGTGCGTGCGTGTGTGTGCATGTGTGCCTTATCTTTTCTTTTTTAGCACGCAATTCTACCTATTTACTCGCTGATATTATCGTTACTTCTCCTCATCATCTACGTGTATACAACTAGTTAACAGCCGTACAGTTAGTTTCACTCTGCATGGATTCGGTAATTATCTATTCAATATTCATCTAGATGATGGCATAACCGCTATAACAGTAATACAAGTACTAATTGACTATTTGTGCTGATTCAGTTTGCTTTCCGTACACCTGGCTTATCACTTAATGGACGGGCACCGGCTTCCGTGGCCGTTGACCGTGCCAGTTCAGTGCGTAGTGCCACCATGGCCCTACCCTCACATCCTGCCGGTGTAGCGTCGACAACCTCGCCTAGCGGTGGAGTGAGCAGCTCTTTACCAAGTACTCCGACATCCGCCAGTACTGCCGCTCATGCCTTGCGTGGAGGTGCTGCTGCTGCTGCTGCTGCTGCTGCCGCTCTCGAGGAACGTAAAGCAACGCAGTCCACTCAGGCGCAACACTTTCGTCGTTACGAGCTTATGGTTGAGTTGTAAGTATGATGCACGCCACATGTACATGCATAACAAATATTCAAAGATGTCATCATCATCAAGAAATACTAATATATATTGCTTGTCATAATATCCGTTCTATCTATTCATTAGCACAAGTCTACGGAATCCAAAACATTGTCCACCCGGTGTCTATATGATGCCAGGTCTTGATGATATGATGAGTAAGTGATTACCGATTAATGAACATATCTCTATCCAATTTATTAGCCAATGACTATTCTATTAATACGCATACGACTATGTAATTGATGTTATTAGCTTGGTACGGTGTCTGTTTCATTGATAGTGGCTATTATCGTGATGCAGTATTCAAGTTCAAACTGGTCATTCCCGATGATTATCCTAATCGTTGCCCGGCTGTCTCATTTATTACCGATATATTCCATCCGCTAGTCGATCCTAATGGCCGTTTCTCATTACGATCACGCTTTCCTCGATGGGAACCACATCGCGATCATATCTTCCATGTACTACGCTATGTACGAGACGCATTCCGTCGTTCCTCGTTAGATCGACTCGAGGAGAATCAGTGCCCTAATCGAGAGGCCCTACAAATGTACGTATTTCTACTCTCAAATCGATAACACTATACGTGAACCTGCTAATCATTCATAAATTGTTTTAGGTACAAGGAGGAGCCGTCATTATTTGCTAAACTAGCACAACAATGCTCTAATATCTCGACAAAGGATTCTATTCTATATGATAATTACCCGGAAACCAATTCTATTCGATTTGTTCGATTAACTGATGTAAAACAAGGTATGATTGCAATGATCTTGTATGTAAACAGAATCACTAATCATATGTTATTATATTTTATGTTATTAGAGGAAGCAAAGAAACGCATGTTAGAGAGTGTGGTAAGTGACACTATTATATTCAATAGTAAACATTATTGATAATCATTGTTATTGTTGTACATGTTATTTAGCCATCCACTGATCGAGCAGCACACAGCAGTTTCAAGGAGATGCTACGCTCCATGCAATCTACGAATGTCAATTTAAAGCAGTAAATTTATTGTTACCATCATTAGAATAGTAAATAAAGTTGCATAAACGATATCGTTTTAATCAACTAAATCTCGACGAAATTGCTCTCCTTTGGCTTGCGCTAAAAAGAATGACATACATGCATGTATTAGTATTATTACAATAACTTAATAGTTTGTCTATGTCTATGTGTGTGTGTACTTACTTTCTGAAGGAACAATGACATGTGCACCTACTGTGCAATCCTTTAATGATGCTCGCTCCAGCACCTTGCCATTTTGACAAACGACACATCCATCCAATTTGACACTAGTACGAAATAGATTAATGATTATCCTTGCTCTTCTAACTAGAAAACTTACTTGTCACCTAGCGAGACATTATCCATTAGGATAGAATTGACAATCTTTACGTTTTTGCCAATCTGGCAGTGTGCTCCAATGACGGAACGTTTAACGGAACAGCGTTCATCTACGCGTGTACCTTCACCGACCAATGAGTCTGGTCCCACCTAGAGGTAAACACATCAATGATTAGCACATCACTGACTATTATATTTGAGCGTATACAAATATACATAACTTACCTGAGTTTTAGCATCTACTTCAGCCGAGGCATGAACACGAGCAGCACCATGATGAGCGGCGTAGATTCTGGTCATCTAGTATATACATAAATAAACAATAAGTTACAGTACAACTATGGTAGTAATGCAATCACAGTGGCACTTACATGTCGATTCAATTCGGAATAGGCTGAAATGGTATTGGCCCTACCCGTCATACAAGTACTCGTTCGACAAACGATAGCGTAGCAACTAATATTCGCCGATTTATCATCGATATCCTGAGGATATACCGTGCTCGATAGTTGTAATGCAATCTTTTCATCTGCCGTTAAAAGTGCATCTGATGGCATGGCAGATGCTACTATTAACAGTATACACAGATAGATTAGACATATATATGCGTGTGTATATGCTACTTCATTCGATCTATCTATTCTACGTGGTTCTACAACGTATTAACTCTACTTACACTCTAAAACACCTTCTCGTTCAGCACGACCACGTTTCCATTGCATCTTTACTAGGGCGGGCAGTAGATCCTCGCGTAAGGATATGATACGCGGTTGATCTGCTAGATAATCCAATACCCAACGTTTAAATATGTACACATGCGCATCTAGTAGATTGGCATGTAGACGAACACGAGGATATCTAATGATCATTGCTTATTACTTAGTTATTGCTTATTATAAAGCAACTAGACTTACTTCCACATCATAGTGGCACGCACTTGCATTTCAGTTCGTGATTCCTCCGCCGTCGATAGATGAACAAGTTGTTGTTGCGATGTAACACCTACAAATCGTGCGAAATCTATATAGATGAATGGTACATGTTAATTACGATTATTATTACTAAATAGTTCGTAGTTACCATCTTCTTTGGCTACTACAGCGGTATCAGCTTGCTCGTAGAACATTGTAGTTACTGCTGCATCGCTGTGCAATCGATAGAAATCAAGTAGATGATTAGGATCTACTTCTGTAATCAAATCACATCCCACTACAAGTACATCTCCCTATGTCGCAATCATTGATCATGATAATCGAGCGAGTTAGCAAATAGAACGTGTAATTTCTTGGCATGGAAATGAATATTGCTACCATGCTCGTCTCTCGTCATTGCTACTTACTTTGATTCTATCACGTACTAGACGGAGTGCATCCGCTGATCCTTGACAATCATCACTTGATATGATATCAACGCTAGTGGCATCCTCGACCACCGTACGCACTGTATGTGACACTCGAGGGACGGCAATGTTCGGCGTTATCACCGTGATATCTAAGTGGCCAACCGTGTGTGCGAGTCAGTACAATACGATTAATGGGGTTCAGCAGGCTGACACGAAGTAAGATCTCGTCGGTCCTCTTCCTCGTTTTTCCCTCTATCAGTCACCTACCGTGAATGCCGCAACGTTGCACCCAAGCGATAACATGAGCAATCATGGGACGGTTAGCCACCGGGAGTAGCGCCTTGGGTAGATTCTCCTCTTCGGTTAACGCTCCCAGTCTATTCAAGGAGAATAAGAATAAAACAGGCACGATAATCAATGGAATTGATAGATTAGTGCTAGAATGTAGTATGGATGCCTACGCTTCTTTACCGATTGCCATAGCCGGCAAGTACAACGGCTTGAAGCTCGGTGGAGCGTGATATACGTGTCGTGGTCTTCTCGTCGTCAGCCAGGAACAACATTTTGAAAAGCGAGAAAGCAAAGCGATACCATCCTCATTATCGTCATTATGTGGTTTTTATTTTTATCATTTGTGTACAGGCTTTTTCCATCCAATTTGCGCAGTTAGCATTTTGTCTT
Source organism: Syncephalis plumigaleata (assembly GCA_025201365.1). Lineage (NCBI taxonomy): Eukaryota > Fungi > Zoopagomycota > Zoopagomycetes > Zoopagales > Piptocephalidaceae > Syncephalis > Syncephalis plumigaleata. The sequence goes on from JAIXMF010000001.1 coordinate 498,690, forward strand.
TACGAATAAATAATAGTTAACACTTACAAGTATTTCTACTCCGTATTTTGGGTGCCATTGTCGCTTGGGCGACAGTGCGGCGGTTGACGATACAACCTGGTTAATTTGTTTTTTGATGTTTGGATCCCTCTTGATCTTGATCTTCATTTAGTGAATGCTTTGCGGATGTACTAGGCTGAGGAGGAGAAACGGCACTTCGTTGGAATTGTGTTGGAATACCCATCAGCACGATGACCTGGAATAATCTGAATAATTGAGACATGCAGCCATATCCCGATTCCATACACGATATCAATAGCTACTTGTAAGTACATGACATGGCAATATCCAACTATACTGTACACTTGTATCGTATACCTTATAGAATTGATATGATAATTATGCTATCAATAAATGATCCATTACTAATACTGAATTGTTATTATTATCGTGCTGTATCAATTGACATTTCTATGATAATAATGGTGTTAAAATTGTGTAAATCTATTTATTAATAAACAGCAAACGTTAAAGGATAAATGCGCAAATTGGTTGGAAAAACACTGTATTTGTTTACCTCCTATTTTGTATATTTGTATACTGGTAACACATTCAATCTTCTTACACGACAATCAACTAGCCATTCATGTAGTTTTATTAACAATGTAACAACGGATATTTACCGTGCTTACTAGTGTTGTTATCAATGTAATAGCACAATAATTACTTGATCATATTTATACTGTGTTAATTGAGATGATAGCTACGGTTAACTAGTCTAATTGTATTGTATTATCATTGAAAGGTCATGAACATTCGAAACTGTAATAGTCACCTTTTGATATCCGAACATGTAGATTGCTACTTGATGCGGATGCCAACTTAATACGGGTGATCAACGGACGAGTGGAATAATTAAAAATGGAAGCTTAATCGTTGACTTCAGGCATATAACGAGTTGTCTTACAGCGGCGATATCTGAATTAGGCAGTGACACACCCTTGTACGTTTAGTAGTAGGAGTAGGAGTAGCAGAAATAGTGCTAGTGTAGATAGAGCACTGGATGCCAGACAATAGCTGTTATCCGTGCAGTCATCAAATGCACCAATAGCAATAATAGTAATGATGATACTATTAGGATGATCCCATTTAAAACGATGATTGCATCAGCCAAAATGGGCGAGTAAACAGTTTGCTACGTTTCCACCGTGCAACGTAAAACATTGCATGGAAAGTGTAGAATTGATGATGATTGAAACTGCTAACGCTTAGGTGGTCACTTTCTCATACGTTGCATCAAGCATTGAGGGGAACCCCGTTCAAGCACGTTTCGCTAAGCGAGAATAAATCCAATGGCAAGGCAACATTTCAAAACATTACCTCCAATGCTGCAGGTCAACGACGACTCTCAACAAATGCTATACATAATACGGCTTCGTTAACGGAACTCTACCCTCCATGTATTACGAGTGGTTGTAATATAAATACCACGCACATCATTGGCATACTGGATGGTCACCCACTTTTCTCCGTTCTTAAACCAAACGCCTATAGTATATCCGGATTTTGTACGCTCAGATACATTGATTGGAGTGAGATACGATATCCTACAATACGAACTATTCATTAAGTAGAGCTTTGAATTTTCTTTTACCATCTTCAATACGCCATCCTCACGTCTTTATAGTTTATTCCGCCGTTCCTTCTCTCTCTTTTCTCTTCTCTTCTTCTCTCCTCTCTATATTCCTTCTTGGTTACATTAGATAACCGAAACAATACCAATTCACTTGCTATACCAATTAGCGCTACACCATTAGATCATTATATTTACCAAGTAGGAAAAATGCGCGTCACACTGACTGCTATCGCGATATCCGTGCTGTTGATCGTGCACCACACGGCCGAGGCGTACGACCGACGTATCATGCTATGCCTGGTCAATAAGGAGCGTGTCAATCGTGGCTTGCCACCGTTGGGCCCTAATGCTGCCCTCGATCGAGCTGCACAACGACATAGCGACGACCAGGCCAAATTTAAATTCATGGAACACGACGGCACCGATGGGTCTAACCCAGGTACTCGTATTGAAGAGGCCGGCTACAAATGGGAGGCCTATAGGGAGAACATTGCCTTTGGTCAAAAGGACGAGCATGAGGTGATGGAGGAATGGATGAACTCATCGGGACATCGCAAGAATATCCTCTACGCAAAAGTCATCCATTTGGGCTCTGCCGTTGCCTATAACGGCGATGTTCCCTACTACACGCAAAACTTTGGACATGACGGTAGTAAAGGAGGATTGTATCCCGTATGTCCACTACCTATTCCTACTCCGGCTCTTCTCCTGCTCCTGCACCTGAACCCGAGCCATCCAAACCAAGTTATGCCGATGTGGTCAAAGCACCAGCACCAGCACCAGCACCAAAAGCGCCCGAGACTTCCGATTATTCAAGTTATTCTTACTCACCTGCACCATCGCCACCATCATCCTATGGTAGCGACGATGATAATAAGAAGGATGATGATAGTGACAACTCTTACAGCTCAAGCTACTCATCCAGTAGCTATTCGTCAAGTAGCTCGTCAAGTAACTCGTCAAAAGGCTCATCAAAACACTCTTCAGGCTACTCGACGAATAGTTATTCAAGCTCGGAACCCTCATCGGATGACTCGGAAAGTCGTCCAACCGAATGGACTTGTACAAAGAAAAAGAGCGATGGCACTTGCTGTCGTTGGAAGAAGTGTACCGGTAACAGCAAGTCATGGAAGTGTCGCGAACGATGGGGCAGCTTCTAAGTTTTTGTGCATGCGTATGCGTGCGTGTGTACTTCTTACGATATTTCTTTTCCTTTATTTCTTTCCCTAATGCACTAAGCAAATTGGTACTTTAAACCTGATTTGTTCAATAATAAATTCTGTTCTTTTTTAACGCGTACATAACATAACATAGCATGACATAACATAAACTGATAGATTGATATTGATGAATCAATTAGTGCATAAGCCATACCAATAAGCCATACGCGCTCGTGTATTTTTTCTAAATTGGCAGTATAATCCGGTATGCATGTTCATTTTCTCTCGCTTGTCATGCAGAACAGTTAATATCATCATAGTTATGACGAATATACATGTGATCAAATTGGCATTGCCACTGCCACTTCTGTTGCTCAGACAATCCAGCTTTGTTAAATGATGGATGTTACTCATGGTCTATGAATCCGACGATGTGAGCTCACTTATGACTATCGCCTCTTTTTCCAGCTAAAATTCGTTTTACCATTTCTCTTACGCTTTTCCCTTCTTCATCTTTACCGTGCTACACAGCAGTACTCGTTTTATTTTTACTATTGCATTACACGGCTTTTGTAAAAGTAGATCAACAACTACAAATCACGTCAATCCTCGTACTGCTTGCTACTCTACTTGTAACTAGGATTGCGGTTATTGGCTTCTTTCTTTTCTTATACCTCCACTTACTATCAAACAGCTGTCGTGTGCTGTAGTACTGGTTAACAGCAATTGAATCTCGCGGTTGTTCATCGCGTGCCAGCTATCTTGCGGTGGTTTCAGCGGTTTCAAGCACATGTGCTAGTCTGGCAAATTACCTCCACTCACGAGATCGTCTTTTCTCCTATACCACTTTTTTCATTTATGTTTTAACAGGTGAATCCCTAACTACTCCCAGTTTATTCCTAATACACGTATATATATATATATATATGCTATTATTGTCGGACGCATACCGCTCCATCACACAGTTACAGCATAAACGTAAACATACTGACAAAGTATTGGTGTATGTGCATGTATACCTGTGTTGATAATACGTAATTTGTTATTTCGTATCGTCACCACCTTAACTAGATAGACAGAGAGTGAGAGTGAGCGAGAGAGCAATTGTTGTTGTTGTTGTTGTTGTTGTTGATTCCAAAACAACAATAACAGCTTCTCATCAGTAGCAACCTTCGTCGTATCACCGTCCTCTTTTCCTCCTTTCCTCCCGCTTACTGTTTATATGTATTGTGTTCCTAGTAATTTAATAGCTGTTATAGTTGTTGAGTATACACTTGTTTGGCACGACAGAAGGACGTTTGAGCGTAATAATAGCTCATGACAACATGGCGTTTAATTTCAACTGGACTGAATTCGACGATCATTTCCATGAAGAGGCCAAGAAGATGCTGACCGTTGCCTTAAACAAGGGCAATAAACCGGCAAGGATTAAGGATGATATACAGGTCAAGGAGTTGCATATGGGCACCCAGGTGAGTAAGCATATCCCTACATCGATTGCATACTATAGTTTATCATACATGGCACGACGACTATATGCTAATGATATGAATATCCGATTATTGCTATAATTAAGCCACCTGATCTGGAGATGCTAGAGATTGGCGAGTTATCGGCGGAAAAGTTCCGAGGTATATTCAAGCTGACCTATACCGGCGATGCCTATATCGTTCTCCAGACTAAAGTGCAAGCCAATCCCGTCAATGAACGACGATCCGAATTGAGCATACGAGCTCAGAGTCATATTGTGGCTGCCGACACGCCATTAGTGGTGCCGATGCAGCTGCGTATTAGCGATCTGCGACTACGTGGATTTATCGGTTTAGTGGTGTGTAAACGCAATGGTGTCACGCTATCGTTCAAGAACGATCCATTGGAGCAGGTTAAAGTTAGCTCGACCTTCGATGGCCTGACTAGCGTGCAACGATTTCTTCAAGATGAAATTGAAAAACAACTACGATCAATGTTCCAGGAGGATCTGCCGACACTCGTACACAATTTATCACGTCGCTTCCTAGATGATGAACGACTTCGCGAGAAGGAAAAAGCGTCAGCAATGCGACAAACTGATCCGAATTGCCCGACTAATTTATCAGTTGACACGGATAAAGCACGTTCATTGCCGGCATCTCGGATTAATACGGGCGTGCGGCCATCGTTCTTTAGTCAGCCAACTTCACCGATTGCCACTGAGCAGCAACTAGTAGAGCAGCATCAGCCGTTACGCGTACGTGCCAGAGATGCGCATAGTATGCCGGATCGATTGCCGGGTCAGCGACGAGGACGCTCGGCAATTTCATCAAATTCATCGTCAGAATCATCTTCATCAGTATCTAAAGTCAAGGAACGACAACATGCAATGCATCAAAATCGTACGGTACGATTCAGCGAAGATCTCTACATGCATCAACGAAGCTTGTCAGTCGATGGCACTGAGTTAGAACGAGGAAAGAGGAACGACATGGAAGTATCGCACAATGAGCATACGTCATCTAGACAGCTTCTACATCAGCATCATAATCGCCATCATCAAGGAAAGCGTTCGGTCATAGCAGCGGCAAGTGATGGTATTTATCATAGTTTTGCACCGTTATTTCGCGAAAAGGCTTGCGCGAATTAGCGGAAACAAGATCGGCTATGGGTGTATCGGTGAGGCATCAGCCACCTATCGACCGCGTATACTGCATTCCTCCAGTAGTGTGTCCATGCCGGTAACAACAACAACAGCGACGGCAACTGCCACACCACCGAATCGACCTAAAGATGTGGAATCGTCGCCTGGTGGCTATAACAAAGCAATGGACGACAACGAGCTCGTAGTCAACCAGGCGGGACGACACACAATCGAAACACCACTAGCTATACATCGTCAACTGGTTCTCGTCATCCCACACGTCCTACTAGTCCACTTCTTGAGTCGATAGAAGTGAATGATCGTGTCTACATTAGAGATGTTGTTTCATTTGATAATCAATTGAATGAGACAAAGCTTACCGATTCGATTGATCCGTTTAGTCGCGATCATCGTACATTAGTGGACGAGGAGGAATTGTTGCCACCACGTTCAATCGTTCTACAGCCGAATGATAGTCGACATGCAGCGCAATTAGCCACGCTATTTAGCACGAATCATACATTATCACCGTATACTCGTCCTGTAGGTCATTTGCGACACGATCTACACTCGGTGCTGTTCGTCCCATTGATGTTCATGCGAAAACATCACGACGTACCGTAGTAGGTAAATTCCACTTGCCATGGAATATTGCTGGTACACCAACACAGAATAGTAATAGTAATAGTAGTAGCAGTAGTAATGCTACACCAGCTGTATCACCAATGACAACCACAACAACAGCTACGCTACCACTACCACTACCACTAGTACACCTCAAGAGCCTCGACCACGACGATCTACACATGCTGCTATTATGACAACTACAACCATGACTACTACTCATATCAAACTATTAGTAATAATAGTAGTAACAATGGCACTGTACCATTGTCATCTAATCACGAAACTCCCAATAATATAGCAATGCAAATGAATCAATTGCAGCAGCAGCATCTCCATCTCCACCAATGCAACGACATTCATCTGATGGTGATACGAGTATACGTAATAATATGTTACTACATTCGACATCGATTAAATCACCTATTCTTGGTCCACTCGGTATGATCCCTTCGGGTATTGGACGTATACCCATGATTGCAGCACGTCGTGTTCAAACTGCAACTGCTACAGCAACAGCAACAGCAGCTGATTCACCTGCATCCATGCAATAATAGGATATTCGAGCTATTAGTATTGGTAGCAATGCTTTCTTTTCTTTCTTATTATCTCTTGTATTTTTGTATTTCCATTCTTCCATTATCTGTATGATGTATACGTAATGCTAACCATTCTATTGCTTAGCTTACCTATCTCCTCTCTGTCTACTCTCTTTTACATAAGTGATTAGCATGATTGCGACTAATACGGTATCCTTTTGTGTGCCGTTAATTATTAAAAGTAATTCTAATTATTATTTAAATTAAATCATTCGTATACAATAACTTTTATCTTTATATGTTTACGTATATATGTACGTGTATATCCATAATGAATGTTATCTGACTGTGCAACCAATGCATGCACTGTACTTTTGTATTCTGCAAGTAACCGTCATTGTACTACATATTATTGTCATTATTATTGTCATTATCCCTACTGAAATGTAATTGACATATCTTGACTGGGGAAGAATGAATACGGAGTACACATGATGACATGTATACATTAATGATAAGATTTCCTAGTTTATTGAGATCACTTACAATCTATGATCGAAGAAGTAGCTCGTCAGGCTTCGTACCTTAAACTAGTGCGGGTTGGCACACTCACAAGATATGAGGCATATCATATGTACGATCTTAATTGCAACAATATAGAGATAGTGTGTTTATTTTGGTAACACGGGGGAAGACTGTTCTTCCGTGAAAAAAACCAGTTCTGCCTTTGGCAACGTGAGGAGTCGTGTGCATGCGTGTAAAATGTTCATCACATTGGCTCTTGCATGCCCTCATGCCTGTATCGTTTTCCCTCTTTACTTCCATACCATTGTAGCAACTGTCATTAATTTCTCTATCTCTCTATTTCTTTATTCTCTCTCCCATCGTTATATCGTATATATATTACCGTATAATATCAAATAATATCCTATCGTTGCTAGCAGCGTACATATAGCCCGACATGTTCCGGGCTATATTCAAACCCACCCACTATCTTCTTTTCCTTGTATTGAGCTGTTTTCAACTAGTCACGGCACTAGTAACCTTTCGAATAAATGAGCAATATTACTCTTACGCTACGCAGGATCCGTTTGGCGTAAATGTTCCCGCTTACTTTAGCACCGGCACCTTGTACTGGCTCGCTTCGATAAGACATCTCCATGTACATTAACGTTTCCCGAGACAAACCTCACCGATCCCAATCTTAATTCGACCCTAGACGGACATGGCAATGCAACGGATGTAGTTCTGGCCGTTAATCTGGCGACCGCACAACGCAGTGGTTGTTCGACAATAACACATGTAAGTAGATGTAATAAAATATGGATATATCTATCCATTTGATTAATGTCTCATCTTATTTCTACTGCTATCAGATAGGAATTGCTGCCTATAATCTTCAGCAATCCATGGAAAAGAACACCGGTCCACGATTCAATGCCGTGCTTCTTTTACTCTATCCGACCCCGGGCAGCACGCCTGGTCCACCCTCCGAGCTTCCCTACACCACGTACGCGTCCACCTTCCCTAATGGTGCACCTCCCATTAATATGGCACTATTACCGGCGGGCAACATATTGGACAAGCTTGCTAGCAACAATACAATTACTAGTCCCATTATCACTTATTTACAGGAAGGTATGTAGTTGGTTGTCAATGCGATTATAATCATTTAATGAGGATACTATATATGAATGGCTAACATTTCCTATTAGAACCTGGTCCATGGAATGAGGCCTATTTCTCCACTGAACGTATGGTGTTTGTTTACACGCTAGTTTTTATCAATGTATTCGTTGGTGTACGAGAATTTATTAGATTCTTGTGGAAGAAGCGAAGTTGGGACAATTGGACACGTACCCATCATATAATGTTCTGGCTGGCAGTCGTATCGTCAATTTGTAAGTATCATGCGGTATATTGAACAAGCTTTTTTTGTTTTATTCAGTCTTCTTATCATCATTAATATTGTATTTGAATAGTGTGCACCCTAACCCTAATATTAAGTCCCGTCTCGCCTACTTATATTTGGATACAAACACCGTTGTCCATACTTATTGGTACTGCTTTTCATATGTTTCTAATATGTTGGTAAGTATAACAATATGTATATTGTTTGTTTGTTTGTTTACCTTCTGGCATAATATAGGTGTCGTGTCATTGCTCGTATAGAGAATAGTCGCATTGTAGTAGCGATCTACTACATTCTATGGCCGTTTTACCTATTTTCCGTAACCATGCTTATCATGCATCGGATCTTCTCGATCATGCCCTATTCGCCAAGGTCTATGATTGTATTTAATATATCCTACTATGCTACCTCGGGAATGCAAGTGGTATGGATCGTGACATTCTTCTATTATAGTAAGTAATAGCTATTTGCTTGTTTCGTTATTTCTTCATTTATTCTAATATAACTTGATAGTTTATATATTCTGGAGTAAAAGTCGAATGGGTGGTATCAACAAAGCAACGCGTAAACTCCTGTTCCAGGTAAATATTGAGTAAATAACAATTTAGCAATAAAATACTAACAGCTGCATTAATGACTAATTAGATCGTAAGGGTTTGTTCAATATTTGTGACTGGTATCATAGTTGGACTCATAGCCAACGAACTAATAAGGGGCAAAATATGGCGTCAAAGCGTTGCTAGCGATACTGCTCGTTCACTTCTCTCCCAAGTGTCCATTACCATTCGTACTGTAGCGATGATACTCGCACTGGACACTGACTCTGACGAAACAAAGGAGAAAAAGAGGAATATCCATATTCATCGATACAATAACAACAACAACAACAACAACAACGCATCCCCAGCCAATGCTAATTTTGTGATGCTTACATCAAATTTACCAAATTCACCACATTCACCACATGCGCTGAAATCATCATTTGTTCGTATATCGGCCCTTATGCCCGAACGTGATGATGATGATGATATAGAAACACATGAAGTATAAGTTTATTGCATCATTATTGCCATTATTATTATTACTATCACTATTAGTATTATTATTATTTATCAGTCTATTTGCTTATATGGTTATCATTCGGTAGACAATTAATAACATGCGTGCACATTCGTATGTATGTATGTATGTATGTATGTACGTATGTCATGCGTGTACGTGTATGAGGTGTGTACATGTATGTGGTGTATGTTTATGCGTGTAAAGCATGAATTGCAATAAAGCAATATATTAGTAGAACTATTAGAAACGCTGTATTACCTGTTGTCCATCATCATGCTGCCGCCATACGATGATGTTGATAATGATGGTGATGTCTGCTGTAATCACGAGGTTGATATGCTAATGATTAATTTCAATAATAACCGTGATGTACGTGAAACCGTTACTCCCAAATAAGGGATGCAAAATATACAAATACAAATAGGGATACGAGAACCATTGTTGCCAGTGTTTATTCGTACAAAAATGAAAAAGATTATGTAGTATATCCGATAGTTCAGAGGCATACGTCTATAATTAATCATTGTATGGCGTAGTAGTACCGTAGTAGTACCGTAGTGAAGGCTCACTACATCAAAGCATAAGGTCTATAACTGGAATGGAGGACCCGCACGATCACTTACTACACATGGTTTATCGACATAATAATATGCGACGAAGATCACTTGTAAGACTTGAACCACTGGTTTATTTAGTGATGGGTTACACAATTTGTGCCACGCCTCTACCCTTTTTGAATATGTTCCTGACGTTCCACATAAATGCGCGTGAAGGCTGTGTAGAACAGTTGCATGGTGGAGATTTATCGCTGTCGGTGGCGCGCGGCATCGTTTCTCCACCCAAAAAAATCACAAGACGTGCACGGCAAACACCTATTTTCTTCTGATGAAGATAGAAGAAAGGAAAGGAAGCAAGGGAGCAAGGAAGAAAGTGTGAGCACGGCCACACACCCACACACTTCATTCATTCACTCTTACTGCTATCGCATTGTTGCTTCTTCTTAGTATAGAACAATCCGAGTCGGAAAAAAAAGCATGTCACAGTTCGAATAACTGTTACACGCGGAACCAGTCATTTCATCACGCTCCCTTCCTCTCCTCTCTCTCTCTCCTTTTTGTACGCTTCATTATTGTAATTACGAGTGATGCAGCATCAATGGTAGGAATGTGTCGACATGCGTACCGCAATTGTCGTCTGTACCATGCTTGTCGCAAGTAGCCGCCGTCACAAAGGCCAAGTCTACCGCAGAGCCTAATTTGTTATATATATTTTGGTTTATTTGTGCCAATGACCAGACCGGACAGATACATGTATCCTGAACTTTCTTCTTTATTTACTCTCCCCCTTCCCCTCACTTTTACTTTACTTTACCACCTTCATATATAGTTGTGCCTGTTTGTTATTTTTGTTTTTGTTTTTGTTTTATTTATTACAAGTTTCATTATCACAATGACTGTAGTCAGCCGACAATGCGATCTCTTAATATTCCTAAACACCTTACCTTTCTCGAACTTTTGGCGTTTCCTCCTCTACCTCGATGGTGCCACGGTTGTGCGATTGAGCTTTTGTAGTCGCGCGTTAAGGAACCGAATCTGTGCCGATGTCTCGCTATGGAAACGACTCTATCATGCGCATTTTTTGGCTGGTCCACACGCGGTTAAAGAGCTGGATTTTCTATATTGGTGTGCACGCGACTATATCCAAGAGGAGCATCGTCCGATTAATATGGTCTCGTTGTTGCAATCGCTCAACTGGTACGACGCCTATCGTAGGCGGGTGTGTATCGAACGCAACTGGCGCTACGGGAACTCCGTGAAAACCACTCTGTCGTTACCGCCGGCATCCGATACCAATGGATGGATCGTTTCATACAGCTGCAGTACGGCTGTTCTCCTGAATAGCAATGCAGCCACCGGCAGCCCTGCAAAGCATATTGTGGGCCTTGAATGTACCGCGAAAACGTCACATTTACACTCGCTCAATGCAAACTATGCGGTATCGGCCTCCTCCCCGCCAAAGCTGATAAGTCTCGGCACGACTAAGGAGAACGCGGCCACCGGTCCCACGCAGACAATCATGAGCGACCGGTTTGTGGTCATGCTCAGTTCGTGTTTTATTGAGCGTAAGGCTCGATTGGAGGTACGCGACCGAAAGACATTCCAACTAAAGTATACCGGTCAATTGCCGTATAAAGCGATGCTACGCTCCATCAATGGACAATGGGCGTTGCTGTCGTGCGTGGAAAGGCAGGCTGACGACATGGAGACGCGGCAATTGATTGTTCTCGATCTTGAACACCAAACGAAACATGTAAAGCGCGTACGCACTGAATGGGCCAGCATGTGCTTGCAGCAAACTAGCGACGATGCGGCTATCGTTTACACCACTCGTATTGACACCGTCAACTATGAGGGAATTGATTGGGCCACCTACAAGTTTTCCGCTACTGGTCCGCCGAAACGATTGCAGCGTGGTCACCTGGCCATGGATGGTGAAACGATCGAGTACTTGTGCGTCCATCCACTCAATGCGACACGTGTACTCCTCGAGACAAAGAGCTGCGAGGATAATCGCCAACTATTGATTCATAGCACGACAACGTCTGACACGGTAGATTTCGATGCGGATATGGTGGAAATACCGGAGGAGCAGGTGGCCGCCAACCTTCTACTGCAAGGCATAAGCTATCAGGCAGGCGATCAGCTATTCGTCCACCGTGACGATAACTCGACAGCGCAGCTAAAGAAGAACAAGAACAAGAACAAGCGATGCAAGGACGAGTGCGTTTATTGGCCAAATGCCATCAAAATTCAGCATCTTATTGGAAGTCTCTGCATTATGCACGAATGGCAGAGTGATGCCAGTATACGGGTTGTCCTGGTGGATATCCATTTGGGTGAAATACTTCGTGTACTAGATCCGTACAATGCGTATCGCGCCAACTCATATCTAATGACATCAACGATGGCCATTGATAACCAGTCGAATAAGGTGACGGTGATCGACTATGCCGCATTGTGTTGAATGGAACGAGTGCGACAATCTAACCCCCCCCCTCTTTCTCTTTTTCTTTCTTTCTTTTCTCTTGTACATCTTGGGTTCTTTTTATCATTAACATTATTATTATTTATTATTTTATTCTTTCAGTAGTATTTATGAACTATATCATAATAATACAATATATACAAGTCAGCTACATCTGACGTGGATATAATCACCTTTCTTAATTTAATTTGTTTTACGAGAATGTCTTTAATCATTTAATAAATACGTATTTATTGTTATCAATAATTGTTATAATCCAGTAGAATAGAACGTATATCGACATTTGTTCACCTCGATCAGGATGTACAAACAAAAAGCGACTATTTTATTGATATGCTATGTGCATTGTATTGTTTATGATAAACCATCGAACAAATTATTATTACGCGCGCACTAGATCGTCATTATCAGTCCAGTTTTCACCATGTAGACTGAAAACATTGTCAATACTACGACGAAAATAATATGAGATACAGCATAGTTCAGTTGGTATAAACTATGCTGTATCTCATTCATATATATAGATAGATATAAATATATATAAATATCCGAGTATGTCATGTCATGTCAGCAATTGATTATTGACTTGTCATTATTCCATGGTCATATACAATATGATTATCGATACATATTGAGTCGATGTTCTGGTAGTACACCGCGTACCTGCCAACTAAGTCCGCAAGCATTACATAGTGTCTACGAGTTGTATAAATTAGTTAGTTCATTTGTTAGTCATCATAATTATAAATACACGTCTCTTGCAAGTGATGTTCATTTACCTTGGGTCCTTCCGGTCCACGTCGTACCACCGGTGTACTGGCACCCGGTGCACCGCAATGAAGACATCGCCAAGTGGCAATTTCATCCGGTGCCAGACGAGCCGTCTTCTTCATATTCTGACCGGATAGCATACCGCCCATACCAGCACCACCAGCGCCACCACCAGCACCGCCGCCCATCGGCGAGCCCAATCCATCCATGCCAGATATGGATACACCACCGGTGCGTGATCGACCACTAGCGTAGCGTGCCGTCTCTCGTCGAAGTCGACGCGTGCTACGCTCCTTATCCATGACCATTTTCTCCACTTCCTCCGTCGTCAATAGCTCAAGTACCGGTGACCATGTTTCCGCCTCATCAATCGTTCTAAATCCCGTGCTTAATGGCTCACTAGCCAGCTCAACATCGTCATCATCAACACCAGCACCACTGCCGTAGAGTCGATCCCGTCGATAGCGGAATAGTTGCTCTCGAATACTATAGGCGATCAGTGGTAGGAATTCGCCACCAATACCTAAATCGGCTGCCAGTTGACGTGCAAACGCTTCAGGTGGCAGGTCCGATTTTAAATCCCATTCAAATCGATCACGTAGATATAGTTGACCTACTTGCAAATCCAACTATGACAACAACAACAATAGTAACATTTATGGCATTAATATTGAGTTGCAAGTCCGTCCTCTAATTGTATTCACTTACGTTAATAGCTACACGAGCGTCTTCATCCTCCAATGCCGCCTCCTCAACCTGTTCATACTCTGTAGCTGGCCTCGAATCATCGCCGCTATCGTGTGTGCATACTGAATGGCTGGCAGGTCAACATCTTCGCAGAATATCTCGGCGAAGCGTTCCGGTGTCTGTAGCTCCTCTATTATTCGTTGTAGTAACGTAGAGAGTCAGTGATTAATACACTCTAGTATACACGCACGTACCATTAAGATTCCATAGGAAACAATCACGTATTTTAAATGTGTCCTGATCAATATCCACGCGTACTGGCACTAGTCGTTCTCCCTTCTCGGCATTAATCGATACTTCCTCGTCCGTACTATTGCCGACACACAGTTAGCTACGTGTTTCCAACGATTAAACGAATACCTACTTGCGAATATGATGGGTACGACGCATAATACGACGAGTTAGTTGTCGTGGTGCAGGCGTGGCCGACTTGTCCCGAGTGGCATCGTCGTCTTCATCGAACGAGTCGTCATCGCGAGCACGCGTATTACGACGTGTCAGCGTGATAGGAATAAGCAGGGCGGTACCTCCTTCGCGTAGTCGGGAGGCATAAGTGCTAAATGTGTTTGGTCGCGGCTCAGCCGGCGTATTGGTATAAACATGCGCCATATTGATCGAGCAAACGATAAACCAATCAGCAGGGATCTACCGCAGAATATATGGAAAAGAAGTGGATTCCCTCGTAAGACCGTAGAATCTGAAAGGAGAAAACGAGATCAACAATGAGATTCGGTTTGTAGTGAACGAATGTGGATTTATTATTAATATTATTCAAAGGAGAAAACTACGCATGTTTATTTTTACAATGGCATATCATTTAATGGAGGTTGCACCGATATATAACTTTTTACTTTCACTCGCTTCGTGTCGTGTTACTCTTGTAAATCCCGATGACGCCGACACAAATCGGCATGTTTTCGTGTTTGCACGGCAAGTTGCGTCTTGCCACGCTGCTCGTATATGTCTGCCAGTTGACATAGCGCTTCTAAACGAACTGCAATATGATGTCCGACTATCGTTTCGTTGGCCACGCGCGGTAATCGAGTATGGGCACACTGTTCATAAGCAGCCTCCGCTTCTATAATCTTGCCTTGCTGCAAGTAAGCGGCACCCAAGCGTCGGTAGGCATCGGCTCGTAGAAAGCGTACGGTGGCCGTGCGACGTTCTGGATGATTATCAAGAAGTTGACAAGCAAGCGCAAATGCACCACTGGAAGAATTACCGGCCAAGGAGGATTGCAAACTTGCGGTGGCATACATCAACTCTAGTTGTCGACAAAGCGCTCGCTCCTGCTCGGTCTGCGCTATATCGGTTAGAGCCATAAGTGGAATAGCAGGTGGATATAAAATAAAACAAAACAAAGCAAAAATAAAGAAACCTTCTTGACTTTAGACAAGTATAAAAAGGGTGCACGTATACATGAGTGTATATGTATAGCTTGTTTTGATGGTAAAAGTAGTAAACAATTACAGGCGATGAAAAAAGAATAGCTTTTCCTTCATTTGACGTATCAAAAAGACAAACCTCCTTCTTAGCGTGACCCTTTTAACTTGAGACATTCCAAGCTATTATTGCTGTATACAGGCATGTCCAGTTTAGAGGCGGACCGTGTGGCGTTCCTAGCTGACTGTTATCAGCAAGCGGCGTCACGAGCTACTTGGAGTTTCGCACAGGGATTGATTCTTGGACAATTCAGCGTCATCGTGCTGGTGGTCGTCTGCGTCCGATATTTGCTACTTGAAGACCCGCGACGAGCACAGGCCGACAACAGGAGCGTCTTGTTGCTCAGCGTCGACTGCAAGCTAGTCGCGTGCTATCGATGTAAGCGGCTACTGTCACTACTATTGGATACTAACCACGTTGTTTTACGGTTAATAGTCGTCAAGACCATTGCCTGCCTCCATAGTCGATATACTGATCGTATCGGTTACCAACTGCACAACTATCAGCCGGAAAGTTGTGAATGGCTTAATGTGCTATTGGCACAGGTATTGGAGCAGTTCCGTAGTGACGCGCAACAAGACGGACGTTTAGTGAGTTGGATAGATCGTATACTCAATGATGATGTTCGACCATCCTTCATGGTAAGTGTAGTAGTGTAGTGAACATACTCGGGTTATTCGCTCATTTGAACAACTAGAGTCATATTAATGTGACTGAAGCGTCATTGGGCGAGGATTATCCTATATTTCAAGATGCTTGTATTCAACCATCAACCAATCATAATGGCATTGTAAGTTGATAAACGAGATAAACTGCCTACCATTTGTAGCTTACACCATGATATAGTGCGCAGAGATTGCATTCGAGTTTCACGATCAAATTACGCTGGCATTCGACACGAGACTAGTGTTAAACTGGCCGCGTGCCATGCTAGCAGCCTTACCCGTCTCGTTAAGTTTATCGGTAGTTAAATTCTCGGGCACTGTAAGTTCTAATAGATGCTTATCACTACCACGCGCAACTACTCATTCCTTTTCTTATCTCTAGTTAATGGTTGAGTTCATACCAGACGAACGACCCTCGTTGCCATTTCTGTGGCACCGGATTTTACACTAGGATTTGCGGTGAAATCGTTGATTGGACATCGAACTAAAGTGAGGGATCTTCCGAAAGTAACCGAGCTCATCGCCATGAGATTACGCGCAGTATTCGCGCAATCAATGGTCGCGCCAAATCGACGTGTATTCTCCGTGCCAGATTTATGGCCTAAATCGTTTAGCACCGATCGTAATACTGGCAATGCCAGTCAGGAGTCCGGTAATGTGGATGGTAACACGTCGATCAATAGTAATATCGGCAACATGAACGGCAGCAATAATAATGTCGACATGAGTGATGATAATCCATTGGCGGTAGCTGCACCGCCACCCATGGCAGTACCACGACGACGTCATACAACAAGTATACGCGGAGATAGGACAAGTAGTTCTATATCATCCGCGAATGATATAGCTATGTCAACTGGGTAGATGCATATCATAATGATGGTATCCCATTTACTAATGATCAACTAGATGACAACAGTTACAGACGACATCAATCACACATCACATCACAGCAGCAGCAGCAGCAACAACAACAACAACAGCGATTGAGACAATACTCGCATCCATTGCGTCCGCAGTTCACAAGTGAAAATCTACCCGCCAATGTGGCACACGGTTACCGTTCTCGTCTTATGGGCGACATGAACGGTATTGCATCATCAGCCATGAATGGTAATGCTAAACCAATGGACACACGCTCACTACCAGCTGGACCGGTGGCACGAGAAACAGATCGACGAAGGAAAACGCATGCACATTATGGTTTAGCGGGAGAGACAACTAAAGGTGGACCACGCTCAGTGATGTCAGCACTTGACGCAGAGTATACGGCAACGAGCACACCCGTTTACTCTCGGATGACATCGCCACTTCGATCACCAACGCTATATGGTCATAATATATCTGCAAATCAGCAAAGCGGTAATCATACGCAGCAACAGCATACTAGTGCTACTGCTACAGGTGCTGATGAAGCAGATCGTACACGCTCTTATCGTCGTCCTAATCGAGTATCGAATGCGGCAACACCGTCGGTTACATTGGATAGCACAACGACACCGGCAAACAATGTACAACATCATAATCAACATGGATATTTTTAGTATTTCGATTATGATACAAGTGTAGTAATAGGCACACGAACATTGGTTTAATAAATAGTTCAATATTATATTCTTAGTTATACGATTATTTTTATTTATTGCGATGAGTTAGCGATGCATGTACCACTCCATTTACCAAGTTGAACCTTGCATTTCAAACCATAAGCACATGGCATTTCATCGTAGTCGCAGTATTCGCCAACTCGTGCTGGCTTTAAGCAAACCGTCTCACTTTGCGCTGGTTTATAGTCGCAAGCAAATCCCATGTCCTTCGTACAAAGAAGTATTCACCATTGATGTAGCCACATCGTTGTCCGAGACCAACGTAGGTCTCCTTACTGCCTGGTAAGTGCCATGGTGCACCTCCCACACACGTGCCACGCCATTGGCCTGGCGTGATAGAGCACTTCAGACCTGCAGCGCATCGTGTGGAATCGTTATCGCAAGGATCACCCGATTGGCCGGTCTTCAAACAAATTTCTCCGTCTTTCCGGGCATGGCGGCGCAAGTCAACGCTTGATCATCACGGCAGTATCGGTAGCTGTTATTCAGGAAACCGCATTTCTCCGTAAAACCAACGTAATTCGAACCAATTTGCGGTTGAGCGTCAATGGTTAACACGGCACCGAGTATGAGAATCAGGGTAGATTTGGTGATGATAGTGGAGTGCATGTTTGCTAGTTGATAATGATGCGTGTTAGTGCTGGTTGCTATTGAAGAATGCCACGATGTAATGGTTAGAGTACAAGTATACAAAGAATGCTGCAATTTTGATAGGATTGATGACTAAAAGTGATGAATACTTGATGGAATTGTAATGATAACCAAATGAACTGAGATAGCGATGGCTTGCTTTTATAATGAAGCAAAATTTGCGATTATTAGGCATGATATGTTCATGTACAGAAGAATGTGAACTTCGCACGATATTTACATTGATAGTGTTACAATTGTCTGCTTTATTTTTACCGAAACTTGTCGCGTGATGATGTTGATTCGGCATTTCAACAACATAGAAACAGTACACTGTCAAGGATTGACAAGTGTCACGTAGTTGGAATGCAAAATGGAAATCTAACATAGAAGCCTATTTGGTCACAAAGGGAAGTACAAGCAAAGGCATCGATAAAAATCAAAGGACATTGACATAATTGATCGAATAAATAAATAAACATCTAGATATCGAGTCATAATGTATATTAAAAATAGATAATTAATTTAGAATTCGATGATCAGTTCAGTATTCGCTTTTTTATGTTACGGAAATGTCGAACTATTATAGATACACGGCTTTATACTAAAAATAACGAGACCTACGTTGGTCTCGGACAACGATGTGGCTACATCAATGGTGAATACTTCTTTTGTACGAAGGACATGGGATTTGCTTGTGACTATAAACCATCGCAAAGTGAGACGGTTTGCCTAAAGCCAGCACGAGTTGGCGAATACTGCGACTACGATGAAATGCCATGTGCTTATGGTTTGAAATGCAAGGTTCAACTTGGTAAATGGAGTGGTACATGCATCGCTAATTCATCGCAATAAATAAAAATAATCGTATAACTAAGAATATAATATCCATTAGCAAACATTAAGCAGCATAGCCATTATCAATATAAAAAGATAAGGTGTCTACATGTTTACTATGTCAAATTATAAAATAATATTTTTATTAGTATTGTCACATTAGTCGACATCATTCCAATGGTATGACGGCACCATAGTCTATTATGCTAATGTCATTGCAATCCTCGTCAATGATGATCATACTTGGCATTAGTGTGTCAATTTGATACTCCTTTGGGTAAATGCCAAGACTACGAATCTTTTGGCCTGTCATGCTATTCACTAGATGAACGGCAACATTCTCGATATCTTCCATTTCGTACACGGCACAAAGATTACCAATGATATGTTGACATTTCGTGATGTTGGGCCATATGAATCGTGCATGTAGACGGTTCCGTCTTCTGCTGTATCCATAGCATGTCATTCTTGTAATAGTCGACTCCATGAGATAAGAGTACCGCGGCAACATGTCATCCGGTATACGATGTAGTTCAAGTCCGCCCGCTTGACTCGGATCGACATCAAGCGGATGGATAAGTATTCTGCGTCGTATACTAATGGTAGCTATTAACATATGACTTAGCCCTAGTGGTCGTGCCATGCTATACTTTGTATTCCGAGTAAGCGGACAGAATACACCGCTATTTATCTTTTTCATTGACTCGTGTTCGGAATACGCGTAGAGTGACCATTTTATGTCGCAGGCTATATCGGATCCACGATTGGCGATGTACACGACGGCCATGTCATCGTCCGTATGCTGGAAGCAAATGACGGCCAGTCACCGTCGATCAATTGTGCGTAGCGTCGATTCCGTTTCATATTCCATACAATTATACTGGTCTGTATACCGAATCCGCTGGAATTAAAGCAATAAAGCAATGCCCATTGCCCGCTTACGGAGCGTAATCCATACTTGCTTTGTAGTTTGTCCGATGCCTTCAACTCAAATGGATATCGACTATAGATGTTCACCTGACTAAAGGGCGAGTTGTAATAGAGCAGGAATGACATGATATACTCGTTGCTTATAACGACATTCGTCTGATGTACCACTGACGTATTGTTTTCGTCTTCACTCGTCAATTGATGAATTAATCAGTGGATACTCTACCGGTATCGATGATGCACCTCGTCATTGCTGGCATATGATCTTGTCGAGATACATGGTGTAGCCTCTAATGCAAATGCAAAACTAAAATGCTCATTTAGCGCATCGTCTTCATTACCAACGATTAGAACTGCAGTTGCGCAATCATCATCAATGGTCCAATTCTTAATCGATACTGGATTCGTTAATGGCATGCTTCTACATCTGGAATGACTATGACACCAGTTATACTCGGTGCACACTCGGATGGAATAGGCCAGATGCCAGCTAGATTGTTTAAAAGCATCGATGATGATGTTGTTGTTGTTGGAATATTATCCTGTTGTTGATGATTACGTATATACCAGTACAGAAAATCCAATTCTTTACGTATTGTGGAACCATTTAGAAAGGCTGCTGGTAGATGTGTCGCCATAGCATGTTATCGCTACATATTTTGTCTCTTAATACACGACAACAACGACTTAAATGGAGTAGTGAGGCAGCACTAAAACCATAAATAATTACTCGAAAGTCAGTGCTCGTAAGCGCGATAATCACAGAAATAAATCGTGATTGTATATCTGCCATTTGATGTGACGTGTATATGTATATATATGTATGATGTATGTATACTAAAGAATACGAACAAAATAGAGAGAGAGGAAAGCGATAATTGATTGTTGAATGTATGCTACTTGCCATTAGTGGAATGCCTTTGTTGTCATGCATCAACGCAGGAAACCAGTTATTGTTGTTATCATCATCAAATATGAATGTAAGTATAGTATAATCAATGTTTTCTCTTATAATTGTTACTATTATTTAGATTAGAATAGATGTGTTTAACAATTAATATAATTGATTTCATTTGTAAACATGTTGTTGCTGTTCTTGTTCTTAACTACTCAAATACAGTGTTTTTCCATCCATTTTGCGCATTTATCCTTTAACATTTACAGTTTATTGATAAATAATATTACACAATTGTTAACACCATTAGCACCATAGAAATGCCAATTGATATAGCATAATAATAATAACAATTCAGTATTAGTAATGGATCATTTATTGATAGCGATAACTATCATCATCAATTCTATAAGATAGATGATACAAGTGTACTAGTATAGTTGGATATTGCCATGTCATGTACTTACAAGTAGCTATTGAGCATCGCTTATGGAATCGGGATATGGCAGCATGTCTGAACTTCATTCAAATTATTCGCAGTCTTCGCAATGGAAGTCGTATTCCAACACAATTCCAACGAGGTGCTGTTCCTTCTAAGCGTTCAAAGAAAGAAGGACAAGGACAACGGGGGTCCAAACAACAAAAATCAAATTAACCGTGGAGTTATCGCTGCCGCACCACAAAATACGTAAGTGTTATTATAACTATCATTTATTCGTAAAAACAAATGGCTAACTGCGCAAATTGGATGGAAAAAGTCTGTATGAATAACACTATTAGTATAGTTAGTATCGTGTTCTATATTCGTAATAACAATAAAATAACAATAATAATAAAAGTAGAGCAGTAATAATAATAGTAATGGGTGAACAAATTGTAGTACACGAGAGATGTGTACGTAGAAATGGTGCAAGTCTTAATGGGTTATACATACAAGATAACTTGTATATATTAGGGGAAGCAAAAAAAGAAAGAAATAAAATAGTATAGTTGATCCGCTACAAGAGTGATTCATTAGACAATAATAGTAAGGATCAAATGAATTGATCAACACGTAGATGGTTGTTGAAGCAACAATAAAATAATTAAGAAAACATAATAGAAGTGGAACAAAACAAGTAATAGTAATAGTAATGATGATGATGATGATGACAAGAGTAATAAGCGTGGATATTGCTCTTGAGATAATAAAATAATGGTTCAGTTATACTTTTCTTTTGTTGATTATCATCTTCATTATTACTATTATTCTCTATCTATCTATCTAGCTTGTTGTTCACCTTTTGGTCTTTTTCTTTTTCCTCCTCATCCTCATCTTCGTATTCCTCTCCTTCATATTCTTCGTATTCTTCGTCTTCGTCTTCTTCACCAAAATTACCGACATCGCCATAAAGATCGTCGTCGTAATCACCATAGTCCATGCCACCTGATATCATGCTTGAACCGCCGGTGTGGGTACATTTGATGGGTGATTATGTCTAGTGAACGTCCACTGCCTGCGGTGATGCCGATGAGGATCCTCGTAGGCCGTTGACGTATCGTAAATCATTGTGGCTTCGTGTCGATTTCATACGAGCATCCAATCGATCATCCTTAACAGCGCTAGTGTAGGATGTCGATTCGTGGTCTTGTCCAGTGTGATGGAGGTGGTGATAGCATCGCTGGTAGACTTGGTGTCTTTAGAACTTCATCATAACTGCCGATATCCGATTGCTCAATGGAAATGGCCGGTAATGTTGGTCGTTTCCGTTGTTTATCCGTGCCATCTGGATGTGCCACTTCATCTGTATTGTCTTTTTGTAGCCAGTCATCGCTCATGAATCGTTGCATACGCTCTGCTACCGCACGTTGATATCGTTGACCATCATCCTCGGCATCAAATGAATGTTGCTTACGTTGTAGCGGCTGTTTACGTTCACCATCCAGAATGCTAGCATCTTTGTTGGCATCGTCGTTGTTATTCGAGGGTTATCTGGTTGTAGAAGTGGTTCTCCTGCATTTGTTGCTTCTTCTCCTCTTCATCACGCTGGTGTTTCTCCCATACTTCACGGTCGAAATCTTTGAATTCATCAAGCATAAGCTGCCATGGCGAGTCGGCCGGATAAGTCTTTGGCTTTGTGCCCTTTTTACGCTTTTTATGTTGTAATGGAGCTTCATGCAGTAGCACCTCCTCCAAATGGTACAGTGCATCCGTCTTTACCAGTGCAGGATCCGGTTGGAATAGCGAGCTCAACTGTTTGTTCTCCATCTTTTCCCATTCGACGTCGTGAAAGTAGGGATGCTCTTTGAACGGGCGATACTTGCATCCTAAACGATCACGAGCCTTTGGCTCTAAGAAGCTAAGAATAGCGTCGGTGCACGATGACGATACTTTTTGATCAATCTTCTTGGGATAAGTAACTAGATAGTGCAAGTCATCAATATGCTGATAGGAAGTAATTGATAATTGTATAAATCAACGGTGGTGAGTGGCTTACTTTGATGTTTCAACACTGCCTCGCCAATGCTTCGTTTTGATTTGCCACGGAAGGGTGGTTTCCCGTAGAGAAGTTCGAACATAAGGACACCGAGTGACCACCAGTCTACACTCTCGTAGTAGCCTTTTTGTTGGAACACCTCAGGAGCCATGTAACTATAGGTACCGGCCAAACTCTAATTTAACATTTATACCCATACCCATTTATACATTTATATGTCTAAGTTAGATGGTTAACATTCCTAATCGGCATTCGTTTACTAACCTTCATTGGTTTGTCGCGGCGAATTCGACCGGCTACGTTGAAATCCGTTAAATGACAATGACCTCGTTCGTCGAGTAGAATGTTAGCCGGTTTAATATCGCTATAATAAAGTGCCATCATTAGTATAATTATTGTCATCATGATAGCTACTACTACTACTACCACTACTACTTACCGATGAACAATACGTTGCTTATGAAGATAACGAAGTGCCAGTGCAATCTCGCATATGTAGAATTTGACGACATTTTCCGGAAAGTATTCGCATCGTTCTAAATGGAAAGCTAGATCGCCGCCCATCATTGGATCTAGCATGATATACATGTGCTCGTCATCTTGGAATGCTGCCTGCAAATTACACACCAACGGATGCGATAAACGCTGTAGAATGCGTCGTTCATTGATGATGTTGCGTACGGCCTTTTGACGAACACACTGCGCCTTAGAGATGTACTTTAAGGCGAAGACACGATTATCCGATCGACGATTGACAATCATCACTCTTCCAAATGAGCCACGACCCACCGAGCGAATAAGGTCGAAATCCGATAACTCCATGCCACCGGGTCGACCGAAATAATCGTTACTTGCTGCGTCGACGCCCGTGTCGCCTTTTGGAAATTCACCATGCGTAGGAGAATGCGAATGAGGCAGTGGAGGTGCGTCGTCGTCGGAATACTGCCGATGGCGGTTACGAGCAGCCAACTTGGCGAGGCTACGGTCGTTCCCGTGATAGGTGAGCGCTTTGCCTTGTTTGTTCCCCATAGCGAATAGATAGATAAATAAATAGTGATGGTTGTATGCTGATAGTAAAAGGCACGCGCTATAAATTAGGCTGTTGTAATAATAATAATATAAACGCTACCAACAAAATGTCAGCCAGCGGATCTTATTAAGCTTATAGGCTAGGGATTCTCAGCTGGCCGACTAGCGGAAACAGAACGATGGAACAAATGCAAAAAGGTCGAACAAGTAGTCTTGATGCAAAAAGCCCACTTTTGGGCCAGTGCGTTATTATGGTATGATAGTGGTCTAGATGTGAAGGGATACGGTTTAGAGAAATGAGACGAGACAGGGAGAAATGAGACGAGACGAGACGAGACGAGTTATGAGATGAGGGAGACTAAAATGAGCTAGATGAAGTAAAGATGTAGCGAGTACGCGTGCAAAGGAGAAGAATCGATGCACATGTGATACACTAGGTGTAGGATGCGAATGTTTGGGCGTAGGCGACAAGACTTTTTGGTGCTCGTCTTCCCTTACGAGTAAGTTAATGTGGTAGATATGCGCGTGTGCGTATGCATATGCATATGTGTATGCATGTAGGCACGAATGAATGAATCAAAGAAGAAATGAAGGGATGAAGGGATGGATGAATGAACGAACGAATGTGCATATATTGCTATTGATAATAGTGTGTGGAAAAAGTAGTAAATACGCCGATCTATATGAATATTGCATACGCATATAGTTTGGTATTTTGTTTAGAGTTCAAGGTTCGTGAACAATTGACATGCTGACAACACACTAATGTACCACCATGCTTTGTCTAGAAATGGATAACGATAGTGTCACTTTCGAGAATGTCATGTTATATCCGCAACTATCCGTTTATATTCATTGAATATCATATCTTTGTGAATGACAAGGCATTACTTCTAATACAAACTAGACAACGCTTATATGCTAATGAAACAGATATACTGAAATAACAATGGCGTTATCGTTGTTAGTAGCAAGTGAATGCAGAAACAGCAAGGTATCTATTGTAGTATAATATATATGAATGGCCACACCTTATGCGAACAATTCACATTCATACACCGCGCAACCGTATCTTTCATCACATTCCTTTATCTACGGTTACTTCATTCGTGTTTATCAGTTCATAGCTGCCTGTCCCATAAGAAATCCATAAGTGCGATACATTCTATGCAGTGTGCCAAGGCGTTGTCTAGATGACATCTGCGTGTCTTCCAATTCACGTAGATCCATGAGGAATTCCCGTTGCATCGGGTCACTCAGGGCCAATCGGGGTAATAGTACCCGAAGTCGATGTGTATTGCAAAGGACTAATCCGTGCGCTTGATACATGGACTTTGACATTGACGCGATTCGGTTTTGACGAGCAGGTTCATTGTCGTAGTTCAAGGTAGACACGGCCGAGTCGGAATGTCGGTTGAGGACTCGATCGGTACGTCTAGTAGAGAAATAAGAACCGGTTAGCATTGAATGAATGACATGCGAATAGCAAATGATGAACTATGTGACATGACACTTGGTTGTCATATGTGATATGCATCAAACACGCGTGCACACATACGCACATACACACATACACACATGTACATGTGTACGCATGCGCGTCTATCGTTCACCTGCTTTAGTTTGCTCATGTAATTAGCATTACTTACCGCAACCAATCACACGCTTCTTGCTGTGCTACACCAGCCGAGAGACCTCGACGTCTATACCATACGGTACGCAGCCAGCGAGTCATACCAAAAGTAATCAAGAGAACCGGTGCCGCCGTAAGAAATGCGAAATTTAACTCATTGGCACGTAGCAGTTTATCGAGTGCTGCCATGGCCAATTCCAAATCTACCTTGCCCTTTTGTACTTGGATCAGTAGTACGCGTATTAAATGACCTATTACATCAATGATATTGTCAATACTATATCACATACTAAGCTGTAATAATCGGCAATAATAAATACCTAGTAATGCACTTTTTAACGGGGTCTATCATTTGTGTAATTAGTAATGAGTAGATGATAACCAGTAACATATGTATATATAAATGATAATGTCAAGCTGTACCTTCATTTCTCGTTCGTATTCGCGTAATACCATTGTAAGATCACCATCACGAACGGTTTGACGAATAACATTCAGCTCCTGTTCGTTTAACTGCCCTTTCTCTTGTACCAGATCGATTACCATACGCTCTAACGACTAGAGTAATATGAGTGATTATTTGAGCAATTGCTATTCATTGAGTAATACGTACATCGAGATCAGCGGCTAACGATGCCTTTCCCATAATGTTGAGTCGACCTTCTCGGTGTCGAACTGTCTCGTAGATATTTTGCACCGGGCGCCACACCCATTCAATTAGGAAATCTTGTACTGTATGCTTCATCTCCCCTATCCAATGGACGATCGTGCGTCGTTTCATAACAAGGAAGCTAAGCAATGATGGACCTGCCACCATACCGATGCCAATGGTTGGCCAGTATCGAGTTAGAAAGTCGGGTCGTCCGTTGACTTGTAACACGCGTGAATTCATGTAGTTGAACTTTTGCAAATCCTCCTCGAGTGCTAGCAAGTTGAATCGTACCTCTTCCGCAGTTAATAGATGTAATGTAGCATCTAATAATAATGATAATAACATTAGCCCTATACATTCTGTTAGTCTACTATTTCCCTGACTCACCATTGACTGTGGTCAACGCATTAGCAATTGCGACCTTCTCGTTGGAATCCTCCAAGACGACACGCATGGCTTGTTGAGTACAATGCAATAGTTGCGATAACAAATAGCGTATTTGATCAACACCATCTAGATGCAGTGACTCTCCTCGGTTCTGACCGTCATCATCGTTTTCTCCACTCGCTAACGCATGATTCTGACGATTGAATTGACTCATAGACAGCTGACCTTGCTCCGCCAGATAGCCCAGACCTACGGCGTATCGACGTCGAGTCTCATTGAGTCGATTACGCTTTAAGCCAGCCTCTCTCTGTGCTAGTGATAGCCATCCTTGTGCCGGCCACCACGGCAGATGACTCGTAATATGTCGTACATAAATGCCTATACGTCCTGTTAGACCTTCAATAGCGGCGGAGGGATGAAGCGATGCTGTCGGATGCAAGCTTGAAATCCAGTTGAAAACACGTTGTGGCGTAGCTAGCAGAATGACAATATAGTTGATTAGCACGCGATCACTCATCAACCATAAAAGCACCGCTTACTTTGTAATAGATAAATGGCCGCCCATCTTGGACTATCGATACGTCGTCCCCAATAAGTCATGGACGACGATAATGGCTGAGTGGCGCTCATGATACGCTCGAGTACACGTACGTGCATCACACTTACGATCATGCCGAGAAGCCACCAGCGAGCGTGTTGTAGTAGATGTCGTTGCTCCGCATTGGCATCCGTATCATCGCCCATCGTGATATCAAGCAAGGAGGTGATGGAGAGTGTGGCCGATTCACCAACTTGTATAGAGTGTTGCAGCATGGTGAGCGTATTCAAGAGTGTTTGCGCATACTCCCGTACAGACTTTGGTATTTCTACGCCGTCGTCTGTCGACTCGCTCGAGGATAGTGTTTGCAACGAAGTCAGCATTGGTGACCGTGCACTCAACTCATCTTTAGACGTTGCAGTTACACTGGTGGCAGCAACACCAGTAGTTTCTGCTCTCGTGTCGTCTCCTGCTCCCTGCTGACACGACCAGTCGAGCAATTCCTGGTCGAGTAAACGCCATCTTTCATGTACAAGATTATCGTGCATGGTAGAGAAAAACGAAAAACCATAAACGCGTCTTGTATCACCATAATTTTGATATAAACGCATCTATGCAATCAATTATCATACAAATAAGGCCTTTCAGACTTGTATTAAATTCTAGTCCATTACGACATTTGATTGTATTCGACATTCTCAACTAAAGAGAGAGAAATACGATGAGTTTATTCGATGATCATTTAGTTCATAGAAAGCATTAGTATGTCATATGGTTTAATGATGTATAAACACTACGCTTCTTAACTAATATAGAATGATTTATTGATGCTCCTATAGTTCACCATATTCATGTATTGTTTGTACCTCGCTGTTATAGGAATTACATAATATACCACTCATTGCATATCTATCTAGTGACCAATCTGTTTTTGGTTCTTCCATTTGGCGTACTATCTCTTTTGTATTGATGTCTACAAGCAATCGACTGTATAGACGCTTACGAGCTTTTACAATAAACATATATAAATCTCCAATGATATGTCTGATGAAAATTGTACCCGGCATTTGTAATACTTGATCGTCATTGTAGAATAAGTCTGTCCTTACTTTTGTTGGGTCGGAACCAAGTATTGAATAATCGCATCCAGCCCATAATAATGAGGTAGGTATATGTTGCTTAGATATAGTGTAGCAATTACGTGGAATATGACTTTGACCATTGGATGCTACGCTATGGATTATACATGGATTATTATCATGATTACCATGTAGCCTGATGATCATATGCGAATTGTTTGGATTACGCGCAAGATATATTGACGTAGCTGTACCCTTTCAGGTAGTTGAAACCAGCCATTTCGCAATTGTACAACATGATTATTACTCGAGAACTGGTATAATGCCCATTCAATACGACCACATCATCATCTTCGACTATCTTGCCGTGTATACTATTGCTGTATTATTGGTTGTTTTATAGAGACGAGTGGCATTCCATGTATCATCAATGCTTCCTGAACACATGATACTATTATCTATATCGAATACCATTATATCCACTAAATTCATTGATATTAGTACTAGTTATATTGCATCATTGTACAATTACTACACTTACATATACGAATTGGTAAATCATTGAATAATCCCACTCTCTCATGCACTAATAATATCCATTTCCCTTCGACTGTCATCACTTCATATTGTACTGGAACGTCAAATGTAGTGAAAATACTACCATGTTTGCGAGAAAGTATTTTTACATTATAGTTGGTGTCGCTCTTGATATCAATAGGAAATAAGGCTATGTAATGGTCACCCAGGACATAAAAATACTGAGCATTAATATCGCTATCCAGTAAAAAAAGATTTGGCGATGTGGAGGGCGTACTGCTATATACAATGTTGTTTACTAATCTAAGATTCGAATGCGGCAAATATTCTAAACTATAACTATGATCTGACGTTTCGTTCGAGCGCCTAGTTTGTACGATAACTGAGCTATTATTTGGAAATTCTGTGCTATAATTTGATATACACCCCTCCTCTTCCATATCGATATGCGTGGTTTGCATCGTCCAATCGCCAATTATTCTCGGTGCTCAATCGTCGACGATATGTGTTGTACCAGTCCACATTCTCTAGTAGATCGGCTCGTTTATCCGATGTACATGGATTGTTGACATCCGTGCGTACACACCATAATACGAAATCCATTTCTTTAGTATAATAATCTCCTGATAGGAAATTCCTATGATATAGTGCTTGCCATAATGCTCTATCATCTCGAATACTGCTTCTTAACAAGCGACAACATGCTGATAAACGCAATAATCCGATAGGAACAAGTAGACTACAAAAAATACACTGGTCCTGAAATGGAAGAGTATTCAGACAAACTAGTAATCTACAAGACGAGTTGGAATTACTCGATATTCAGCAGTAGTAGTAGTAGACATAGTGGAATGGAATAAGAAAGGCGATATGGGTAGAGAAATACGATGACGTTATTTAATCAAGAATACACAAATAAATCATACCAAGTGTGGATAAAATGAAGCATGGTGTTCAAGTCTTCTAATTGACGAGATATCCTACTGTCACTGTCATGCTTCTTAGATGAGTACAATCTATAACAATATACTATTCATTATTCTATTAGATGCACACATCAGAATTGTAAAGATAACATGAAGATAAAGGATTCGAGTATCGTGTATGGAATCGGGATATGGCAGCATGTCTGACTTTATTCAGATTATTCTCAGTCTTTGCGATGGAAACGGTGTTCCAATACAACTACATCAAAGTGATGCTACTTCTAAATGTTCGAGAAATGAAGGAAACAAAAAACAACTTATCCGTAATGGTTATCGCTTTCACATCTATAAATGTGCAGACAGGAAGTAGTTGATAAACACTCTTATCTCTCGCCATCCAGTATAAACATCATACTCCTGTATATACTAATCAGTATAGCATAGATAACAAAAAGTGCACGCGTGTAGCTGAGTACAAATACGTATATGGCAATTCTTATAAGCTCACCACCATTACAAATCCCAAACTTGTACATTAATCATGCTACACTTGCCATATTTTGCTATTGTCCGAAATAACGCATGTCATCGAAACAGAAAAGAAAAGCAATATAAAAGTAGCTACTATACCATAACGCCAACGCATAATCCAGTTTATTCTTTTAGATATTCCCTTTCTATTATGACAATGTTGTGTTATCAAGCTTTGCTTCTTCTTAGTAGTATATACTTCTATAACTACTAGTCCATCAACGGTAACAGCCACGGAAACATTAATTAGAGTGCGAAGTAGGTGGAATAAATAGTCATAACAAGACGTGATGATCCTCTTTTCTAACGATATACAAAGTTATCGATGATTTCTCAATGCAGCCTCCTTTTAATCCTTCCGCGAACAAAGACTATGAAACAATTAATGTTCCTTATTATAAATTTAATACATTTAGACAGCGAGGGCTAGAAATTATAAGAGCTATCTCGGACGATGAGCTACTCGTCGAATTTGAAGTACGATACAACGACGCGGAAGCCTCGATGATTTGTACGGGCATAAAAAAGACGGTGAACAAATGGAGAAACTGTTCAAGACCGTTAGTACTTTACCACCAGGGTTCAATAGGAATGGTAAAATATTCCTCGACTTACCTTTACTAGTGTTCAGGCCGAAACATCGAGCAGTCTGTGCAGTATACGAAACGTATAGAGAAGAATTATTGGCAGATTACATTAAACGTACGGATAATATTTATAAAAGAGTAGTTACTGCTCTTAAATATTACAAGCAAGTTTTACGTGGTATGTTAATCTTTTCGATTCTATTATTATTATGTTATTATTACCAACGACACCACTAATAGCTACATATGGTTAGGTTTGGCATTCTTGCATCGGATTGGATTTGTTCATCGAGGATTAACATATAAAGGTAAACTGATTGATGAAGAAGTATTTCATTGACTTCTACATTACTAATACATATAAACATACACGATTAGATATTGTGCTCAAATTTGTAGAGTATGATCGGTCAATTGAGCAACAAATTGTGGTTAAAAATCTACGTTACACCGGTAATTTGAACTTCCTAAGTCGTAATCCCAAATCACCTGGAACAGATCCAGTCGCGTCGATAGTGGCACCTCGCCATCAACTCTACTGTGCACCGGAAGTGACCGAGCATAAGCCTGTCGATCCACGTAAAGTCGACATTTGGGATGCAGGCGTGTCGTTTTATAGGACAATATTTAACACTGTACCACTTCCTGAGGCCTTCAAGTCCACGAATGCCAACGAGCTTAAAAATGCTATAAGAACACAGCTGGTAGCACACATGTGGAAGATACTCGACCATAGTATTAGTATTAATGGCAAGATGAAAATGCTAGTAAAGCAAACCATCAGCCAAAACGACGCTCGTGATCCACATATGATAATGTTAGTCGAGCTAATTACCAAGCTTATGGATTTGGATGCGGATAAACGACCACTTTTAGACACTTACATTAGTGAATTGGATGTCAAGAACCTCAATAATAATATGCGATCAATGACCGTTTAGTTGAATGAATAAAGAAAGCAATGCGTTCTAGCTTATTTTAATGGAATAGACATTTACATTTTATTTATTATAAACCTATTGGAGAATAAAGGCTGCTCAGATTGCTTACAGTTCTATTACCCGCATATATATATATATGTATGTATTCTAGTTGGAGCGTCGTGCTGCAATAAGCTGCCGTTGAATACCATCCCAAATGGCAGTGTGACCATACTGCATATAGAGTAGACCGCTAATGGCACCGGATAAATGAGCCTATAGTAATAATAATAATAATAATAATGATATATTGTGTTAGTACGATTGCATCAATGATCAATGACAAAACTTACATAATGATCAAAGACTCGCCAGCCACGTAGTGCTCCCACTAGATCGAGTGCCATAAGTCCGGCTAGACCGTGTCCAATCTTAATGGGTAACATTGGCAGGAATATCATGTGCACCTGAGCATCTGGATACTTCCACGCACAGCTTGCAAACAGACCGAAAATGGCACCAGATGCACCTAAACTTGGATTCACCATGGCAAGCGGCTTGAATCGTGCGGTCAACACATGAGATCCGAGTGATGCCAAGGTACCCGCGGTCAAGTAGAACGCGGTAAATTCCTCGCGACTCATCCAGCCGAGTACCGCCTGACCGAACGACCATAATGCCATCATATTGAAGCCGAAATGCCATATCTCCCTATGACTGAAGCAAGCGGTGAGTAGCGTGTACGATCGACTAATACCGGGATAATGCATAAAGTGACGTGCCATCCACGGGGCAAGCATGGGCAACTGCCAGGCTAGAAACACGACCGTGTTAATACCAATAATACCCGCTAGAAATCGTTCATTAGGACTAGTGCTGTACCACTTGTTCATTAGCGTGTAATAGACGCGTTTGACAGCGTCTGGCACGGCATCCAACTGACGTATACGATCCAGTTGAGCGCGTGTCTTCTCGATGAGCATCACTTGCTGCACTTGAATCACCTCCGCCAACGAGGGACGATCCTTGTGTAGCCAGGCACGAGCGCGTTGTATCAAGGAAACGCGTCGTTGCTCGTAGACCATACCGGCCACACCGAATGACACTGTCGCCATTACTACTGCAAATACAATGGGACCAGCAATGGGAATAGATGATCTAGATGGTGTATCATGATAGCTAGATAGCTGACGTCGATACATTAAGGGTAGCATCCTATTATATGACGTGTTGCCAATTGAATGATTCATCCTTGCTAGTAAAGGAGTAGTAGTAGTAGTAGCAGCAGTAGTAGTAGTGATGGATCGACAAGGGAGTGTCGTTGTGTATCGTATAACATGCGATATAGTACTACTATTTGTGATACTACGAATGCTAGTCAATGGTCTATAATAAATCAATGAATTGGCCATCCGACTAGTAACATATCTACATGGATTTACATGTTGATATCTTTGTAGTTGACGTAGCATGATGCGAGATAATAGTACAATACACGCACTACGAGTATACTTTTTTTTGACTTTGCTTCGACTAGACTGAATTCACCTGGTATAGTTATGCTTCTAGTGTTGTGTGCCTTTAACCAATAAAGCACCGTGCTAGTATGCTATAGTGTAGACCACGTTAGTAATAGCAATGATTTATATAATGAATAAACTATGGAATAGCTGGAACAAGTTGGCAATGGTAATAACAGTAAACGTCAGTTTAATGGTTCTGGCATTATCATCGGAACTTAATTTTCCTTTCAATGTCTAGCGTTTTTTGTTTTTTTTCCTCGCTTTATTTGTCGATCCTTCTGTTCTCCTTCCTCCTCATTGGTCTCCATCCTCTCTCTTTCTACTCTCTACTCTACTCTACTCTTTCTCTAGCGTAGTATATTGATGGAGAATAGTACAGCGGTGGCAATGTCGGTTAACGGTAACGCTCACGCTAACGCGACATCGACAGGAACGGAAATGGCACAGACCGCCGATACATTAACGGTAGAGGAGTTGTTGAGCAAGGTGCAGGGCTACATTGAAGAGTGTGAAACGGAGCTTGCCTTTCAATGCTGCCAGCATGCCCTTGATCTTGCACCCGAGAACGTAGAAGTGGTTAACGCGTCTGCCGTGGTAGCCACTGAGCTAGGTTTACTTGACGAAGCTCACGAGGTAAGTAATAATATTAGCAATAATATTAGCAGTATTTTGTAATAACTTTTATGTTACAATCTATCTATCTATCTATCTATCTATCTATCTATATAGCTTTGGTTACGTTCGGTGGAATTAGAACCGAACAAGGGACATGAAAAGTACTTGTGTCTAGGTCAGTTGAGCGTCGGACCCGATGCGCTTCAGTATTACGAGAAGGCGGTGGAGAGGATGGCCGCGGAATATCAAGCATATGAATCGGGAAGTGATGAAGCCAAGATTGTGGCTCGTCAACTTTCATCGGCTTACGTGTCAATGACAGAGATCTATTTGACTGATTGCTGGTAAGTTGCTTTTGCTCAGAATAATTATTGCTGCATTGATTGCACCGTTCTAATTGGGCAATGCATAGTTTTGAAGCTGATGCTGAAGCAAGATGCGAGCAATACTTGGAGCAGGCTGTCAAAGCAGACTCTACGAATCCAGAAGTATTCCAAACATTAGCATCAGTACGTCTGAGTCAACAACGACCGGATGAAGCCAAGGAAGCGCTAGAGCAAAGTATCTCCCATTGGATTGACCTAGATCCACAGGATACAGCTTATCCACCCTATGATTCGCGTATTGCTTTAGTCAAGCTACTGCTAGAGTTGGAACAATACGAACGAGCTATAACGGTTCTTGATGGTCTACAAAGAGAAGACGATCAATCAGTCGATATGTGGTATTTGTTCGGTTGGACCTATTATTGTCAAGGAGAGCAATTAGCGGATGACATGGAGCGACGCAAGGAAATATGGGAAGATGCACGGGAATGCTTACTACAAGCTAGAAAGGTATGTATAAATATAAATTTGTTTTTATATCTCTAACAATCTATTGAATCAACTAGCTATACTATCAAGTGGAACATGAAGATGAGGGCATTCTAGAGCATATTCAAGAATTATTGGACACATTGAATGGTGCACTACCACCTAGGGCGGATGGTGACGATATTGAAGATGATACTGCTCACCCACAGAATAACAACGAAGAAGAGGGAGAAGAAGACTGGGAGGATGTAGCAAGTAGTTCGGATGAAGAGGGTGGCGATGCTATGGAACTGTGACACTATACTAAGGAATTGATTTATTAATAAACGCACGTTGAATAAAGTAATAATAATCTATCTATTTGAATGCTATACCACATGTAATCATCATATTGTAACGTAATTCAGATATGCCAACACCTGTCGTACTACTTACACCCAGCAATTGTGGATAGCAACTGATGGCATGCTGCACTAGCCATTCCTCCGTGTTTCGCCAAGTGTTATAGTACGTGTCGTCATAGATGGTGTCGATTTTAGTGAATACAATCTGGTAAGAAACGGGGATCTGATCGAGAATGCTTATCATATGTTTGTCTGTTTCCATTAGTCCACGACGAACATCGATTAGTAGGTAGATTCGTTTTAACCTAACAATAAATGTATACTAGTTAAACAAATGTACATATATATTGATACATTCATGCAATATCATATTTACTCGTTGCGTTGCTTAAAGTAATCAAGAATAAAGCTGCCCCATTCTACTCGACTACCTCGGCCGTAACCAGGTAGATCGACTACGCTCATCTTTGTGCCAGCCGGATAAATATCGATTACTTTTGTTCGACCCTACATAAGCATAAGCAACAATCTAGCAACTACTACTAGTATAATGATCGAGTATTATCCTTACCGGATTACGTGATGTTTGCGCTAATTTATTTACTTGAAATAGTTTATTAAGCAGTGATGATTTCTAATAATTTATCAATGTCTTTCTTAGTTGTTGTTGTTTCCTAATTCTATTCTAATGATCATTTCACTTACACCAACATTACTACGACCTAGTAGGGCTACCTATGATATATATACACATATATATTAGTATTAATAATGATAATAATGATAACTGTATTACCTCAGGTTGATATAAAGATTTGAAATGTTTGATTTCCGTACCAGATACACGATTATTATTAGGACGATTTCTAAGGAAGAATTGATCGGCTTTTTTCATTTGAGCAGTAGTGGCTGCTGCCATTATCGGGAAGTGTGTTGTTGACACGTTTGCATGCTCGTTCTCTGCTGATAATGTCTCGTCACTGACACCGGTCTCTATTTCATTGCGTGATTGCTTCCGTTGTTCCAATAACAGTTGTGCAGGTCGATTACGCGCAACTGGTTGACCACGAACTGACGAGACACTTAGTGGTACGCGTTGTTTACCTATATAACATACTGATTGCGTAGAGAAATAATAGTAGCCACCACAATGACGATAGCAATTAGCAAGTCTAGCTCGTTCAAGACGTATTGCTTGTAGTGTAAGCAACATTTATAAATGAGATAGCGTGAATATCAAAATGTAAAAGAATAAATGGAAAATGTGGATGATGATGATGATGATGATGCGTCGTCATTTTCTAATAACAAGCATAAACATAAACAATAACGTAACAAAGGTACATCTAGCGCGTTGTAACCTTTGTTTCCACTATTTATCCATTTGTTAATATCATCAAAGCGTTATACGTTGATATTCATATATTTATTACTACTACTACTACTACTATTACTGCTACTATTACTACTATTACTATTACGCAATGACTACGATAACAACATCGCAATCTACGAGGTCGCCCGCTGCTTTGACAAAAATAGACCAACTACCCTATGAAGTATTATGGTATATTCTACTATATACTAGTGAGGATAGGAATATCACTGCATTCATGCGGGCATCAAAGTATATCTACGATGTTTGTCAGAGTAATGTTCCCTTTTGGCTGCATCGATATCGTCAGTATTACTCGATGGATCGTATCGAGCATGACATTATAGAATGGCTGAAATGCGCCCTATTAGCGCAATGTTGCGTGGCAGATCCATGCTCATCATTATCATTCTCCATGCCGTCATCATCGGTTGTATCGAGTAGACGACATGCTTATCTAATTTATATGTTACGCGGTAAATTAGGACGACGTTGGTCCGCGGGTGTACCTTTACAGTTATCGCCGCCTATCGATCAATTGAAACTCGCCCCCTTGAGCCGTGATGATTACTGGA
Source organism: Syncephalis plumigaleata (assembly GCA_025201365.1). Classification (NCBI taxonomy): domain Eukaryota; kingdom Fungi; phylum Zoopagomycota; class Zoopagomycetes; order Zoopagales; family Piptocephalidaceae; genus Syncephalis; species Syncephalis plumigaleata. The sequence continues at coordinate 536,329 of JAIXMF010000001.1, forward strand.
AAATAGTTGCCACCGCGGTATGGGGCGGTATTTGGTGGTCGAGTATACGAGGCGAGGCATACATCGGTATATTGAAGGGAAGTGATGAAAGCGAGTCCTCCTCCACCTCATCCACTACTATCAATGAGGATCCTCTTCAAATATATCCGCTTCTATTACCATCCGAGATACAAATCAACCATCGATGCCATCCGGTATTTCTCGCGGGTAGACATCATGCCGTTGTGGTCACACCATCGAATACGAAACTTAGCAATGTCGTGGCATGGTCTATCGATGTTAGTGGCTGTACAACTTACGAGAATGGTGGCAATGGATTATCGGTACGATCATGGCTATTACGCGAGATTACGAGTGCGCCCACCATACAGGACAATTGGCTGGCCTGCGTGTCAATGGAGCAATCCGAGCTTAGCGTGCAAGTACGACTGTTTCCCGAACCTACACCAGATACCGTGATGTCAACCACACCGCAATCTGTACTCACGCTGATTAATCTTAATCGACCAGATAAACGTATCTATCAGTTTGTCGATATCGGCAATACAGCCTATCACTTTCATGGTATGTATCAACAAAGTGCCATTATATTTGCGCATCAACTTCAAGAACGCAGTAGTCTACTAAGCTGGCAACTCGGTTGTATCAATATTAACAATCAAAATGATACTCATGCCACATCCTCTTGGCGTTACCTTTCTCAAGGACGAATTACTCTTGCTTCATCGATATCACGCTATTTATTCACGAGTAAACGACTCGATACCAATCGTGTATTACTGCAAGGTAGCAATCTATTCGGTACTAATGGCTGTCTCGCCCTTATCGATGTATCTGCTAAGCATCGAACAACAGCAACAACTACAGCAACAGCAACAGCAGCACAGGGTGCACCATCCCCCATTGAAACAGGATTCGTATGGCTTAATAATCACTTGTACAAGACGGTTGTACCATTGGTGTCCGCCAATAAAATTATCGCTTGTCCACCGCCGAACGAGCCAGATAGTTATGCCGATGAGAACACGGCAGCACTCATACTCGATCTAAATACGGGTAATATACTCGTATCTATTAGCGGTGCCAATTGGGTACAGGTAGAACCGATATTTGGTAGTTTAATCGCCATTGGCATTACAGAGACATGGGATATATCCGAATGTTTTATATTGGATATCAATAGGTTAACGTCATCATCATCACCATCATCAAATACAAATACAAATACTAATGACAGCACTCATACGCTACCAACATCGTCACGACGTAATGAAACACGTAGTAATAATGGTCATCGACTATCCTCGACACGTCTCGCTTCATCAATACGCAGGTATTCCTTTGATGATTTCGAAATAAGATCCATGCCATTATCAATGAGCGACTCGATAACATCCGTGATGAGTGGCCTGTCCTCCGACAATTATCCTCATGGACATCAGCAGAAAGTGATAGTACTCAAGTACACTTGCCACGGTCTTTGGCATGTCAGTCCCACTGCGCTCATGTCAAGCTTCGTGATTAAACTGAAGAACAGCGAGTCAACCTATCCACCTAGAAGAACGCTCACCAATAGTATGAGTATTAAACAATTGGCAACTGAGCCGGAATCGACTACTCAAGAAGAGCCATGTTATCTACGTCATTTTGCCTATTCGCTTTATTAAATTCTTTTATTTCATTTCATTTTATTAATTTTCATTTCATGTAAACACGTTTACACTTTTCTATACACATAAGGGATTCAACGCTTAAGCATGCTAATTGGAATTCATTCTAGTCTACGATCAGTGCAACCATATGGAAGACTATGCCTTCGAACGTATAGTGCAGGAAGAGTAAGAACGACTGTGCGTTCAAGTGATATAACTTACCTTGTATAAACCATACTGTTTCTCCTTCTCCTTCTTCTTCTTAGTCGCTGGCTAGTTTTATGAAACCACCTAGTGGACCACCACGTATATCCACGCTAAACAAGGTCAAATCCGTATTGGCTGTGGCATCCGGCAAGGGTGGTGTTGGTAAATCCACGGCAGCAGGTAGATATCACGTAATCCGCAATCATTATTACTATTATTGATAGATAATTGATATCGTTATAGTGAATCTAGCACTAGCATTGGCCGCTCAGAAATGTCGTGTAGGCATTCTAGATGCTGATCTATTTGGTCCGTCCATTCCACGTTTGATGAATTTGTCGGGAAAGGCCGAGGCACAAGGTAATACTTGATGTGATGTACACTAACTAAACGTCTACAAACTATGATTGACGATTACTAAACTGAAAAATATAACAAACCTAGATGAACTGCTACTACCAATGGTCAATTATGGTGTTAAATGCATGTCTATGGGATTTCTCATCGATGAAGATGCGCCAGTAGTATGGCGTGGCTTGATGGTAATGTGCCGACTAACGAATATATGAGAAAGCGGTTGACTATATCGTCTGGTTGAGTATAGGTAATGAAAGCACTACAGCAACTGCTACATCAAGTCGATTGGGGCGAGTTAGACATGCTTATTATTGATATGCCACCCGGTACTGGTGATACTCAACTTACGGTGAGCCAGCAGGCACGATTAAAAGGTAAGTGAGTGAGTGAGTGAGTAAGTGAGCATCATTATTGGTTTATTAATTAATATATATGATTGACAAATTATATCACAATGTATAGGTGCAGTCATCATATCTACACCGCAAGATGTAGCATTGGCCGATGCGAAGAAAGGTGTAGCCATGTTCGAGAAAGTGAATATACCCGTAAGTATGCAATGATACTCGCGATCAACTCGGTAATTCAATGGCTAACGATCATCAAGATATTGGGAATGATTCAAAACATGAGCTACTTTACGTGTCCCTGCTGTTCTACCAAGTCGCATATCTTTGGTACAGAAGGTGTACGCCGACTAGCCGATAAAATGAACCTACCCTTACTTGGTGAGATTCCCCTTAACGCGGATATCTGCGAGCTTTCCGATCAAGGTCGACCCATTGTAATTGCTCAACCAGAGAGCGTGGAGGCACACGCCTACATGGAAATTGCCGCGAAACTGCATACAAAATTAAAGTGATCATAAACAGCTACTATCTAAACGTGCTTGTAGTTTATTTCATTCAGTCTAAAAATAAAAATAAAAATACGGATTTCTCTTACTTTTTCCTTCTTTCCTTCTTCTTCATCGGATAACTTTCTTTATCAATTCATAATGAAAGACGAGACAAAGGAACTCATTGCACGCTGCACCGAAGTAGTAAAGCGTTTGGTCCATTTTGGATTCGTACCGTTCATCATCTATCTTGGATTCACTCGTAGTGTACCACGACCATCATTTATGCGGTAAGTATAAAGTAAAGCTCGTAGAGATTCAGCTAGCGTACTCATTGCTATTGCTACTATTATAGAATGATCAATCCACTTGCTTAATTGCCCAAAGAAGAAACATGTATGGCGGTTAGCCTGCCTATCATCAAGTCTGGTTCAGCATATTGCTCTAATCTATTCGTATACGCAATTATTAAAAAGGTTATGATGTATTAACGTGAACACTACTACTTGTGTAAGAAGTGTATATGTATATATATTTATATAAAAGACACACATAGAAATAGACGATAAACAAAGATAATTAATATGTGATCAACGTAAATGTATGTCACGGCTGAAGAATACGGAATCCGCGTACGGGTCTTGTCGTCTCCAGATCTAACGCGTACCAGAAGCATTCCTTTGCACGATCCATTCGATGTGTACGTTGATAGACCAAACCCAAATAGTGCCTATATTGTTATTGTTGTTGTTGTAAGTTAATAATTGCATTGTATTGCATTGCATTGTGTGAGATGTCTATCTAGACTAACAAGCTACCCTCTACTTACCATGCTTCAGCACAATTCCAACCCATAGCTCGTGTTGCTTTACGTAATAATCCTTCTGCTAATGGGTATTTACCTAATAGTAAATTGGATTTACCAAGTAAGACTGAACCGACAACGTGTTGCGGTTCGAGGAATACAGCTTTGGCAAATGCCACCATCGCCTCCTCTATTTTGCCTTGATCTAGTAGCAATAGACCAGCCTAAGTATATTCATTGTTAGAATAAGCAACGATATTAGGTAGGATTGATGGTAGTAGGGCTACTTACTTGACACGATACGTCTGAACTTTCACTGTCTGCTCCTTCCGCTTCTTCCACTGCTTGTCGAGCATCTTCATATCGGCTTAAACGACGAAAGGCCGAGGCTGACGTTAGCCATAACTCGGTAAGTGCCTTCAATGCTCGTTGTCGACGTAAACGAACACGAGTGGTCACGCGTGATGCCAGCGAATAGGATGATCGACTGCTGGCTACTGTACCAGCTTGTCGAACAGTACCAGCACCACCACCGCTTACTGATCCTGCATACGAACTAATAGGTATATCTAATAGAGAACATTCATATATACATTAAAATGTCAGTATATAGATCACTATATTGAATAGCAATACGGTAACATCCTCCTACCTAATCGTCCATTGCTGTTGCCACCACGAGGTGCTCCAGTAGATGGTGCAGCCAGTGTAGCCTGTCCTCGTCTCGCTTGTTGTGGCGACACCGATCGACCCGATTTACTCGCTGCACCATTGCCATTAAGATCAGTGTCGCGACGTACCGTGGTATTAATCTCGCTAGCCGCACTGCCACCACCGTCACCGGCAAATACTCGGCCGTACAGTACGAATAGGGAATTCATATGGGTAAGCGCCTTCTCGGGTCCATAGAGTGCATCCTCGAGAGCGGCACGTGTTGCCATTAGTGCCAGCACGTCTTCACCTTCAATGGCGGAACCCTGCTTCTCTCCATTGCCATCCTCTTGTACCTCCCATTCGGACGTTTCTATGCCTACTTGACAGACGCGCAATGCACCCTCGAGATCTTTGTTGGCCGACATTAATAGGGCAAGTAGATGCCAGGCACGAACCCTCGAGGCATCAAGTTGCAACGACTGTTTCACCGACACGAGGGCTTGTGCTAGATTACGACTATCAGCATGCTGGAGTGCTAAATGATAGTGAGCCTCTGCGTTCTCTGGACTACGAGAGATAGCCTCGGTCAACGCGGATATGGCTTGCTCGTATAGCCAGGACGTATATCATGTGTATACCTGTAAATGTGATCATTAGACCTTTATGCAGATCAGCACATGCAACAATAACTTACATTCTCGTGCCTGTAAACCATAGCCTACTCCTAGTAGTTGCCATGCCATCGAGTAGGTTTGCGCACTAACTGCACCATCATTAGCCTCGCATATTTTAATCGCGGTTTGCGCGTGTTTAACACAATCCTTAGGCTAAATGATAAAGTCAATAAAGGAGTAGATTATATTGCTGCATGAATATCAATGCTAGCGCTAGTATTCGTGTTACCTTGACTAGATCCGTCATCATTAGTCGTGCTCCTATTAGCAATGTCTCGACTACTTTTTGTGGATGTTCCGCGTCTTCACGTACATTGGGTACAGCTACCGTGATGCTATGCTCCACCGAGTTACGATCACTCGCATTGTTTGATGCATTGCTGCTGCTATTAGTCGTGGTAGAGTCTTTGTTTTCATTTTGTATGGCAGCTACAGCATCACTACGTGATATGATGGCATCACGTTTGCCGATTAGCTCGGCATAGGACTCCAATGCTAGTTCCGCCTCTTCATACTCTCCTAGGGCAATTAGTGCCGTCACCAAATGACGCATAATGGCCGGTGACTGGAAGGTGATCTCTGTAGTACGATAGAGTAGCTAGTATTGCACGTTAACATCATGACTACTAGTTCCTCATTACCATTGCCACTTACTTCGACGAGACCTCGACGTTCGGTACGTGATGCGGCACCAATCAACTTCCAATCGTTCATGATTTGGTCGACCATCTCGATCGGGAGCAAGTTCACCTGGTTAGCCCTTGGAAGATGCAAGCAACGATGCATGGCATCTTCATACAGTTCGTGTAGTTGCAATATCTCTTGTTTAAACGTTAACGGTACTTGAATCGTCGGTGTATCGCCACTGCTGACAATCATCGGTGTTCCTTGTATGTAGTCGCCCTCCATGTACGATGCCGATATGAGTGGCACGCTATACCGACATAACACTAGACGCTTGGCCGGTCTAAACTCACGTGGCCATCCGAGACAATTGTCGCGATAGTCGCGGAATGTTGTAATTGCCATAGTGCGTGTACTATCATTACAAACTAGTATTAACAACAAAAGAGACGTATACCAATAAATCTATTCAATCAAGAATAAAGGAAAAAGCAATCCTTACCCGTAGACCATTTGTAATAATGGACGCCGATATAGTGCTTCCTCGAGCCACCATATCATCGTGTCGCCACGTTCACCCGAATAATTACGACCATACTCCATACATTGGAGTAGCACTCGTATGCATCGAGTGGCTGATTCTGCACCTTCTCCAGTACAATACCTAATAGCAATATCGTTAGTAACATCCAGCAATATAGATGCAGTGCATCATCATTCACCATGTACCTTTAACAATCCATGCTTGTAACTTAGTATAAATCGATATCCCTCCAATATTACCGGATTGTTGTCTTCATTGGTGAGTGGCCATTGAATATCCGTCAATATTTGTAGGGCTCCTCATATTTAGCCGAAAAACAATAGAGTACCGAGGAAATCACCGTTGCTTCCTATATAGTCATGTTAGAATCAATAATAATGCTAATGATATCCCTCTCACTCTCATAAACGACTAGAGATGCTTACCTCTTTCTCATGCTGCGTATTCGCGTGTTCTCGGCTAGCTGAGCATGATTCGATAACTCATCAAATGTTGATTTTGGCATAGCTGACGTCACCGATACATTGCCAGGTCCATCCTTGGCGTAACACTGACTTCATCCAAGGTATTCAGATATGAGTAAATACCATATTCTGCTAATACTGAATGATTTAACGCTAATTTCATATCAAATAGAATTAGTTAGCATATATATATATATAATAGAAAATAAAAAATAAATAACATAGCAGAAAGGACATATTACTTACTCGCACCAGCAGGATGGTGTTTCAAGTAACGACGAGCAAGTTCAGGAATGTCGCGCCATCGGCCGGCAATCCGACAAGCTTCAATATCGTTAGCAGTAGCTGAGCCTTCTTAGAAAGGGTCATCGTGTTATAAACACTAGGCTGGTAGGATCAAGCGTATAACAGATGAGTGAAAGGCAGGTGAGGTCACTTCAGTAGTTTACCACAGCAATATAGCATGAAATAATAATAGTAATAGCAGTAATAATAGTAATAATAATAGTGAAATAAAAAACAATAACAGTCGCAACTTCTTAATGCATACAAAATGGTGTGTTCAACAATAGAAAGTAGCTTTTTGACAAGATGAATGAAAGGAAAAGAGCGCGACAAATAGAAGGCGGTGACAGATGAATGCGCAGTAGTAGTTGTAGTGAAGTAAGTAAGCAAGCAAGTAAATCAATCAACCAGTCATATTATCATTATCAATGTCCAGGAGAGTAGTGGCATACATTTGCATGATGCATACATGACCAGCTGATTTGATGATGTGCCATGATGGATGTTTGCTTGTTTGTTTGTTTACAGGTAAACAATAAGGAAATGGATATAGATCACAAACACCTCAGGTGACACGCATCATGGGACAACCACCAGATGGAAGGATGATCATTCTAGGATGTCTGTACTAGGATTGATGATTCTAGAAACAAGAGAGAATAGTATTTACTATGCGTGTACACTACTACTGCTGCTGTTACTGCTTTCTTGTATAAACTATTATTTATTCGATATAACCTGTGCTATTATAAACATGCTTTACTAGTACTCTTCTTCCTCTTCTTCCACCGCTGAATCCATACCAACTTCTTCGTAGTCCTTTTCTAGTGCTGCTAGATCTTCGCGTGCCTCGCTGAACTCGCCCTCCTCCATACCCTCGCCGACGAACCAGTGGACAAAAGCGCGTTTCGCGTACATTAAATCAAATTTACGATCGATACGTTTCCAGGCATCGGCTATAGCCGTGGTATTCGCTAACAAGCTAACGGCACGTTTCACCGGTGCCACATCGCTATTCGGCACGACAGCTGGCACCTGATGATTGATACCGATCTTGAACCCGGTGGCACACCAATCGACAAACTGGATGGTTCGCTGGTTGCGCACCTTATTAACGGCACGATTTGCCTCGGCCGGTAGGATATCACCGCGAAATAGTAGACAACACGTCATGTATTTACCGGTGGAAATGTCGCATTTCACCATTTGATTACCGGACTCGAAGCAGCTACGTGTTAACTCGTCCACAGTCATCGTCTCGTGTCCCACCTTGTCCATGCCTACAATCGGTGCGTACGAGATGAGCGGGAAGTGGATACGCGGAAATGGCACGAGATTCGTTTGGAACTCGAGTAGATCCACGTTGAGCGAGCCCGAGAATCGTAATGACGCTGAGATCGAGGAGACCACCTGAGCGATCATTCGATTCAGGTTAACGTAACTAGGTCGATCCAGCCTAAGTCGTGATCGACAAATATCATTGATCGCCTCGTTATCCACCATGAACGAGCAGTCGACGTGCTCCAACATGGTATGCGTGGTGAGCACCGTGTTATAAGGTTCGACGACCGCGGTGGATATTTGCGGTGCCGGATAAATGCCAAACTCGAGTTTCGTCTTCTTGCCGTAATCCTGCGTAAGTCGTTCCATCAATAGCGAGCCGAATCCCGAGCCAGTGCCACCACCAAACGAACGGAATAGCAGAAATCCTTGTAGTCCCTCGCAGTTATCGGCCAGTTTACGTATACGATCAACGACCGGTTCTAGCATCTCTCTACCCACCGTGTAATGACCACGAGCGTAATTGTTGGCCGCATCTTCCATTCCTGTGATCATTTGCTCGGGATGATAGAGTGTACGATATTCACCCATACGTACCTCATCGATAACCGTAGGCTCGAGATCGGCAAGTACCGCGCGTGGCACATATTTATTCGAGCTAGACTCGGAGAAGAAAGTCTCGGAGGAGGCTACCAGTTCGGCATTGGCACCAGGCTTAATATCGCCACTAGGCAGGATATCATGCTCTAAACAGTAGAGCTCCCAGCATGAATTGCCTATTTGTACACCGGCCTGACCAATATGAAGGGAAATACACTCGCGCATTTTCAATGAAAGATAAAAGGTCAAATAGATACCTAGATACCTACTAGATAGATAGATAGACGAAAAAGAAAGAAAGAAAGTAAGAAAGAAAGTGATCAAGTAAACGGTGATGTAATGTGGTGTAACGAGGATGTCACTCGTAAAAACGAAGGTCATGATGCCAAAATGGTTGCCTAATAACCGTTTCGTATGACACGCACACACCTACGTAGACGTACCAGTTGTGTTATTAGCGTGACAACCGATTCTTATTTAGATACAGTGTTTTTCCATCCAATTTGCGAATTTATCCTTTAACGTTTGCAGTTTATTAATAAATAGATTTGCACAATTGTCTAGCATTCTTATAGCATTGCTATTATTATTGAGTAGTTGTTATGGCACTAGCAGTTGAGGGAGATGTTAATGATAGCGATATCACATATTACAATTAATGATAACTATTATTTATTCGTAAAGACAGAAGGCTAACTGCGCAAATTGGATGGAAAAAGCCTGTAGTTCAGCATGAAACAACTAGTTGAAAATAAAGAAACAATCTTACTGAATTTGATTCAGAGTTCATTTAGATTTACTTTGAATGATTGCACTCTATGCTTAGTGATAATCCTAGTACGACGCATATATTCATCTGTCTAGTAGGATTGAAGGCTAATTGACGATTTATTATAACTAAATGATGTAGAATAATTAAAGAAGAGTGAAAGGAGCGAGCAATGAATATACCAAGTATGCTATTTTTAACGCAACCACCGGTAGTGCACCATTGTCGTCAGTATTCTTCCTCGCCACCTTCATGCTCAGAGTCTGACATGGTATCCATACCAACTTCTTCGTAGTCCTTCTCTAGTGCCGCTAATCTTCGCGTGCCTCGCTGAACTCACCCTCCTCCATACCCTCGCCGACATACCAGTGGACGAAGGCGCGTTTCATATACATTAGATCGAACTTGTTGTTAACGCGTTCCCAAGCATCGGCAATAGCCGTGGTATTCGCCAGCAAGGTGACAGCGCGTTTGACAGGTGCTTGCTCACCACTCGCCACGTAGGTCGGCGACACCGGGTTGATACCGACCTTGAATCCGGTTGGACACCAATCGACAAACTGCACGGTACGTTGTGTGCGCATCTTCTCCACGGCGACGGTTGTTTCCTTGGCCGTGACATCGCCACGGAATAGCAGACAGCACGCCATATACTTGTGCTTGGACGCATCACACTTGACCATTTGACAGCTTTTGTCGAAACATTCCCGCGCCAATTCGTCAACGCTAAACGTCTCGTGATCCACCCTACCCTTACTGGCGATCGGTGCGTACGAGATGAGCGGGAAGTGAATACGCGGATAGGGCACGAGATTCGTTTGGAATTCTTGTAAGTCCACGTTGAGCGAGCCGGCAAATCGAACTGACGCGGTAATCGACGATACCACCTGGCAGATGAGTCGATTAAGACTGGAATACGTGGGACGTTCCAGGTTCAATCTTGTTCTGCAAATGTCGTTGATCGCCTCGTTGTCCACGATAAAGGTACAGTCGACATGCTCGAGCATGGTATGCGTGGTGAGTACCGCGTTGTAGGGCTCGACGACCGCGGTGGATATTTGCGGTGCTGGATACACGGCAAACTCGAGTTTCGTCTTCTTGCCGTACTCATTCGATAGTCGCTCCATCAATAGCGAGCCGAATCCCGAACCCGTGCCACCGCCAAACGAGTGGAACATGATGAATCCTTGTAGTCCCTCGCAGTCCTCGGCCAATCGACGCACTCGATGCACGACATTATCGAGTACATCCTTGCCAATTGTATAATGACCACGAGCATAGTTATTGGCAGCGTCCTCTTTGCCGCTAATCAATAAATCGGGATTGTAAAGCTCGCGATATTCACCATTGCGTATTTCGTCGATGACATTCGGCTCCAAATCGACGAATACCGTTCGCGGCACGTATCGACCATTACTGACTTCACTAAAGAAGGTATTAGCGGAACCGAGGGCCTTCTCCTCGCTATTCTCCATGGGTTTACCATTAGGCTGGATGTTGTGCTCCAGACAGTAGAGCTCCCAACAAGCACTACCAATCTGTACACCGGCCTGACCCACATGAATAGAAACACATTCGCGCATATTGACGATGACTGCTAATAGTAAGCGAAACTACAGTGTGATAATGAAATAGTAATAGTAAACAGAAACAATACCGCTACTACTATTACTGCTACTATAAGTCGCGTGTATTTTTAATACTAAACTACTAGGAGAAATACCGTAGCAGTAATACAATTATATTATATGACCAATTAAAGACGATATCGATATCAATAAAAAGGCAGATGGACCACAACTACGCTCGTCTACCCTACTTATTAACGAGAAATAGACAGACGAATAAACAAAGCACTTGTAAACAAATAGGAAACTGAGATGAAAGTAGAATGAGAAAGAGTAAAAGCGAGCATGTAAAAAAAAGCCAAGGTGATATAAGAAGATAACGGGCTAGAATGTACACAATCAGCGGCAGCTATGGTAGCAATACTAGTACTGTCGTCATTATCACTATCATCCATACGGGGGAATTATCTGCATATCGCCAGACATTGCACGTAGAAGCAAATGGAACGTGCAATAATGCCACACTCGTCTTCCTGTTTCTTTCATATGTCTGTTTTTGTTATATACGCGTGCATACACTGCTGCAGCAACAGTAACAGGATGATTTATCAATGCAATTGGCTGCGAGTGACAAACGCATGGTTGCAGCACCAGTCGCAACAATGCGGGCTTAGGAAGAAAACAACAAGATAGAGGAGAGAGAGAGAGAGAGAGAGAGAGAGCAGGAATGGGACATGTTCCATTAGCATCAACCGGTTACAGTTCTAACACATATGCATGATGATTCTACAACAAAATGTTCCGATAATACCGTACACGTACGTATACACTGGATATAACAATAGTAGTTCAAATAGATAGAGATAACTAATACAGCACAAGTGTAGACGATTCAATGGACATAGAACCGATCTACGGTTTTATTCATTGTTGATAGCGTGGAATAAACAACACAATTAGATCTTGGAGAAGGCTTCGATATCGATGGATTGAACGTAGTCTTCGAGATCGCGGATTTGCTCTTCGAGTACATCGGTGGAGACCTTGGCGTCTTCGACGACACAGGCAATACGAAGCTTGTTAATACCGTAGCCAACTGGCACTAGCTTGGAGGTACCCCAGACGAGACCGTCCATCTCGATGGCACGTACACCGGCTTCCATAGCCTTGAGGTCGGTCTCATCGTCCCATGGCTTAACGTCGAAGGTGATCATGGACTTGGCGATAACCACTGGCTTCGTGGCCTTCTTGGCGTGGTATGCGGCCAATCGTTCAGCCTTGACGCGTTCGGCTTCCTCATCGACTTCATCGTCGGATCCGAAGAGATCAATGTCGTCGTCTCATCGGCTTCACCTTCAGCCTTGACGAACGAGAAGGTGTTCAATTCCTTGGCCTCACCGGGGAAGGCACTTTGGTCCTGGGCGGCAATGTGGCGTACCAACGAGCGGCATGAGCAAAGTTGGCAGCTGGTTCCTTGCCCAAAGCCTTGAAGACAACAACGTCCGACTTGGAGGGTTGGGTGCTATAATACGACAAAAAACAATAAATAAAATGAGATATTGTTAATATGTGTATAATGGTGTACAGTACAATGTATGTTATAACTCTTCAATACGTCACATTAAACAACGTATATCCTTATCTATCTATTGCCGAGCAAGCAATAGATAAACATCAGAGAGAGAGAAAATAAAGAGAGAAAGGTCAGAGATTTGGATAGTCACTTCCTATACCGGGGTCTTAAGCCGGCTCAGCAACACGGACCAAATATGAAATCATCATTCCTATTATATTGAACAAAGCACTAGTCGTACACGACTATAACTAGATGGCGCAACCAACAACAACAACAACAAGTAGTATGTAGCGCAAGCAGTGCATACGTCACTGGTAGTTAAACCAAGACAAAGCCACTACTACTTCTACTACTACTACTACTACTATTGTACTTGTCAACTTACCCTTCAATGTAGGACTTATCCTCGAGGAAGTCGTTCAAAGACTTCAATGAAGCGTCGCTGAGAGACATGGTGTGGATTGGGGAGGAAATAGAACAAGAATCCAAAAGTGAGAACGTCCGGTAAAGGGCAGCAACAAGAAGAAGAAGAAGCGTCGGGTGTCGTTTGAGGTAAAGACAACGGGCGGCACTTTATTCGTATGATAGGTGAGGAAAAAAGTGAAAAATGATGGGTAAAATATGATTTACTTTTTCTTATTTTCGACTCGATTCAACTTCATTACAATGATTACATTACAAAACAGGGGTCCTACCCTTTGCTCACTCATCTTCATCTTATGACGATGATAATGATTACAAAATAATAGGATATTAATAAATACATCGTTTATTTTAATTGATCTACTATGTAGGTATGAAAAAGTAACGGCACGTATAACGCGTAATTAATGTCAATCTAGAGATGAGAATACAGTAATCGTTGATCGTATGGTTTCTTCCTTAAATCATATACATCATGCTAACAATACTCTTTCTCTCGTTGTAACAGTTCCTCAACGTATTTACGCGTTTGATGTTGACGGAAATCGCGTTGTCTTACAATAAATGTCTTCATTAATTCATCCGCTTTGGCATAATAATCTAGAACATGACGGTGTCACATGGTAAATGTTAAAACACGTACAAGTATCGGCATTTGCACTTGCACTTACCTCACGCTCCTTCGACGACATACTCCACCATCCTTCGGCGGATTTGACGTTAAACGCCGAGTGAAGTCGAATATTAGTTGCATTGTCGCGTGCTTTATTCAAATACATGAAATAGGCACTAGGCGGTCGTTTTGGCTGCTCAGTACTTAGTACGCGTTGACGCAAGTTCTTGCCTTCATGAAGATAATTGCGCAGTCGTATCATACGATTCATTTCATTCAGTTGTGTGCTAGTGAACGAGCTTAGCCATTCTTTCATTGCGATCCTTCGTTGATGTTTCATCTGTCGGGATTTCTCTCTATAATACTATATATATAGTGCATGTATATGTGTGAGTTCATTGATATTAATAAAATGTCATAATCATAATGATGGTGGCATACCTTCTTTTCATTGGCACTGAGATTTTTCCAATTCTTACTGGCTGTAAGCATAAATGCTCCTTTAGAATTGTCAAAGTTTTCCTCAGCAGTTGGGTGCTGCCCTTCCATTAGATAGATGGAAAATGCACTCTGCGTTGGTGGTAGAGTTTTGGCAGGCCATACTATACACACATATATACATCGATCACAATGAATAGAATCAGTACGACTGATTATAATGTCATCATAGTATGTGGTAACTTACCCTCGTAAGCTAGTTTTCGTGCAAGTTGCGCCGTCTTATTCGCACCCGGTAGCGTACTCTTAAATCTGGATTCCGTCTTCTTAGTCTCTGATCCTTCTTTTGCCGCCATTAAATGGTAAGGCGACTGGTATTTCACATAGGAGGCAACGTGTGACTCTTGCGAGGGTATAGTAGCGTCAGACGACGTTTCCAATCCGCCTATACTCCTATCTAACGAGAAAATATCAAATAACTTGGATCTCTTTTTCTTTTTGGTGTTATCCACTTTTGGTTCCTAGTTAAACGATGATTAAAAAGGAGGGATATGCATCTTAATATAAACATGAACTATCATGATGCTTTCATTGTTTCATTCATTACCTTGGGTGGTTTTTTCACCTTTGGTCGACCGCGTTTACCGGGTGGTTTAATAGCAAGTGGCTTCACTCTAACTGCATCTATTTCATTAGATGTCAGCGTGTTGTCGTTATCTTCTAGGCAGTAAGCCATTGCTCTATCTTACCTGACGGTTGTTTATTTTGCTTCAGTTGCGTTTCCTTTTGTATTTCTATTAATAATATTATCAGTTATTCATGTCGATATTTATTTCTTATAAATGTTACATACTACGTAGATATACCACAAGCGAGTTCTTTTTTGGACGACCTCGTTTTCTACGCGATAGATCCGCGTATTGAACATAGAACATGAGCTCCTCCAAATAGTCACCCGATGTATCTGGTTCATGTTTCTCATTATCTTTTACTGCTACTGGTATAGTCGTCGATGTAGATTGCATGCCAATGCTACTCGTATACTCTTTGCTTGTTGGCTGCATATTAGTCTGTGAATCATACAAGGTATTACGTTGTACATGATCGTTATCATCGAAATTCATTAGCTCAGCCAAAATGAGACTAGTTTCATCATCATTATCATGCATCATCGATGACTGTAGGCTATCTTCACTGCCACCATCTTTGTCCATATGCGTTGTATTCGTTGTCGTTTCCGTTGAATTCGCGGTTGTATCATTCTGATTGTCATAGGATGAGGAATTTGTCATTCTTCTGACATTAACATTATAATAAGAGTACGTGACCTTGCTTCTTAGTACAACTGGTAAGCTATTTGGTAAGTGATTCAACACGCGTGCTTTGCTTATAAAGCACCGACATTGCGAATGAAGAAACGACATGCAGTACTACTATCGAAAGTGAAAGGGGAAAAGTAAGGCATCGATTTTTAATCTGGCTATTTTTTTACAACTTTATCCGATTAACAGTCGCTCGTACTTGTGGTGCATCATTGTAGTTTATTCGTGCTACGATATATGAAGTAAATGACATTTTCATTATTAGTACAAGTATGATTGTTTATGCCTTCATCTACTATCTATGGCTATTAGATGATCGTTGAACTCGATTATAGTACGTATATTCGAATCATACAACGTAGTGAGATTAGTATGTTGTCGCTAAGAAATAAAACTGATTGTTTACTTACTTTTCACGTTGCTTGCCAGTATTCAAAGTTACCAGTTTACGTTTACAGTTTGGTAACGGCAATGCTGCACTTGGAGACGATCTAGAGCGGCTGCCAACAACAACAGCAGCAACAAGAGCAACAAGAGCAACAACAACAACAACAACGTCATCAACAGTACTAGTCCAATGGGTGGCCTTGGTGATAGCATGATTATAACACGGGTCGTGTATGGCTGCGGCATTTGTACGCTTAATTTCATCGTATAATAATAGTAATAGATACCGATAGATTGCTCATTTTATTCCATAGCCATATACACACATATACACATTGAAATTGCAGGAAAGTAACTAGAACTGCTCTAATAATTTATAACTCTACATCATTATTGTCGACACTTTAAGTATCCATACTATATTATATTATATTATTATAATCATTATTTAGAACCCACTCATCACTGGAAACGATGTTCAAACATCTAAGTAGCAGTCAGACTAAGCCAATGACAATTGGTCGAGACAATAAATCGAATATCCAACCGGGTAAGCAATGACCGTGCAATTAGAATGGCTAACATTTTGATTTACAATCTCAATGTACGCACACGCAATACTATGAACGTTATCTTTGCTCCCTATCTAGCCTCGGGTGAACACTACAATAAATTAGTACTGAGAAGCAGCACGAATAGTAGCTGCTCACATACCACGGATAGCACCGTTGCTAGTGACCATGATGTAAACACGGAATCCAACGGTGTATACATGTCACGCTTAGCTCGACGACGACTTCAAACGGTGCAACAATGTATGATGTAAATCAATAGGCAAAAAGAAATAACAGTCAATAACAACGGGGTGTATTGTTTAGGCTTCATGGTTGCTATCAAAACCTATTCAACTACCTTAATCAACGAACCACACGACAACAGCAGATTCACTGGGAGAAATCCAAGGTAGAAACACCAAGATTATAATTCAAGTAGATGGTTTAATAATCCATGCCTTTTCTATCATTGTATAGAATCAAGACACGTATAAATGGACGATGCATGACGATAACGATAGTGGTGATGGTAGCGGTAATAATCAAAGCGACGAGCCATTAATACAGCAAGATCGCGTACGACTATCTTTGGGTGACTTTCATCTTTTATCGCAGATAGGACAAGGCGGTTATGGCCAGGTTTATTTGGCGCAAAAAATCGATACCGGTGAAATGTGTGCCATTAAGAAAATGAACAAACGACTGCTGCATAAGCAGAATGAAGTAATATGCAGATTGTGCACTAGTAGTTGCTATGCAATTCATCTAACCATTCGAATTATATATCACTACTAGGTACAGCATGTGTTAACGGAACGAGATGTACTCACCACTTCATCATCGCCATGGCTAGTTAAACTATTCTATGCCTTTCAAGATGTTGAATGTCTTTACCTTGCCATGGTATGCAATCATATACATACATATATATATATGCATAATATAATGCATGGCTGTTGATTAATGTTTGCAACATCTAATCATTAGGAATATGTACCTGGTGGAGATCTGCGTACTTTACTTAATCACAGCGGTATTCTACGGGATAAAAATGCTCGATTTTACTTTGCTGAAATGGTTACTGCCGTGGATACACTCCATCAATTCGGTTATATACATCGTGACTTGAAACCAGAGGTATTATTGAGTAGAGCGAATGAGAGTAATGTACATGCTACTTGATTAATTAATTGAGTAATTAATACACCCTATAATGATAGAACTTTTTAATCGATGCCACTGGACATATAAAACTAACCGATTTTGGCCTATCTAATGGTGCACCAAGTCAGGCACAGATTGAGACCATTCGTGAAAAGGTAACGAGTACATAGTGATCCTATGAATATTATCATACTTAATAATAAGCGTATATATATTTATATATTGACATGGCCAGTACAACTCGACAAATAGTCATATACTCATTCGACGGGACTCGAAGCAACGGCGTAAATTAAGGACGATTAAACAACAAGCCATGCTATCACGGGTATTGCAAACGATTAAAGATAAGATATCATTTGTAACCGTTATCCTTTACTTTTAATCGTCATTAGGCATTCTCCACGGTTGGTTCCCCGGATTACATGGCACCTGAAGTGCTCAGTGCCATCGGTGGCTACGATCACCTCGTCGATTACTGGTCTCTCGGCTGTGTATTGTTCGAGTTTCTCGCGGGTTACGCGCCATTTGCCGGTGCCACTACCGACGAAGTATGGAACAATGTACGTCATTGGGAGCGAGTGCTTGAACGACCACGCTTCGACAATGCCTTGGCCAATCTTAATTTCACCGATGATGCGTGGAATTTAATCACAAAGTAAGCAGCCCTATCCATTTTGTGATTCATTTATACTAAACGAGTATCCCTAGACTTATCACACATCGTGAACGTCGCATCTCTCGACTAGAAACGATCCAACAGCATCCGTACTTCCAACGCACCAATTGGAAGGATTTACGTGGACAACAGGTAGGTTCTTTTCCTTACATGCTTTAAAACTAGACACTACGCAACAAGATTGACCGAGCCTTTTTCTCTCTTCTCTCTTTCGTTTGACGAATTAGGCGCCATTCGTGCCAAAACTCTCGGCACCCGATGATAACACGTATTTCGACGATTTCACCAATCCCATTGATATGGCAGCCTATCGCGATGTGTTACAACGACAGGCGAATATGGAAGCGAACGAGAATGGTATCTCCGCCGCGTCACAAATTACATTTGTTGGGTTTACATTTCGTCATCAGCCAGCCGGTTTCGCCAGAAGTCGCATTGATTCCACCGCGTGTAGCTTGTTCTCACCTATGATTGTCGAGGAGGAGGATGCTGACAGCGTGGATAATGACAAGGAAAACTGGCGAGTGATCAATTGAGAATGGTCGCTGATTAACATTGACGTATATATTGACCTATACAATGAATGATGCTGCAATGATCGTTTTCTTTATTATCATGGTCATCATCATGATTCTAGTATAATACATCTCTGTATTAGAATAGCAACAATAACAATAACAATAACAAAGCGATTATTAATAACAACAACAATAAATTAGAATATACACTTGGCTAGACCCCTTCTGTTAAGGATAATGATGATGAACAACAATGGATATCACAAGTATGATGCCTGTCTCAAGAGTGTGGCAACTCATCGCTCTATTTCCTTTCCTTTCCTTCTTCTTTCCTTCCCTTCTTTCGCCTTTCCATTTTTCTATTTCTACACAGCGCGCTATTGAATCATTTCTATTTCCATTATCTTACTGCTATCTCGTTCATAAGCGCTATCTTATTTCAAATCTCTATTGCATTCTATATTGTAGAACAATATGAAAAAATACAAAACTAAATTTCCTGTGGTAAGGCGTTGTCATTATCGTTTACCGGATAGAATTAGACCACAACTAACACTTGTACCATATGATCCGTACCGGCCAACAATATGGCTTGCTACTCTACCCTACACGATGAATAATCGAATAATATCAGGCACGTATCAAGAAGATTATGCAAACCGACGAAGATGTAGGCAAGATGTCACAAGCAACGCCCGTTCTAATTTGTATCCTTCGCTAAATAGTTGACAGCTTGCAATTAACGTTGTCTTCCTCACTGTAGTATTCTTAACTGATATTTATCACTAAATTTCCTGCTAATTCGTAGCTAAAGCACTCGAGCTATTCATGCAATCGCTCATTGAAGAATCATGCAAAGAAACGCGTAAACGTATGGGAAAACGTCTTACTCCCTCCCATTTGTAAGTAACAATTATTAATAATATCGTCATCGCTACTTCAACTAATGAGAGATATGATATATATATATATTACTAGAAAACAATGCATCATGCATGCTCAAAGTTTCGATTTTCTCAAGGAAGTAGTTGCAGATGTGCCCGATCCAGTTGGCGATACTGATGCACCTCCGCCAAACTCAAATGAATCTGGAGTACCGCCAACCAGTCGTGGTAGGGGACGTCGTCCCAAAGGAGCTTCCACTGAATCAACACAGGGCACATCGATATTTAATGCTGCATCTACTGCTACTTCATCACACGATGGTAGCAGTGGTAGTAGTGGTGGTGACATTCATTCCGAATTATCTCCAGTATCAGTGGCAGGTATTAAGCGGGAAGGTGCGGAAATTGGTCCAGAAGCGTCAAATTATCAATTGTCGCAACAACACTCGACAACGTCATTGAATGAATCAGACCCGCAGTATTCCAATACTCCACTATCTAATACGCGTGCTAATACAATGTCCATCACATCGGTCATTAATGTAACATCAAACGAGATTCCACTCGAGAAAGGTCCTACACGATCGAGGAAAAGGTAGCTAACTATATTATTAGTTATAACTAGGCGTATATATGATTGACAACTAATATTATTTGATAAATTATGCTGCATTATAGTAGACGTATTGGCAATGCTGATTAATATCACTATTACTATTACAACATCGAAGATATCGAATTAGAAGACAGAGGACTATTTGAAAAGAAAGGAGAAGAAGGAAAAACGGGCGAACCCTATTGATTTGATTGTATAGCGTATTTGTTTATGAATGTGTTTAAAAAGAAAAGCCTGTTTTTTTTCAGGCAAACAAATGAAGAAATATACACCATAGCTTCTATTAGTATTATTTTAGTTTGTTATCACGCTACACTGTCAATATCCATCGAATTAGCACTATCCTTTGGTAGTAATTGACCCTCCTCATCATCTTCTATAGATGCTCGCAATGGATGATGTGGACGTTGTGACGCCATGCCAGATCTTGAGGATAAGCCTCGCTCGTTCGTTTCCCCATCTGTATCATGATGTTGCGCGTCCATATCCGTGGCATTTGGTGTGCCAATATCAGCATCTGCCATTTCAAGTGCTGCCGCATCGATACTTGGATCACCGTCGGTTTCTGCTTGAATAGCGGCCGACATTTCCGTGATACATTCGAGTATTTTACGAAGATGAATACGACGCATTTCCACGCGATCCGCATGCTTCTCTTGACTATGACCCAGTGCGTCGATCTCCTCGCGTAATCGTTGGATATTACTAATGGCATTCATAGGATGATGAGTATGCATCACTCTTCAATTAGAGCTATTACCACCCCTTACCGATGAGATGTATCTCGCGTTGGCAGTTGATTAATCTTCGTGGCCAACCTATCGTACTCGAGTTTCCGTTCTCTTTCCTCGCGCGCCTCATTTAGCTGCTCTTTAAGCTCCAGCACATGTTCTGCTGCTTCGTGGTTTCCTCGTCTAAATGATATAAAACATCATGATAAACATGCACATATGTACAATGAATGATTAACAACAAGTCAACTAAGGGACCACTTTTCATTATTGAATAACTACCTAATGTCGATGCAGTCTGCTGGTATCTTTTACTTTCTTCCACGCTTGCCTCCAGTTGCAGTCGTTGTCGAGCGGCAAACAAACGAAACTGCTCAATATCATAGAGAACTTGTAGATACGCATCACGTCTTAATGATTACCATCAATCAACAGCAAATAACAACTAAAAACATGCATTCTAGCATATCACTTACATGGCTGGTTCTTGAGCTACTTCTGATTCTACTTCCATCTTAGCAAGTGCAGCATCTCCACGGCATAATTTCGCAAATTCCGCGTAGCGTTTCAGTAATCGACGAAGTAATCGTTCGTCAACCGCTAATCGATTAAGCACTATAGCTATTGCTACTTGTTAGCAAGTTAGATATTCACTGGTAAATACACACACTTACCTGGATTCAACGTTGCCATACTGATTACTATAAATAATAACAAGAATAATATGCAGTGGTGAAAGTGGAATTGCTTTGGAAAGAAAAGCGAAATGCTAAACAATCAGGAATTTATACCTGTGCTCTTGTGCACATTTGTTATTCATGCCAATAGCATCTACATTGAACTAATAAAGCAGAATTA
Source organism: Syncephalis plumigaleata (assembly GCA_025201365.1). Classification (NCBI taxonomy): domain Eukaryota; kingdom Fungi; phylum Zoopagomycota; class Zoopagomycetes; order Zoopagales; family Piptocephalidaceae; genus Syncephalis; species Syncephalis plumigaleata. Next base: position 558,414 of record JAIXMF010000001.1, read on the forward strand.
CAACGTACTATAGTAATTAGATATCACATATGAACGTATTTATTAGGCTACAAAGCACACTGACCGTTATTAATGGTCTCTTGGTAGCGATTCAGTATTTCCGCTACTCGTTCACGTACAAACAATCGACCATTTTCTTTTGAATGAATCGATTCAATATATCATTGAGTACGGATGAGTTGATAGGCATGCTTGCTCTCTCCGTTGGCAAATGCTCGCATACGTCGTATTCATTGGGCAATGCTACATGTCTATGTGGATACTCCATGTAGTCAATATGGTTCAGTAGAGAAAGTACGCTTGGTGACTTTTTGACAAAGTACTCGTTCTTGATATCATCCAGCGATAAATCCTCTATGTTGGCTGGCGACCAAACAGGCTGACGCCTCTCGACTAGTAGCGCGGTAATTCCTTCATGAAAGTCATTATGAAACTAATAGGACCATTTAGCTGTATTGCAACTTGCATAGAAATGTAGTCACTTCTTACCGCACACTTTTGCGCCAAATCATACTCGCCCCTAATTGAATTTGCTAAACTCATACCGCGAGCGGCACGTAGATGCAGCAGGGAAACCTTAGATTTACGTTAATGACTACTCATTAAGAATATCATTATGACAAATACCTGTGTACTAGTCGGTGACATTTGTCGCAATGTATTGAGAGTTTCCTTGGACCATGCGGTATTTTCTTTCTCCAACGCAATACACGTTTCTTTGAGACATTCGAACTTGAAGCAGCTACATGTATCCATGTAGTTGTTAGTGCTGATCGGCATTTGAATTATCCAGATGATATCGTGCTCACCGATCGATTGCCTCACGATGAACACCGAGCGAGTATGGCCTTCCAGATGGCGTGGCCGAGAAACGCTCGATGGTGGCCTTGATCATTTCCAGATCATTTGTCTCTAGCCTCATTAGTTCGTCTTCCAACTCGGGCAATCGATTCGAATGAACATAATGCGTTGCAAATCCAGCATATCTAATTGTAGGATTAGTGGCCAACTCTACGTATATTCAGTCGTTTTGCTTACAATACATCCTCGCCCAAATCCTCTTGCCCGTCAAACCGAGATATATACCAGTCTCACCGTCCATTCGTGGCAAGAAGAAACTGGTGCCAACATCGGGAAAGTAGCCGATCTTGGTTTCAGGCATTGCAACCACTGTATTCTCGGTACTGATCCTGAATGGGGCATGAACGGATAGACCCACGCCCGCACCCACTGATCATTACGTATTAGAACAAAATAATCTCGTAATAATTATTCACCTACTTGTACATCCATTTATAATGGCGACATAGGGCTTTTTCAGCGTGGCAATGAAATGCATCAATTGATACTGCTTCCTGCCAAACTCAAGCAGCGCTGGATCTCTTGTTTTCAGCTTATTAAGCGTATCTTTATTGTTGTTAGTCGATGATACCACACCCTTGTATAGTTATTGCCTACCTTTCATGTCACCACCTGAGCTGAATATCTTGGGATGGCTAGATTTGACGAGTACAATCCTCTTGTCGTCCGATTGCTCGAATTTCTATCATGTACGGGAATTAGCAATAATGTCTTGTTTTTACTATGAACATGTACCTCCAACTCTGATCTGAATTTATTATTCATTTCTAGACTAAAGGCATTGAACACTTTGGGACGATTGAGCACGAATACTTGATGCCCGTTCTTCCTATACGCTAGTAAATCCGACTAGTTCCGATAATATCATATTTGTAAACGGCATTGATTGTTAATGGCAATAATAATAATAATAAAAGGAATAAGAATAATCACTATACCTGTGACTCGCTTGTTGTACTCATCATGATCTTTTGAGCAAGAATGACATTTTGCCATCCTGGGAATAGAACCGATACGAATTGAACGATACATCGTATTAGATTGGATACACTGGCTACCGAATAATGATTTCGCTTGTATGGAATGTTTGTATACAAAGTGTATATTGCTTGTGGAAGTATATTTCAGTTACTTGCCGCTAAAAAACTAACACTGCTATACAGTTGAGCTTACAATAATAATAATGATAAGAAGATGATTGCGTAGAGGAGAGATAATGAGGGGCCAAGCCATGTTGATAGTACAACTCGCTTGCATTTTATAAAACCAGTATGCTAAGAAGCACTTTTAGTTATGCATCCAGTTAATTTAGCTGCTGTATAAGCTGCATGAATGACAAGTATTCTGTAAATGCAGATTATCCATGTGATGCATCATAGGCAAAGAAATATGCAAGAATGCAATGCATCACATAGAGAGCGATGAAAATGAAATAGCTTGTCAAACAGTTTGTAGAAATGGATTGTTCGTAGTAACTAATAATAAGACTCTAAAGTTATATAATCATGCTAATGTGTTAGTATTGAAGTACACGATTGGAGTAGAGCAATCAATGATTTATTTATTTGTCAAACGTATGATTCGGACAAAATGACATTGATGCTGCGAACAGGACGCCTGCAATATTATCCGATAACATTGTGGTTGGCATTGCTCACGCAGTTGTTATTGGCATTGAGATTGCTCGCGGTAGTGAAGGCGTTCACATCCGAGTTAGCAATGTGATCGGCCTGATTCTGATGACTACTGAATGCACTGGTCACTGCATTGGCATTGACTGCGTTGTTGTTCGCGTTAAAGCGATTGTCGTTGGCGGAAAACCATGGATAGCAGCCGTATCCGCCATAATAGCCATTGTAGCAGTAGGGATCGTACGAGCCACAGCCATAGCCGTAAGGGTAGCAGCCAATGTTATACGCGCCACATCCCCATGGACTCATTGGTTGGGCATCGGCTGGTAGAACGGCTACCGTTGCGGCAATGGCAACAATGGCAACAGTAGCAATGGTGGCGGCGGTGTTCGATAGGGAAGGCATAGTTGATGTTGGTGAAGGTACGTTGGTATCAATCGTGGTCAAACAAGGTGTATTCTATATCCGATGATCAGATAGTGTTCTATAGCGGTGCAGTGAGTGTTCAAGCTTGAGTGAATGTCGTTGAGATGTTGATGAGACGATAGAATGATGATATTGCAGACTACTCGAGACGTAAACAACCGGCGTATTTATACTCGAAATGCTTCATGTTCGATATCAGTAACTCTTCCATGATCATTGACAATGCTGCTGATGGCTGTCAACGATGTTGATGTCATTGACATACCATTATCCATTGCGCTGATGACATCCTATCATTGCTTACGCTATCCAACACCGATTGTAATAGTGTGGTTCTTTTTATTATACACATAATGATCTGAATATTGCCAATGAAATCAGTAGTTGATTGCTTTCCTTCATGCTTACTTGTATATCATTCACTAGTAAGTATTGCATTAAAGATGACACTCCACATAGAACATTAGCAAGATGATGATCATTCCATACAATTCAGAACAAGATGACATGTCATTAGATTTATTCGTATAATAATTATTACTATTCCCATTAGATGAATACATTACATGGGTCTTTTGAAATGAGTGATACCTATCTTTCCGGTGCATTCTCAAATACGTGCACGAACTCTGCAATACTTGCTTTTTATGCATAACCTTGCATTACCATAGCCACTCTATCAACTTATCATTCAAGTCTGCTGTTTATGCTGCATTAGCGGTATTATTTGATGCAATATAATCCACTACTCGGTGGCAGACTTGTCATTAACCATCAATTGTCCTTGTAGAGTGTAGCATGCTACATTTATTTAAGTTTAAACTCAGTGACTAATCACACTAGACCTGGCCTTTCCTCGTTTCTTCGCACTAGGCCAATCTCTCGATCGGAGATGCTCGCCTTATCGCTTAATCTAGCAAAAGTGATTGCCTGTTTAATGCTTTCCGGTTTTGCTTAAGCTCGCTATTGGCATGCGGTTCCATTAATAGAAAATCTTTTACTCACCGCATGGCATCGTCTACATGTATATGCGTCTCGTTCGTGCCATTGCTTTCTTCACCCCCACTCGCCCTCGCACACTTGCACAGTCGTACGCTCGTTCTCTTTCTCTTCTTAACACACCCTAACTAATCGACGTGCGTAGGTCGCACGTTTTCTTTCCTTATCGACTCTCGTTACCTCTAGTCTATTACAACTATCATTATCTCTATCTATTACCTCTACTACTATTTACTATTAGTAGCATCGCTACCTTTATCCTCAAGTCTCGTTTCAATTAGTCTCGTATTAACTTCCAACAGGACTTGTCCTTTATCAAGCCAACTCTATTCCTCTCGTTCCTTTCGCTTCCTTTCATCACTATTACGGCTACAGCTGGTGCAACACTCCGTAATTGTCAACGTCTCGTGAATTCTGTCACTTGTCAACAACCCTTGAAGGGAACCACGTAATTATCTATTCGTCTCCTCTAGTGCTGGTGCATTTGCCTGTACCGGTGGCTCTGTTCTATCTGTATCTCTGTTTGTATTTTGTGACATTTTAACCTTACGGTTAACCCTGTTTTATTGCTTCAATGTAAGTGGAATATATTTGTCGGCAAATTGGCTCGTTGGAGTGGAAGCGTTGCCTGATGTGCGCGTCACAAGAACGAGGCCTCTCCCAATGCATTCTCGATGTAACCTTGAACCGGTTCAACAATGATGTAGCGGTAGCAACAATAGTCGTCAAGGAATAATGACGATACCGATTCCGAGTTGTTTACCTTTTCTCTTTCTTTCTATTTATCCGTCTCCATTTCCTCTATTTCTATCTCGATTATCGCTTCATACCTCTACTACCGCTACCATTATTTGTTGCCGAACAAACAACAACAAAAAAATTGAATGACTAACCAGTTTGTTTTATTATTTATTACTATTTATTTATGTTTATTATTGTAGCTACTGAAGCATACGCTTACGTTCAACATTTCTAAAGCTTGACACACACACACACACACACGCACACTTATTGTTCGTCTACATAGCTAGCGCGTAAAAAACACACACGCTTAGTTGTAGTAACAATCGTAATATCCAACCCATTTGTTGGGGGCAAGCTTTGTTTACTTTTGCTCGCTCGTATTTAATCCAAATTGTTTCTACTATCGTTCGACTAGTGTGCAAGTTAAACGGATCTGCCATCTGCTGTTTTGTTTCTTGCTACTTTAAGTGACGACTGTTTCCTGGTGGGACATATTAAAGTAGCAATATAACGGCGTTTATAAGGCGCACATTCCCTCCCACTCTCCTACTTTCTCTCTTCAGTTGTCAACGCTGATATTTGAATTGTTCATATACCAGTATTTTACTTGAATTTAATTCGACTCACCACACGAATCCACATTATTTTTCGACTATTCGCAGTCGATAATAATTGTTTCCGTGACTGTAGTTACTCGCCAATAATCACTTGTAGCTTTATAGCAGCTATTGCTCTTACCTACCTACCTGCTTACTTTCCTATTATATCAATCTCTAGTTTCTCTTCTTCTGCTTCTTCTTCCTTTTCTGAAGAAGTTACCAATCTTTGTTTATTTCCAGTACGGTCAGTTTATATCAAGCTTTTGAAATCGTTGAAAGCTATCGATATTCCACGGCCATTTTGCTCTTCCTCTCGAATCTTTTACTTTGGATTTTTACGGATATTTTGATTAATCTCAATTTTCACGTGCGAGTAATCCATCGACCAAAGTTTCTTCCATATTTACTTGTCGTTACACATTGTTACAATATGCCTTCTCTTACCAATATGGTCAAGGCCACTGCGTGGTTACTCATTGCCGCGGGCGCCCTCAATGGTGTCGCCAGTCAACCGCAAACCAACACCAATATCGTACCCGCATCAGGTAATGATGGCAGCGCGAATGATGTCACTATTGCGGCAGCTGTATCCAGTAGCAACGACAACACCAAATCAAGCAATGAATCTACCACTGGCAATTCGGGCAGTAATACCACCCTAATTCTAAGTTGTGGAGGTGCTGCCGTTGGTGCTGCTCTCATTGTAGCCGGTTTCATTCAACATCGTCGTGTGCAGAATCGCAAACTCGCCGATCAGAAGCCATCTGCCGAATCTGCACGTGAACTCGATATGATGACGACACACGGCCATGCCGAGAAATTCCACGGTCCATCATTGACCATTCCGGCGGACACGATGATCGATATTACACCGCCTAAAAGCCCACGTCGTAGTGTTAGTCGCGATGATGCGAAGCCCGAGCATAACTGGCTCGCACGTGTATTCACAGGCAATGCCTCATTAAGTCCTAGTGCTGCCCGGTATATGTCCAAGGATCGTGGCACGGGACCACAGTTTAATAGGGATGTATATCCTCCAGAGGAGGAGTTCGACGATGCTGCCTCCATCAGCTCCACCGGCTATGATCAAGGATCGACGAGTCATCTTGCCGTGCAAATATCACCCCGAGTAATGCGTGTACCGGCTGCGGCCAAATTCGATAAGGATGGATTTGACGATGCCATGGTGCAAGCGCCCGGTTTGCCCAATTTTAATACTGGTAGTATTTACGGTGGTAATGCGGCAGATTGGGCGGCCTCGGTTAATGCTGCCGGTCAGGAACTGGCGAATAACTATGGTCGTACCTCTCCGCTACCGGTGATCAATCGTTCGCGTAATAATCGATCACCGGCCGCTGCAGTTGCAATGGATCTACCCAACTGGACTGATGATGACGCACACGCCACGGATACTACAGTTGTATCGCCAAAAGCCATCCTAGGTCGAAGTGCTTATGTTCGCAATAATCACAATGGTAGTCAATCGGCCATCAACATGCACAGCATGAACGTGGATGACTACATTGATGACGAGGAAGACGATGACGAGGATGATGACATCTACGATAGCTGCTCGGATTCCGATGGCAATTCGATAATTATCGATGTTGATCAGGCAATTGAAGCTGCGCTTCCTCCCACTCGTCGTCGTCGTCGTAGCAGTGCCATGTCAAAGATGGCGGCCAATGCCGCTGCCTCAAGTGCCGCTGCATCCGGAAAACCGCCTGTACCGCCACGTCGCGTAGTTAGACTGGCCAGTGCACCGTCAGCCACCGTCAGCATCGCTAATCCCACCTCTAAATTTAACGACACTCATGAATCGTCCTGGCGACAACAACAATGGAATCTTCCTCAGATGAATCATCATCAACTCAATGAGACTGGTGAAGCAGAAGAGGAGAATGACGACAATATATCATTGCCATCCGATGAGAACACCTATCGAGTATGGTAATGTAATACTTGCATTGCCACTGATTGATTAGTTACGTAGTAGTGTGCATTCTCTTTCTTTCTTCCTTTTCTGAAATAGTCAAGTGTATGATACTTGCCATTGGCACTATTTATGATTGTTTAATCTGTGTTGAACACAGTACTGATCAAGTCTAGTCGGTGACTATACTTGCATTATAACCTTCTAATAGTTGCCATATGTGCTCGTGTTATTTCTGACAACGAAATGCACTACCCTACGTAATTAACTTGTTGCGTACTTTTGTCATTGTTTTTCCGTGCGTATTTCCTTTATGGAAAACACCTATTATTATTATTACTAGCTATTATCAATTAACGTTTAATATTTAGTTCTTCGCATCGATAGCAAGGTAAATACAATGCTATTTGATATGAGGAAATGGATATACAATTTCTAGTTAATATTCTTGGTGTTTTATGTTAATGTATACGTGTATGCTTTGTTCATTATAATAATTATGGTGCAATAATCGAAAAACATCACTAGATAGATGGATAGATAGATGGTAAAATGAGAACAAACAGTCCAAATACCATACCAGTCTATTAAGCCTCTTGATTGTCACATGAACCATCTACATATCTAGTCAGGTGACACAAGTCTTCATTCATTCAGCAGTAGTATATACAATAATTAGTGCTATAATGCAATATACAAGTATAATCTATATGTAGAGATCTATATCAGGTTCTGTTGGGCTTGACTTCCATCTATATACCTGTATGGCTATATATTGTAGCTACTTCACGCATGCATGCCATCCATCCCTTCATCGATGCACGGCACCAATTGAAATGGCTGATTTCGTTCTTTTTGCCGTCTTCTATTAACGCGGCCATTATCACCTTCAACCTTTGTTCTAATTTATAGAATCAACTTGTTCCCGTAGATAACTTACTCCTCCATCCTTTTAATCATCCTCTACACTACGTTCCGTGCTATAATCCACATCCATATTAATGCATTTTTTATTTATTTTGATATGGATTTTAATCATCCAGATCAGTCACAGTTATGGCAAATTGACCATTAGTAATGGCAATGATACCATGACAGTATCCACCCTAGACTACTTTAATTATCGTCAGCCGTACTACTCTCGTCGCGGTATTGGTATTCTATGGCCATGGGCCAACCGTACCACCGCCACCACCACCAATACTACTACCAATACTACTACTACTGCTGCTGCTGGACAAGACTGTACACTGATGACCGTCAACCTTAAACGGCCAATCATTGTGAATACCGCGAAACGAGCGGCCAACTACCCCGACACTGCACTCTTCTTCTACAGAGAGCCGGCATTGCAGGCGGGCTGTCAAACAGTAGCACAGGTAGGACGAGCTGCTCAAAAGTTGTCAGAGCAATTAGAGTCAGTCGGATTCCCCGCTATTACCCTCCTGATATTCATGGTACTTATTAATAATACGGTTCCGGCATGGGGACCCGATGCACGGATGTATACCTCTCGTAACTCGCCCAATATTCCTGATGGACCACCCGCTATCGACACGATGTTTCTGGAGCAAACGAGCAGCTATGCATTCTACTCGTCAGCGATAACAAAAGAATTCGGCATCTACTTTGAAGCGGAAGAAGGTAAGTAGTAAATAAATGCGAGCAAGGAAGCTTAGTCTTCTTTCATCGCTTAGGAAAGGAATGAGAATACTCATGTCGTGTTAACGTCATTTGCTCACAATTACATAGAACCTGGTCCGTGGAATGACGTTTTCCTATCTCATGGATTTATCGCGTATTCATGGATTCTATTTGCCCTAGTACGTGTATTGCATGAATATTACGAGCTTGTTGACAAACTAACTTTTTAATACCAATCAGATTCTATTGGCGTTACTCTATTTGTGGGCGCGAGTAATCAAGTTCATACAATTGAAAACATTGCCACGCGATCTCAGGTTGACTATTTTTATCATTACATCGATTAATGCCATTCGTAAGTTACATACCAATGTCATCATTATTGATTGCCACCGTTCATACATACTGATATTGACATAATCAATGATATAGTTGTATTGGTGTGCCTTAAAATAGATACGGATAGGTATCAAGGGTATATTGTTCAAAATACGGCTATCGTAATATCGGCACTATTATTCGATTTATTGCTTATTCATTGGTAGGTGCTAGCAATAATAATAATAATAATAATAATAATAATAATAATAATAATAATAATAATAATAATAATAATCGCTTTCTATGCAGGTCTATTCGTGGTCGTGTTGCTTTTTCAAGATGGTCCATTTTTTGTTTCCGTGCCATTATCCTACTGGATATCGTATTCCTATTAGCGAGTTTTGGCGTTGGTATATTCATCTTCAACATAGGCGGTAGTCTAGATTACGACTGGCTAATCGAAGGATTGTATCAATACTTTTTATTTCCACTGCCCGTATTTGCTATACTAGTGTATGGTGGATTTGGTAAGTGATTACTGCGCAATATCTCTATGAATACACCGGCGTTAACCAGGCAATCTGCAAATACAATAATAGCAACGTGGTTCTATAGAAGTGCTTATCGTGTAAGAAATCACGAGGAAGCTAAAAACAAGTTTATCATGGTAAGTGAGCAATATCTACGGCAATTAATGCGTGCTTGCTAACGATATCAATAATAACGTGGTTGCTGTTTAAGCTTGCCGTATTCTCTATGGTTGCCTCGTTCACTTTTGTGGTTGCCGTAGTGGAGAATTACATCATCGGCTTCCAATCGATTCGCCATGAAGATATCGGTATTGACGGTGTGGCTGCATTGCACATTATTACATCGTGCAAATTATGCGTGCGCACACTCATTTGCCTAACTATCTTGGGCGTGGACTGGCCTCGGAAAATCAAGAAACGCGGAACACGCGTGTCGTTTAGCGCATTTACCAACGATGGTAGAGTCATGTCTGGTGGCACCGTTCAATGGCATGTACGCCTTCGTGACTGGGTCACCACCACCACCGCCGCCGCCGCCGGGTTTAGTCGACAGCAAACGACGACCGTGAACACATACGCCGCATCACGGGCAGTGTTCCTTCCGAGAAAGCGCGGATCAAAGTACCAACCACAAAGTGAGACATCTGATACACGAGTTCGAAACGAGAATAGCACGATAGACTCGTGTCTTGTGGATCCAGCGGGTCCACCACAGCCGATACATTCTTCTACTACTTACGATGCAATACCACCTGCAGTGTCTCAACACTCATTGACTATCACGTCCAATTCTACGTCTATTATCACGGAAAGTAATGTCACTACCACTGATATATCATCGTCATCCTCATGGATTACCAACAGCAATACTGGATCAAACAGATCTGAGAAAAGCTATCGAAATAACTACAACCACTAGGAGGCATGACTGCAAGCTGTATACAGCATTGGCTCGTTGTACTAATGTAACAATAATAACAATAGCAGTATTTGTTCCATATATTAATATTGGTCATCATTAATATCTTGCTATATTATCAGTATATATCACTATTTATGTATGCATTTGTTAGTTAATTAGCTATAATCATGTTCATTAATAAAGGTATATATAACTATTGACAGCTGTAGTATTGATGTTTATTCGAGACTATTCGAGTCTAGTAAACTTCATTCGTCGTATTTCAATGTTGTTCCATACTCGACCCGTGACGTAGGGATCCTCGGCAAGCCAACCACGTAGCTCTGCTTCATCGTTGGCCTCGTACACTATGATAGAACCGTTCATTTTGTCGTCATCCGTAAGAAGCGGCCCACCGAGAATTATTTGACCACGTCGTTTCATAGTTTCGGCACGGTCCAAATGGGCTTGTCGCGCATTCATACGACGATTAAGTGCTTCGTCATCCGTAAAGTCGTGAGCAATCATGAGGAACTGACGAGCCACTATATCATCAATATATGACGTATGTTTATCGAGTGAAAAGAACAACCAAGGTGCAATCTACTTACCAACTGGTGAATTCGAAAAGTATCGAGCAGATCCCACGAATAAGCGTGGAATAGTTGCAAGACGACGGTGTAATGAAAGCATATTAGTATCAAAAGAAAGAAAAAGTTTGACGATGATGACGTGGTCACTTTGCGAACATCGTGAGAAATGACAATTTAAATTCTAACAGTCACTACAGACTTTTTCCATCCAATTTGCGCAGTTAGCCTTCAGTTTTATGAATAAATAATAGTTATAATAACACTTACGTATTTTGTGGTGTGGCAGCGATAACTCCACGGTTAATTTGATTTTTGTTGTTTGGACCCCCGTTGTCCTTGTCCTTCTTTCTTTGAACGCTTAGAAGGAACGGCACCTCGTTGAAATTGTGTTGGAATACGACTTCCATTGCGAAGACTGCGAATAATTTGAATGAAGTTCAGACATGCAGCCATATCCCGATTCCACAAACGATGCTCGAATTCTTTAATTGGCTTGCCGTCTTTATCCAGCTCGACCTCCTTGTCCTTCGTGCCCTTCGTACCCTCTTGATCCTTCTCGTCATCCACGTCCATCATATCTTCTTGATTCTTCTTGTCATCCTCGTCATCTACGTCCATCATATCCTCTTGATTCTTCTTCTTCTCCTTGTCCTTCTTAGCCTTTATATCTTTCATGGCCTCTTTACAATTTCGATGTGTGCATCTAATAAAATAATTAATTAATATATTGTAATAAATTGCAAAGTGTAATAAATTGTACTTACCTTAAGAGACCATGTCGAATAATTTTATGGCTGTCTTCATGTTTCTTGGGTCGAGGATTTGTGACCATCTTGAACGTCTCGAGCGTGGGTTTGTTGCACTCGGGACAGCACTTGCTGGTCTTATGCTCATCAATTAGAAAGACTTTAAAATGATGTCGTCGTAAAAGTCTTCTAAAGCCAATACCACGTATGGGCTCGTGATATCTGGCGTGAGGAGCGGACCAGTTCCCCATCACAAAAACCGCATCCTTCTTGAACTTATCAGTCAGCTCATGAATCAGCTTTTGATCACTCTGTTGCTTGCTGATGTAGGCTGACAGTTTCAACTTCCTAAAGAGAGGATGTTGGGTAGGATGGTCGGTGGTGGTATCTCGGTAAAAGGTGGTGAGAACATCTGTGTGCTGTGCTCGACACCTCAGATAGTCCTCATATTCCGGTAGAGATACAGAGTTGCCCTTGGTTCTTGAGAGAGCCACCTCGGCCTGCTGCACCGCCAGATTCCCCTTCTTGCAGTCCTCGCGAATCTTGCGGTATTTCTTCGTCCTCCGCGTCTTGTCTTGACATGACTTTGTGTACCGATATTTGCGCTTATCTTTCACTGTCGAGTTTTCGTGTACACAAAATAGCAAATCCCTTCTTCCTGGGTCCACGGCCACGCATTTGTCTTTGAACTTCTGTTGTGCCGTAACACTTAAGTCGGTGAGATACTTGAAGGGCTTCTCTGTTGGTTTTGCTGCTGGTGACTTTGTTTCCCCTTCCTCGGTGTCCTCGTCGTCGTTCTCGTCTTCGTCATCATTCTCGTCGTCGTTCTTCTTTTCGTTCTCCTTTTTGATCTTCTTGAGGACTGTGACACCAACGCCATCGGTGTCAATCGAGCCAGAAAACTCGAGCTCACCTTCCTTTTGAGTATCGAACGGCTTCAACTCGAGCTTCACGGCATCCTTCCAATGTTCCTCCATATGATCTTTACCCTTATACGCGCATCCTAATATGTTGTGACAAAGAATAACGGTGTCGATATGGACGTAACACGGTGAGAAGGAACGGCGCAGAGGAAAGCAGTTGAAACCCTTTAAGTCGAGGTCCTTAAACAGGCGCGCAAGTTCAAGGAACGCCTTAAAGTGCTTCACCGGGCGCGCTACACAGTCGTAATAACGGCCGTTTTTACCGAATTCATAGCCATCAGGGTAAGCACTTAAAACAGGCTCGAAAATGTTGAATGCCTCAGCAAGCTTAGGCTCTTTCTTAAATGTCGTTTTACGTACACCTTGCTCGGCTATTGCCACCTTGAATCTCCTTACTTCCTCAGTGATTTCCTTACTGATTTTGTTGCGAAGCTTAGTTTCGGTTAATTTCTTGTAGAATTGCTTCCTCATATCCTTTACCCGCTCCTTGACCTTGAAGTGCTTGTTGACGGCACGCCGAAGGAACTCGCCAAAGCGCAGCCTGACGTTGTTGGTGTAAGCAACGTACATCTTCCTTGCCTCATAAGTTGCTGATTGCTGAGCATAGAGTAACACCAGCGGTTGATAGCGAGCAATGCGAAGGTAATCATCCAAATGGCTGTAGATGACTGCGCGAAATTCTGCTGTTGTGCCTTTGGTGTGCTGTGTTTCCCGCTGGATTAATGCAAGCCATACTTCTTTGAAAAAGCCTACACTTACAGTGAGGGAAAGAATTGTTCACGTGTTTCAATTTTTTTTACTTTTCCAATCATTACACAATTAATACACAACATATTGCTTAGTACTTTTACATGTTAATAAAGCTATTAAACCTCTATCTAATGATATAAAATATGTGCATACTTTATTATAAAATTCTTAAGATATTAGCGTTGAAAGTCACGTGGTGCACGTGAACAATTTTTTCCATGACGAAAATATTTTCTAATTTCTAACATTAATCAATTTTTATTTAATAAAAACGTGTAATAATGTATATAAATGGTTAAATGTAAACAGCTGTGCACTTTAAGGGTAAAAAGAACTATAAAGAGGCTAACTTTATTACATAAAATGATTACATTTGTTCTTTCTATTATTCTTCGAATATTTCATTATAAAATGGTACGTCAACTCCCCGCTGATGTGTGTATGGACATGAAAGTGCTGCTGATGAGCGATACACCCGTTGCAGTTATTGCGAAAAGATTGGAAGTGTCTAAGGGGGTGATTTCAAAATACTCTCGCAAGTGGTTCCCGAACCGCAAGCGTAATGCAGCTGGTAGACCTGCTATTGTGTCTGATTGTACCAAGTCAGTCATCCGTAGGAAGGTACTACAGGGGGAACTACTTACCGCTGTGGATGTTCATGAAGAACTAGCGAAGATGGGATACAAATTGTCAGTTAAAACAGCAGCAAATGTACTCAAATCAATGAACTTCCAGAGTGCTATAAAAAAGAAGAAGCCATTTTTGTCTGTAAAGCACAGGGCAGCGCGACTTGCCTGGGCCAAACGCCACGAGCACTGGACCATTGATGATTGGAAGAGAGTAGTGTTCTCTGACGAGACAAAAATCAATGTTTGGGGCTCAGATGGCTGTAAATTCTATTGGAGTAGACCTGGTGATGAACTTAAACCTCACCACATTGATTTTACAGTTAAGCATGGCGGTGGAAGCTTGATGATGTGGGGCTGTATGACTTACGAGGGACCAGGCTATGGATGTCAGATATACGATGGAACTATGAAATCGGAAGACTACATCTATATTCTTGGTTCAACGCTTAAAGAAACCATGATATTCTATAATATGGATTGGAAAGAAATGTATTTTCAAGACGATAATGACCCAAAACACCGTTCTAACGCAACAAAAGCGTGGATAAAGGAGATGGAGATCGGCGTGCTGGAAGACTGGCCTGCACAGAGCCCGGATTTAAACCCAATTGAACACTTGTGGCATCATTTGAAACTCAAACTCGCTGCCTATCCTACAAGAGCTAAAGGAGTGCATGAACTCTGGGAAAGATGCGACAAAGAGTGGACTTCTTTCACCAAGGAGGAGTGCCAACGTTATTACAACAGTATGCCAAAAAGAATTCGCGCTGTCATAGACGCAAAGGGAGGTCCAACGCGATATTAAATTTTTTATAGTGCTTGGAAAAAATTGTTCACGTGCACCACGTGACTTTCAACGCTAATATCTTAAGAATTTTATAATAAAGTATGCACATATTTTATATCATTAGATAGAGGTTTAATAGCTTTATTAACATGTAAAAGTACTAAGCAATATGTTGTGTATTAATTGTGTAATGATTGGAAAAGTAAAAAAAATTGAAACACGTGAACAATTCTTTCCCTCACTGTATATACTTTTCGAACCTAAAGTTTGGCTTATCAAGTTCTTTGAGTAGGATATGTTTCGCGAAGGAGTAGGCGTGGAAGGTCGTGGTGTGTACGATGTTTACGAAGTCGCGTAAAACACCACGACGCTCCTCCTTCCAACCAATGCCGGAGATAGAAGACTTCACAGCCAGAACTCGTTCACTGTTGGCAGAAGTAGACGAGCCATGAGTGCCTGGCCGTGGCATCATGGATGAAATGGAATAGTATTCAATATAATAGTAGTATGTTAAAACGAGCACAGTTACAATATGAAGGACTAAATAATTTTTTATTTTATTGTAGTATAGACGCTTCTTTATATACGTGGCGTGTTGGTAGTACTAACTGCGCGGATCTGATGACGTAGGGGTGAAACGCTCGTGCAGACACATACAGGAAGGGTGAATCTATTATGGTAAGTAGTATCATTTACAGCGCAACACAGTAAGACTCGTATCATCTAGTGTCATTGTAGCAATGGTATAACGCCGATGATAATTTAGCAATCGGTAAGCATTAATAATCTTGTTAACACTTTATTAATGAAAGATTCGTTATTAATAAATGAATAGAGTCTTGTAAGGGATGTTAATATATTCATCTGCATTCTACTAATGCCTCCATTAGCAACTTCTCCTTATCTATTTGTTAACACTACTAACTGTTGTTAATGGTCTATCAATTCATTTCCAAGTATCCATCTCATCGTTGCTTCTCTTTCCCCTTTCCCTTTACTTCGTTACCTACACTATTTCCTCCTCCTTTACTTCGTTACCAATGATAATATATTTCCATTCCTCATTATCGACTGATGTATAAATTGTTAATTTTCTTTATTAATCAATAAAATCATTCTTTCTCTCTCTCTCTTTACTATTGCTGTGTTCTTCGTGCTAATCTCTTTTTTCTTGTCATTCTATAACACGCGTCTTCTTTGTGTCAACTACATTCCACTTGTCAGTAAACAACACACGTCCACTTCCTCTTCTCTATATGCTAAGTATTCCTTTTCCTTTCTCAGTAATACGCGTCTTCTTCGTGTCATTCACATTCCACTTACTTCCTCTTCCACTTTAGCATACACATTCCCAATAACAGCTATTCTGCCATACTATCTCTATGACTTTTATTTATCTTTGTTTTCCTCTTGCTCTAACCTATCTACATGCTCACCTGTCGTTATTATTACTATACCAATAAGCCTTGTTTATTGTTTGTTCTAGTCCTTTGTTTTCTATCACTGCCCTGCTTATTTATCAATGTTTAAGCATTTACTGCTCTCGTTGTAATATGTACCTTTTACTTTACCACTCTTTTCCGTCATCTGTTTGTATGCCACCATTACGTCATGCTTTTATTTGTATTTTCATTTGTTTACTGCCATCTACATACTCTATCTACCTACAAGCATATGCTACTTCTTCAAATAAACTGGCATACGTGTTCATGCACCCTTCCTCGCTCATTCCTTGCTTCTTCGTGACAAGTCAGTCATTCTACTAGTTACTGCTTGTTTATTACATTGTTTATCATATATTCACTTTGTTCACTCGTTGCTACTCCTATGCAATCAATCGTAAGCATTATCATAATGATTTATCTACCATTCTAGTTTATTACTACTTGTAAGTACATGACATGGCAATATTCAACTATACTAGTACACTTGTATCGTATACCTTATAGAATTGATGATGATAGTTATCGCTATCAATAAATGATCCATTACTAAACATGGATTGTTATTATTATTATACTGTATCAATTGGCATTTCTATGGTGCTAATGGTGTTAACAATTGTGTTAATCTATCTATTAATAAACAGCAAATGTTAAAGGATAAATGCGCAAAATGGATGGAAAAACACTGTATGGCTACGAAATATTGCATTCGTGTATAGGTCCTTACTTCAGTATGCTTTGTCATTGATCATAGAGTCAGTGCATCCTTGCCAAAAGCAAAGATAGACTAGCTGGAGCGACAACCAATATAGCTATATTTATGCTAAATAATCGCTTTGTGTGTCTTTATAATCGTATCTTTGTCATGCCATGTCTACAAATAGAAAACAAGTATTTCTACCTGCCATTCTGCTTGTTACAATAGCCGTAATGATTGTTTGATGCACCCATGCTTGTTATTCAACAATCGTGTACATGTCGTCTTTGTTTCCAGTATTTGCGAATTAGCCATGGCATACACTTAACAATCTTATAAAGCGAATTATGTATCAGCGACAATTACTCGGATAGCCTTCATGTTGTCGCTTATTCGCATTCTTTTCTGCATCATCGTATTCTTCTTCTTCTTATCAAGCATTCATTATTGTCAATTTAGCATGATCATCCAATCTATTCTTCTGTATATCTTAGCATGTCTTTTTTCCTTCTCATTCATTTCAAGAGACAGCATTGTTGTCGCTCATTTACTCGTTCGCACCGATACTAGGATTTCACTATCGTTAAATACCCTTGATTATTTCCGATATCCTACACCGTTCTACACCTATGAAGGTACGGGCATTCGTTGGAGGTGGGACACGAAAAGCGCCGACTGTTCATTGCAATCATTCAATGCATCGGATGCCACATTTCACCCTATGCTACGTCGTTCATTCTCTTTCCCCGATGTAGCCATTGTACTCGATATGGATGACGCTCGCAATGCTGGTTGTCACACACTGGCTCAGGTAATTCGGTGAATGATGATTTGCTTATTTCATTGCTGACACAATTGACTATACCGTCATTCCGAATTAGATGGGCATCGAGGTCGATGCTCTATCGCGAGAGTTCATTCGAGCCAAGGTACCGCCCGTTAAACTTATGATTGTCACGGTGACGACTAATGGATCCACACCTTATTGGGGTTCTAATGCCTACGGCTATCAAACATCGAATCCATCAAGTGTACCGGATGGTCCACCAGTAGTAGCCACAGCTTTGCTTGATCAATCGGCAAGCCAAGTACTTTATCATGCAGCTATACCTGCCTATAGACGCTTTTACTTTAAAGCTACTGAAGGTACGATACTGTCATCATCATCATCACCATTACCTGCTAATGGCTATGCTAATACAATTAATATAGAACCTGGTCCATGGAATGACATGTTTTTATCGAGCAAGTTTATAGTTGCTCAAAACATTGCTTTCTCATTGGTAATTATTAGGATAAGCTATCCTATTGCTCCATTACTAATCGTTTACATATACACAATAATCTAGACATTAGTATCACTTTTGTATGTATGCGCTCGAGTTTACCAACAAATCAAACTTAGGGTATTTTCCCGTGATTTATACTTTATTATTTTCATCATGTTCGTCATTCAATCGGTTGGTAAGTAAACAAAAAAAGCAATTCATGCCTATACTGAATTGCATTCATTAACATTGACAAAATGGCTTGTCGCTACGATTAGTGCTACTTGTATATTGGAAGACAATAGAGGTATCTTACTGCGGACTCATCATCAAAGAAATGACCGTGTATCTCTCTCGATTTACTTATAGCGTGGCATTATTGTACTGGTAAGCTATACGGTATATATATTATTAATATAAAATATTAATGTCATTGTTGTTATTTGCATCCCATAGGGCTATACAGAGTAAAAATCTGATTGGTCGTATTGCTTCAGTTCTATTTCGTCTCGTGATCGTCCTCGATATCGCTAGTGTTAATGTCATCTTTATACTCAATATGTGCTTGATCAATTATGACGAAATGCAACGTATCGAAATGGACAACAATGTTAT
Source organism: Syncephalis plumigaleata (assembly GCA_025201365.1). Taxonomy (NCBI): domain Eukaryota; kingdom Fungi; phylum Zoopagomycota; class Zoopagomycetes; order Zoopagales; family Piptocephalidaceae; genus Syncephalis; species Syncephalis plumigaleata. The sequence goes on from JAIXMF010000001.1 coordinate 577,456, forward strand.
TTGGCAGAATATAATGCCATCATTACCAATTAGCGGTATGATCATCTTTAATGTATTCGGTAAGTGACGATTAAGCAATGCATCATTATATCAAGCCACCAACCGACTAGTATGTTCATCGTCATCATAATAATAATAATAGGCATTTGGTTTATGTGGTATGCTTATCAAATGCGTATTTACAAAAATCACTGCACAAATCTGCTCAAGCTGGTCGTATTCATCGAATGGACCTGTCTCGTCTACACGGCATGTTCCGTTAGGTTCTTTATGCAATCCTTCACCAATTATGTCTACAATCAGGAGACAATTAACGAGGCTGCCATCATTGAAATTGCCGAGTATACCGCGCTCCTACTACGTACATTCGGATGTCTGGCCACAATGGGATTGACCTGGCCGACATCTCGAGTGAACGATACAACAGGCTCCACGCTAAGCGGTTCCACAATGGTGGATACTACGTCGATCTTGTCGGAAAGCAACTACAAACGCGACTCTCATCGAGGCTACTCGATCCTTGCACCGCCGCCCAAGGCTCGTCCAAGCTTAATGGTATCGGAAGTATGGGAATCGAGCACGAGTGATTTGTCCAGTTCAGATAGTTCATCGAATCGTTGCAGTGATCGGACAGTTCTTTCCTATGATAACTGATGCATGTCATTTGAGTATATATCGAAACAAGTAAAACACTAGTATAATAACGATTACTCGCATGGAAATATTACGTTTATTAATCGATTAGTATAATACAACTACTCTAGTGTTATTAGTCTGTATCTTCGGGCATTAACAGTTAAAATAATTTATTAAGATACTTGCTATAACGCGCCATATTCTTGTATAATTCGCTTGTTATTCTCCAAGAGATTGCTTATCGTACCCACCATCGCATAGGTTTCTATGTGCATCTCTGGATTTGGAATATCGAGTTCGCGTATCACCTCTTTCGTATTGATATCAACGAGATACCATGATCGTACGGAACTTTCTTTTGCAGTTATCAAATAGAGATCGCCTATGACATTTATGCCTAGCATTGCACCGGGTATTTGTAATATTTGGTCGTCGTTATAGTCCGCATCGGTCCACACGTTCACGGGTAATCCTCCGAGCATTAAATAATTGAAGCCAGCGCGTAACAGCGGTGCTGGCAAATATCTATCAAATATAGGAATACAGTTTCTTGGAGTACTGCCCTGGCCGCCTGATGCTACACTATGAATTACATGCGAGGAATGGCCAAACTGGCTGTACAGCTCGATTATCATTTGTGAGTCGCACGATTTATAAACAAGGATCAATGTTGTCGTTTGAATTTCCGGTAACTGGAACCAACCGCTTCGCAATCGCTTAACGGACTTGTTGTTCGAGAATCGGTATAACGCCCATTCAATACGATCCGTGTCCTCTTTGACTAGCCTTGCCGTATATACTATTGCCGCTCTCTCTGTTGTTTTGTAAAAGCATACCACGTGCCACACTTCGTTAAGCTCGCCTGGACACATAACCTCATTGTCTATATCGAACATCATTAAGCTGTCTAGATTCATTAATAATCAGTATTAGTTCTATTAGGCATATATATATATAAAATACTCTTTGCCCTTACTTGTTTGGAAAACTTTCGAACCATTTATTACATCTACCGATCTCATCTCCAATAATATCCAATTCCCCTCGACTGCTTTCAACCTTTGCGACCTCGGAATACTAAACATGTTTAGCACGTTGCCGTATTGTCGGGAGAGTATCGTTATATTGAGGTCGGCATTACTATCGATCGCGCCATGGCATGTAACTATATATTGATCACCCGGAATAAAATAGCAAAGCTCGCCGTTATCGCTATCCAAGAATATCATGTTAGACGAAGTGGATAGCGAACTATTCTGCACGATATCGTCAGCTTGTCCGAGATTTGAATGCGCAGATAGCTCTAGGCCGTAATAATGACGCGATGTAGTGGTGTCGGCATACTGAGTTTGTTGCGTTGCAAGAATAAATATACTATGCTTGCCAGACTCTGTATTGCAAATTGATTCGCTCTTTTCGAATTCCATATCGATATGCGTGGTGTTGCATCGTCCAAATCGCCAATTATTCTCGGTGCTCACTCGTCGACGATATACGTTGTACCAGTCTACCTTCGCTAGTAGATCGGCTCTTTTCTCTGATGTACACGGATTGTTGACATCCGTGCGTATACACCACAATACGAAATCCATTTCTTTAGCGTAATAGGTTCCCGATAGGAAATCCCTCTGGTATAATTTTTGCCATAATTCTGGGTCATCTCGTATACTGCTTCTTAACGAGCGACAACATACTGATAAACGCACTAATTCTCTATAACTAAATAAATTACGAAAGTGACGCTGGTAATCACGTGGAAAGCTATTAAGACAATCCAGTAATTTACAAGATGAGTTGGAATTGCTAAACATTTGGGCAGCAGTAATAACGGAATAGAATAAAAGTAATAAGGCCGCTTATTTTATTCGTAGCGTGCTGGATAATCCTTGAAAGAGTTCAGATAACAGGTTCCAATTATCCAAATGTAATGATGAACGTTGTACACGTGCTACCGAGCTACATCCTCTATGCATTGAGAAGCATTCATCAGTTTGTACAGCTTGATGTCTCAATTGCTATTATAATTGATTTATTCGATTAATCATCCAGTTCATAGAACGTATTAGCATGTCCTATGGTTTAATGATGTATAAACATTACTCTTATTAGCTAGTATAGTATGATTTATTGATGCTTGCTATAATTCACCATATTCATGTATTGTTTGCACCTGGCTATCATAGTCACTACATAGCATACCGACCATTGCATGCCTATCCAATCGGCAATTTGTATTTGGTATCTCCATTTTGCGTATTATTTTCTTTGTACTGATGTCAACAAGCGATCGACTTTCTATACAATGACAATCCGTAATAAAAATGTAGAGATTTCCTATAATACTGTGAATGAAAGCTGTCAGCGGTAGTTGTAATACTTGATCATCATTGTATGTTAAGTCTGTCCATACTTCCGTTGAGCCGGTGGTACTTATTAAATGCTTGCATTCAGTCCTTAATAATGGGATAGGTATATGTTGGCCGGATATAGTGTAGCAATTACGTGGAGTATGACTCTGATGGTTGGAAGCTACACTATGGATTATGTATACTACACTACGAAGAGATTCGAATACCCTAAGTTGCATATGCGAATTGTATGGATTATACGTCTCTACCACCTCTTTCATTACCCTCCCAGGTAGATGAAACCCGCCATTTCGCAATTGTACCACAGGATTATTGCTCGAGAACTGGTATAGTGCCCATTCAATACGATTCACATCATCTTCGACTAGTCTTGCCGTATAGATTGTCGCTTTGCTATCAGTTGGCTCGTAGAAACATACAACATGCCACGTAGCATCAATGCTTCCTGGACACATGATACCATTATCTATATCGAATACCATTATATCCACTAAATTCATCAATTATTAACACTAGTTATATTGCATCACTGTGCAATTAGCACACTTACAGATACAAGCTGGTACACTCATGAACTTTTTTTCCGGTTTATGTACTAATAATATCCATTTCCCCTCGACTGCCATAACTTTATATCGTACTGGAACATCGAATGTAGTGAAAACATTACCATGTTTGCGAGTAAGTATTTTTACGTTATAGTTGGTGGTGCTCTCGATCGGCTTAGGAAGTACGGCTATATAATGGTCACCAAAGACATAAAAATACTGATCTTCATTACCGCTCTCCAGCAAAGTAATATTGGGCGATGTGGAGGGCGTACTGTTATATACAATGCTGTTTCTTGATCTAAGATTTGCATGTGGCAAATATTCCAAATTATATCTACACTTTGATGTTTCGTCATAGCGATTACGCGGTGTGATATGTATAATGTCATTTCCATGTCCCATGCTATAGCCTAATCCATTATTGGCAGATTCCATATCGATATGCGTGATATTGTACCGTCCAAGTCGCCAATTATTCTCGGTGCTCACTCGTCGACGATATACGCTGTACCAGTCTACATTCTCTAGTAGATCGGCTCGTTTATCCGATGTACATGGATTGTTGACATCCGTGCGTATACACCACAATACGAAATCCATTTCCTTAGCATAATAGGTTCCCGATAGGAAATCCCTATGGTATAGTTCTTGCCATAATGCTCTATCATCTCGAATACTGCTTCTTAACAAGCGACAACATGCTGATAAGCGTAATAATTCGATAGGACCAAGTAGACTACGGAAGACACACTGGTCATGAGGTGGAAGAATACGCAGAAAAATGAGTAATTTATCCAATGAGCTGGAATTACTCGATATCTTAGTACTAGTAGTAGTAGACATATTGGAATGGAATAAAGAACAATATGAATACTTATTTTATTCAATGCAGCTTTATAATGCTGTGCGAGAGAATTTAGATAGCAAACTTCAATCAAGCCGAATGTAATAATGACGTGACATCTGTCTTACATAATAACGTCATTTATGTACGGAAGATCATACGACAGTGTGTCCAGTTCGATGACTCAATCGTTACTATAGGTAATTTACTATGGTTTAATAGTAAGCATAGAATATATTATTCCTAAATCATATTCTTATAACAAATCATTATAGTACGATAAAACTACATAACATTTGCGAAATAATGTAGTTATTTCATTCTATCCACCAACTATTGAATGGATTGTTCGTAGTAACTAATAATAACGACTCTAAAGTTATATAATCATGCTAATGTGTTAGTATTGAAGTACACGATTGGAGTAGAGCAATCAATGATTTATTTATTTGTCAAACGTATGATTCGGACAAAATGACATTGATGCTGCGAACAGGACGCCTGCAATATTATCCGATAACATTGTGGTTGGCATTGCTCACGCAGTTGTTATTGGCATTGAGATTGCTCGCGGTAGTGAAGGCGTTCACATCCGAGTTAGCAATGTGATCGGCCTGATTCTGATGACTACTGAATGCACTGGTCACTGCATTGGCATTGACTGCGTTGTTGTTCGCGTTAAAGCGATTGTCGTTGGCGGAAAACCATGGATAGCAGCCGTATCCGCCATAATAGCCATTGTAGCAGTAGGGATCGTACGAGCCACAGCCATAGCCGTAAGGGTAGCAGCCAATGTTATACGCGCCACATCCCCATGGACTCATTGGTTGGGCATCGGCTGGTAGAACGGCTACCGTTGCGGCAATGGCAACAATGGCAACAGTAGCAATGGTGGCGGCGGTGTTCGATAGGGAAGGCATAGTTGATGTTGGTGAAGGTACGTTGGTATCAATCGTGGTCAAACAAGGTGTATTCTATATCCGATGATCAGATAGTGTTCTATAGCGGTGCAGTGAGTGTTCAAGCTTGAGTGAATGTCGTTGAGATGTTGATGAGACGATAGAATGATGATATTGCAGACTACTCGAGACGTAAACAACCGGCGTATTTATACTCGAAATGCTTCATGTTCGATATCAGTAACTCTTCCATGATCATTGACAATGCTGCTGATGGCTGTCAACGATGTTGATGTCATTGACATACCATTATCCATTGCGCTGATGACATCCTATCATTGCTTACGCTATCCAACACCGATTGTAATAGTGTGGTTCTTTTTATCATACAGCATAATGATCTGAATATTGCCAATGAAATCAGTAGTTGATTGCTTTCCTTCATGCTTACTTGTATATCATTCACTAGTAAGTATTGCATTAAAGATGACACTCCACATAGAACATTAGCAAGATGATGATCATTCCATACAATTCAGAACAAGATGACATGGTCATTAACTTCACTCATTTACTTAACAATAAATCATTTTATTCCACAGCAAAAATAGTATATTACAATAAACCTCTTTTAAAAAAGACTAAATGTACTTCCACTAACAGCTTGTTCCATTTTAACGAACGAACGAACTAAACCCAGGGACGAAATGAACCATTATGGTCATGTTCCGATATTGCGGTTGATGTGGTAATTCCAAGACGACTCGTCGAATCAACCTCTCGTAACGTATGATCATGACGATGATCGTGTTCACGCGTCATTCTAACGGCAGTATTAGTATGATATTGATGCAAATGACGTCGATCATCATTGTCAGGTGAAGACACTGTCACACCCGACTTAGAAAGCCATGGCTTTTCCTTTACCTTAGTGGTATTGACGGCTGACGGCAATTGGGATAGTGGTGCAGATGGTGACAACGAAGAAGCAGAAGAAACAGAAGAAGTAGCAGATGATGATATCATTGTCGCTGTACTTGATGAAGTATCATCGTCACCTTCACTCGTCTCCATTATTGTTGATGATTTACTATGATCACCTTCTAATCTAGAGGATGTGGTATTCTTTACATTTGAACCATGTGATGCCGCTGCTGCTGCTGCTGTCTGTCCCTCTTCTTCCACTTCCATATGATCATCATGATGCGATACATACGATGCAGCTGATGCTAACACGGCCATCGAGTCATCATCATTCTTTGGATGATCATGATGTGATGGTAATGTCGTATTATCCGTTGATTTACTTATATTTGTATTGACACGACATAGATTGGGTTCCGATCGACGACGTTGATATCGTACTGGTCGTCCTATCCATGTATTACTAAGTGGCGATGCGTATTTCCATGATGCTCTGAATTGTGGCTCATTTACCATCATGGATGCCGATGTTTGCGATGATACTGGTGACACTGTGGTTGATGTTCTACTCTTTGAACCTGATGTCTGATAACCATTCTCTTCGATTACAGTTAATGACGAATGTGGTGAAGTGCCGGTAGGTACCATAGCTGTGCCTGCTAATGCTGCAGATGAAGGTGGCTGGGATGGTGCTACTACAGGTCGAGGTGGATAATAGTAATAGGGTGATGGTAGTGGATGAGGCATGGTAGTACCATCATAGTAGTAAGTACCTGGAGGTGGTGGAGGAGGATGAGCCATAGGAGATAGATATGGTACCATAGTATAACCAACTGGAGGAGGAGGGTGAGGGTGTGGATGTTGATGTGGTGGTGGTGGTGGATGTTGATGTGCTAATGGTGAAGGAGGAATCATACGAGTATTAGGAAGACTCTCTAATGAGGGATGTCGTCGATGTCCCATCATCATCATACGAGGAGGAGGACGTTGCTGTTCCATAGAATAGGGCGATGTAATAGAAGCATTACTATTACGTCTACCCATAGCTACTGGTGTAGATGGTGTAGATGGTTGTTGTGGCTGTTGTGGCACTTCTACACCTGCAGGTGGACCATGTGGTCTATAACCACTTGGTGGTGGTAATAGAGTAGGTGAAATATGATGAGGATCTCGAGGAGCACCATGTCCAGGTGAGGTACGTGAGAATGAACTACGATAGTACAACGGTGATACTGGAGCTGAAGCAACATAAGAATGACCATAATAACCAGATGGAATGGCACCAGATTGAGAAGGTCGTGATGACATTGATGTTGATGGCTGTGCCTGTGCCTGTGATGACGGTGGAAGTGGAGGAGGTAGACCCGCTGAATAAGGACCTGAACCCATCGGTGGTGGATAGGTAGCCGATGTAGGTGAGGGCAATGGAGGAGGGAGTACACGTCCATATGGAATTGGATGTGTAGTCGATGCAGGTGGAGGTGGCACTGGTGGATGATGATATACAGGAGGATGCGACATTGATTCATGGAATCCACCGGTTAATGGTGCTGTTAATGGTGCACGCTGATAATAGTAATCATGTCTTGATGTCGTAGCAGCTGTAGCATGATGTGGATGATGTGGATGATGTGGATGATGATAAGGATGATACCTATAAGCATTCTCTCTATGATTATCAGACATTAACGTGTATTCCGGTGATTGATATGGAATGGCTTGAATGGGCGGTGGACGTAATCCTGTTGTATGAGATGATGTACTCGTCGTACTAATTACTAGAGGATTAGAAGAGTTGACATTCTGTTGTTGACTTGATGATACCGGTATGGTAGGACTTGTTGAATAACTAGTAGAACGACTTGGACTAGATTCATTAGGATCATCATCATGATTATCATCATTATTGTTACGAGAATGACTTGTATTGGGATTGATTCGTAATTGATGTTCATCTACATGTGGAGATACCGGTGTATGTAATGATGATTGTACTGATAATGGTCCAGATTCATGTTTACCATCCGTGTTAATCGACATGGTGGGTACATTGCTACGCTTACTAGGATGTGAGGCAACCGGTTTACCTGTTGATGTGAATCGTGTTGGTACAAATTGGAATTTAATGGAACGATTTGATCCACCGGGTGATGAAGCTGTACTAGTGGAGTCAAGTTTAGCTGAAGAAGTAGGAGCAGCAGCAGCAGCAGCAGTATGTTCATGTACATGTCGTCTTGGTCGTTTATTTGCTAATGTCGCTTCTTCATATTCACCATTACCATTAGGATTTACATCGGACATGATGGTATCCATGTCTGTTTCATAATTGGATAATAGTACTTGTGATTGTGGTTGTAATTGCTGCTGCTCCTTTTCACGCTGACGTAATCGATTAACTTTGGCTCGTCTATTCTGAAACCATACCTATATGTGCATGTGTATGTATAGGTATGGATTAGCATTTATTCCTATTAAAGTGTAATTATTTGCTTACTTGAATTTCTCGATTACTCATATCTAATCGTTGAGCTAGTGATTCACGTAGATCCCATCCTGGTGTATCCGAATGTTCAAATGCGGCAGTCAACTCGCGTAATTGATCCGGATTCACTCGTCGTCGTCGTTTCTTCTCCTGTTGATTATCCGAGTTAATCATTGTTAATTCACGACGATCACCACCGCCACCACTGGTGCTGGATTCCTGTGATGATGAGCGACGTGATTCTTGTTGTGAACTTGATGATTCCGACTTTTCATTATCAATCGAGTAAAGCGGATCCTCTGCGTTGAAGTCTGTATTATCAAATGATGACTCGAATGTGGTGGGGTTCGCTTCCATTTCAGTCGTTTTATCTACATGATGCTGATGATGATCCTCGGTGGATCCTGATTGATTGGGTGATTTCACTCTGGGTACAGGTTGCTTTCTTCGTTGACGTCGACGAGACAGTTGCAATCGACGTTGCTGTGTTTCCGGTGTCGTTTGAATAATGGTCAGTCCATTGGTTGTAGTAATTGTCGTGCTAACAGGTGCATTTGATAATACTGCCGGTACCGGAATATGATATGACATTTCAGTCGTGTCGTCGAATGCAAATCTAGACTGAGTTATAGGTTTACGTGGATGATAGCTCGGTATCAATAATGGTAAATCCTCCTCACTTTCACTTTCCTCGGCTAGTTCCATCATATCACTAGTAGCATTGGTAGCATTGGTAGTAGCGGTAGTGGTGGGTTCATCTTCCTGTTCTGCTTTAACGGCACGGAAAGCACTAGTTGCTACTCTACTATGTTCATGCGACTGCCCTATAGTATCTTGTTGATTGGCAGCAATATCCTTCTGATTGAGTGATGCCGTATCATTTGCTGTTGCCTCCATCATTGGTCTAAATGAAGTTTGCCATGGCACGGTTATTGGACCCTCGTTTGACACATTCGGTGAATGCTTGATGGATTCAACATGATTACTAGTAGTTGGTGTCCATGGTTTATTCGATGGAGTTTGTCGTGGATCAAACGAAGGTGTCGATGCCATTTGAGAGATTGAGTCATTATTGACCGAGTCTTGTTTATGATTGTCCAGTATTAGCTGGCTATCCATGTTGGCAGTGGATAAAGGTCGAGTAACAGCAGCAGTTGTAGTTATAGGTGTATTCTCCATTACCATGCAATCGAGTGAAATTCAAATGAATAGAAAAGGGATCAAGTGATAATCTGGTTGCAATTAATTGTAACAGCTATTCTTGTTCCTTATTTAGCTATAAAGGAGAAGTAAATATAGTTTAATTCATAGATCAAACGATTAGTCAATCTATTAAATGATGATAATGATGATGATAATGATGATGATATAATGATAGATATCTCGCACAATATATATATTAAATCATCATACTCCCCGCTATTAATATTTCTACTTACAAAAACAATCAATGGTATATATCTTGTTACCGTTGCTTCTATTACTTGATAGTCAATAGCACACACAATTAACAGTGATAGTGTGTTATCTGTTTGTCTGTTTGTATGTCTGGTTACTACAAGAGTGTGATAAAATAGTGAGAGTAGTCGTTACGAGTATATTGGTTAATGATCTAGTGTACAATAACTATACGCACATGCACACACACAGATCGTCTTGAAAAGAAGGAAAGGAGAAAGAAAAGCAAATTGTAATTGTAGTTTGTAAGTTCGTAGATTCGTTAAGTAAAAAGTAAGAGTAGAAGGAAAAACAGTAAAGAAACAAAAGAAAGAGCAAGAGAGAAAGCTACAGTATTAAACTAGTGGTTATAAACACGCAAAGCGTACACGCGCACGCACGCACACTCAAGTACCGCTATATCCTAGGATAGACGAGATAACAGTCCTAATTTGTTATTCGCTACTTATGCAGAAATATACACTCGAGAAGGATAAACTAAAAAGTAAACGAATACACTTGTAGAAAATGCGAATGTGAGTGAGTAAGAATAAGGATGGTGGTGATACTAGTGGTGTGGGTTAGGAAAAGGAAATCACAGCCTAATGGTCATGTCCAAATGAACGAGAAAGCAGGTGGCACACACGGTGCCTCAATAGTAACGACTATACAAAAAGATAATGAAACTCACCCAAAAGTGGTAATTGACCGTGACCGCAATGAATAAGTAAGGTAATTGGCGTAAGTAGAGAGAGAGAGAAAGAGAAAGAGAGAGAAAACGAACCTCACAAACACAAGTACGTATATGATACTAATAAAGACGTATATGTATGTGTATACAAGTAGAATGGATAATCAAGCAAATGTAGCTACGTCCTAAATAAGGACAAGTGTAAAGTAAAAAAGAAGAAAAAGAAAAATATAGTCGTAATAAAGAGTAGAGCAATATACTACTAGGACAATAGATGAATAAGTAGCCAGTTGTAATCCTATAATGTATATGAATAGATACGAGGATATATGTGTGTGTAGATGATTCAAAGAAAAGAAAAGAGAACAACGAGCATGAAGGAAAGAAGAATCTCGGTGAGATTATTAGAGAGAAAAGTATACGCCCACTTGTATGAACGTATAATTAACAATCAAATGTCGTCGTGTTGTGTTGCTGACTGACAAATGACGAGAGTCGGACTCGTATCATCTCACTATACTGTCATTCGTTCATCAATTGTAAGCAATTACTTCATTGGATTCACTTTACTGAGACTTTATACAATATCGCATGCGTCAAATTAATTAATTGGTTATATATGGCCTGCTTTGGTTTTTAATCTTGTTCATCATTATCCGTTTATAGATTGTCAATATAGATAGTTGGCCATTTATGGAAAGCGTGACTACACGATGATCAGCACGTGTAAATATAGACAGAATGCATGAAGAAGCAAAAGAAAAGAAAAAAAATAGAAAATATCATCATTATTATTAGAAGATGATATAGATTAGCAGGTTAAAGTAAATACTAATAATGATAATAGAATGCTATGTTTATTTGTGTCAATAATTGATTGCTAATAATGATGATGATATGATGATGATGATGAAGAATCACTGAGTTATTAATATGACGGAACCGTGAGTGAATAGATTGTATTAATAGAACACTGGAATAAACATGTTTCATTTTGAAATTCACAAATGAATCATTTATAAACACTTTAAGCTCAGATTAATGTGTTCTCATTTGTATGGCAAGCATTAATTGTGCGACAATCAAATAGCTAATTAGCATTACGATTGATAATATAATAAATGTATTCAATATTATTACGACATATTATGTATAATGGTAATAATATCAAGTAAATACGCGTAGATTACATACAGAATAGGTTTTTATTCAACTATTAGTAGCTGGTGATGATGATGATGATGGATTTGATGGACCAGCTGAGTTGGACTCTTGTCCTAATCGTACACCTTGACCTGGAAATCTATTCGTATTGTTGTTGTTGTTGTTGAGGTGGATGCGTAGCAAATGGATTACTAATGATTACTAGGATTATTATTATTGTCATGATATTTATACAGTGTAATGGTTACCTTAGATAGCCTGTGTTACCGTCAGATCTATTTGCTTCAACGTCACTCGTGTGTACCGGTAGCCACAAGAGCCCATCGGTTTCCGCTTTGACGTAGCGACGCATTCTCGTTAACGGTTGCAGTATCGACCATCCCTCCAATCGTTCGAAATGATAGGCACGAGGCACTAGATAGCGTAGGAAACCATAGGTGTCTACATGAATGGAATAAACAATACACGCACGCACGTATGTAGTTAGTATATTATACGTCTTTTATATATATTATGAATAGTTAACATTGCCACTTACAAAGATAACCAGCTAGCATACCCGTGAAATGACCCCAAAACGATGCGTTAGGCAATAGGATGGTCACGACGAGTAGCATAAAAATAGGGAAAAGCTGGGATGGTACGGTGAATAGACCGAAAAAGCTAACTCGCAAATACAATGTGTCAATGCAATGGAGATATGAATGATCATTACACTTTCTATCACTTACCTACGCGATCCGTATCGTTTCGCTTCCCAGACAATAAGGCAAATACCCAGCCGCTGCAACCAACTACATTTGTGTTGGATAGCGCGTTATCACCCATGGATAGGGCGACGTAGCCTAGTCCCGGTAGAATGGAGAATATCACCATCAATAAATAGGCAGTTTGTAGCGTGCCTACCGCCGATTCGAGTAGCGAGACAAGTGGTACGGCAGCCAACAAGTTAAGCAACAAATGACCTAGACCTAAATGTATCCATGGAAATGTAACAAGTCGATAGACTAGAGAAGTATTAGTACATCAATCATTTATAATGTCATATATCGCTGTGGCAATACCGAATATAGAACTAGTCAATAGTCGGTCGTTTATCGGTTGACTTACCCTGCCACTCGAGAATCCGACTGGGCCATAGTCCACCTGTGTTGACCGCGCTATCCCAGGAGAGTACACGTTCCGCGAACATATTGGCAACGTACACGAGCGTTAATCCACTGGTAATACTAATACATAAGAGTGGCAGCGACTTTATGTAAGCGCCTAATCCCGCCAAGATAGTTGCAGGATGAACTGCATGGCGCAATCCACTGGCCGGACCAGAGGCTGAAGGAGAGGACATTGGCAGCAACAGTAACAATAATAAAAAAGGGTAATAAGTATAGTGCTAATGGAAGAGTAAGAAGACAAGAAGATAAGAAGGAAGACAAGGAGTCAAGTGTAGCGTAACACGTCAGTCAAGGTTCGTATTTTTAGACGTCATTCCTTTTTTTGTTAACACCGTAGTAACTAATGACGATGATGATAATAATAAACATAAAATAATGTTTATTAAGGCATTTCAAGTTTTATAATTTTTGTTCGACATCTCGTCTAATAGACAGGGTTTGTCCTAGTGTCTCCGTCTGACCCGGTGGCAACACTTGATAGTCGCGTACATGGCCCATTTCAACGCAGATAAATTCATGTTGAGCACCCGAATGTAAATCGGACATGGTGGCCGCCTTCTCCTGACCGGGATTCCATACAACTAGTATATACACGTAAATAGAATGCTAATTAGTAGAGATGCCACTTTGTTCATCATGATGTATTAGCCACGTACCAATATCTGTACCGCCTTCACGATGAACATCAACGCGTGTACCATCGCCCATCTTCAGCTGAATCGAGTGGTTAAGCGTGACATTTCTATAAACACGATCAGTTTCGCCCGTAATTTCAAGTTCAGAGGCGGTCTCTGTACGAGTGGGCGTGCCATCGGCAACCTTATCGATATAGGATTGTCCCGCTAGACCGACTACCCTGGCACTAGTCACATCTGGTACGTGCAAGTAAGTGTGCAGCAATGCTTGATAGTCAAAGGCGTGTCCGCCGTCATTTAGACTCTTCTCGCCATTCCAAATGACAAGCTCAGTTGTCAGTTGGCTATGCCCATCATTCTCGGTATCACGAGCCAGTCTAACAATATAAGATAAACGGAAGATATACGGGAATATATCACGTTGTTCCTCAGTCAAATCACGCTCCGTAATAACTAGATGATGATAGATAGATTAATGATACCGAAGAAGGATTATGATCACGTTTGGTAACTTACAAAACTGAACTTGCACCGCCTCATCATCATCCTGCTCTGTCTTCTCCTGCCACCAACGTAGACCACGAGCAAATCCTATTATTATTATTATTATTATTACGCATCTATATGAGTATAGTCGATTAGTATGAACCATACCATGTTGTGGAAATCGAGCATATGGATGATTTGATCCACTGCTTTGCCAAATTGTGGAAATACAAGTGGAATACTTGATAGAATGGCGTATTCGTCACAATAGCATAACAATAGGTAGATTAGTATAAGTGTCCACATATTCTAGTTACTACTACATACCCTCCTCGAATGGCCTTACTTCCATCCAATACAGCCGTTTTACTCAATGACAGTAACAATAATAGTCTCATTAGCTCGTCTTTCTTTAACCTTTGGTTATCAAGTAGTAGTCAGCCATTTACCTTAGGAATAAACGTTCTTTACCAGCCGACAACCAACTGATAACTGTAGCACCCGTAAGGTGAACAGTCACTGAATTGGAAGCATTAGCGGTACCTAAGGTTAGTAGAACACGCAAATGTCCAGTGAAGTTACAGGCATGTTAACGGAAACTTATAATATGAACCAAGAAAAAAGGAGAGAGAGAGAAAACGATGACGTTGACATGGCACACACACATGTACAATAGTTTCTAAATGGGCTACACTTTGTATGATGACACACACAGTCACATCCGCTAAATCAATTCATTGCCACTTTGTTTGTATTGAATAAAATACGCGCTACTACATCAACGACGATATAATCACTTCTTATGAATGCCAATATTGCATTAATGTTCTATTGAAGTAGAAAGATTCAAATGATATATATGCAAATTATGTAGTTAAAATTGAAAGAAAAAACCATAATGGTGTATGAAGATTGTGTTGCACGCTATCATCCCTTCTAATCATGATCTTCTTAAGGATCACGTATTGTATGCTTATGATGTTGGTTCACCTGGCGTGTACTCATATTCGGTGATGATACACGATCGTCATCCGCTTCCGTTCCCTCATTCCAGTCATTCCACGTCCATTGTGAGTCGTGTTTCTGCGATGCTATCAAGGGATCATGACGCGTATCATGGATGGCAGCAGGTTCGAGCATTGGGATGGCCTCGCTTTCGACTGCATCATGCTTGTCGGCCAGTTGATCAATTCGATTATAGTTTGCGTTACCCGTAGTAATCGGTGTGTCGTCCTTTCCATCGCCACCAACTGTCAACATGATAAACCCGATGCAAATACCGATACTTCCCATTGCTAAACCAAATGTAATCGCCTTACCCTGCACGAACCAGTCGGTAATGGCTACCATTGGAATGATCAGCATCGAGCCTACCGAAACGAACAGCGGAGATATTAACGCGATAATCGGTAGGAAACACGCGTTAGACGTGGCACTAAGTAGACCGATAGAACACATGAATCCGAATGTCTCGAGATCTGGCAGTTCGAATGGTTCCCATCCAATCCAGTGTAGTATCGGTAGTGGAATCCAGCAGACGGTCAGCGTGAATACACCCATCATGGCTAGGGTCGTTTGTGCGAATAGGACAGAATTATGTCGACTGGGTACTACGTGATGCTTATACAACACTTGATACAGACCATTAAACACCGCGGTTAATAAGCTGACTATATCCCCTAGAAATGATCCGGAATGATGAGAAGCATCAGGTGGTGGCGGTGGCAATGACACGATATCATTATGAGACGACACGAGCACATTAGATGCTACAGTAGTTGCCGTACTATTGACAGTAGCAGCAATGATACTACTAGTGGCAGTGGCAGTGGCAATAGCAATGGCACTAGCAAGAGTGGCAGTAGTAGCAACAGTATCAGTAGCATTAGTAGCGGCAATAGCCGTACCATTCTGAACAATAGATGGTAATGGGTGCTCCAATGGTGCCGTCATTCCATCAGAGACTGCCATGAACACAACACCCGCCACACTAATAATGACGGCGGCAATCATACGAGCGCGTATAGGATCTCCCAATAGTAGAACCGAGAACAGATATACAAAACAGCATGATGTATTACTGATGGCTGTCAATGCTGCTGCCGATGTCATACCAGCTGCCAAGTACCAGCCGTAACTTGATCCATTGAACACGGGACTCATCCAAAGCGCTTGCTGTATCATCGGTTTCCAACTCCAATTAGAGGCCATGGCCACATCGTGTATTGGATCATCTTCATTAATGTCATCCTCGTCGTGGTCGTCGTGGTCGTCGTCGTGAATATTCGTTTTATGCTCGTGCATATGGATAGGATCTGTTCTACGACGTTCTATCACAGATGATTTAAGATATGCCGCACCACGACCGACACGTCGTTTAAATCGTGTCAGATTACCCGCACCGAGATACTCGATAAAGGCGATAACAGGCCATAGAAATATAAACATACTGTGTGCCCACCATCTAGAATAATAAACAATAATTAATATACAAAGAGACATGCTCTAACTACTATTACTATTACTACTTACAATATGAAATATGGCTTTTTATAATTCTTTCTCGATTGTAAGACTGCGGTAATTTCCTGGAATTGTCGTATTATATCGCGAATAACAATGTCAATCATTATTATACTGTTGTAACGGATACTCCATCATATACTTACCGTTTGTATAGTAGTAAGTATAAGACCAATAGCTAGTAGCATGAATCCAAACATCATTTTTTGTCGTTCCCGTGCCTTTAAGGCAATTCGACGCGTATTCCCAGTGCTACTATCTAATGAGCGCTTTGACGATTTCGGCTGACTACCCTTGGGTGTGAGACTGGATGTTGCAAACGGATTACGCTGTCTGGACTGACGTGCATTGCAGTGATATCGTTGTCGTCATCACTATAGTCACCAACGGCACGAGTTCTTTCTCTAATACTACCATTGCCGGTACCCCGCGGCATAGTATCAGACACCGAGGCTAGTTCGTATGACGCTGACATTGTGTGCTATAGGGGCAGGATGAACAAGTTCGACTACGAAATAGCCCTAAGAAGTAAGAAAAGAAGAAGAAGCGACCACAATATGTATATATATATATCGGTATAGGTATAAGTATATATGTATATCAAGAGCAACAGCAGTAGCAGTAGCAGCAGCAGCAATAAAAGTAAAAGTGCCACCAAATAAAGAAAGAGCCAGGCATAGACTAGGAAACGTATGCTTCTACTCGTATTAATATGAGGGATAGTCAGCAAACGATGCTAATGATAGGAGAGGTGGCGCGGTAATAATACGGTTGTATGGGTATAAAAGAAACAGTGGTGCAATGGCGGTGTTGCGTGTAGTGGAAATTGAATTTTACCCGGCCTGAAACGTGGTACACAATTCCCATATATCCTTCACTTTACGGAGGCAATTGAGCAATGTTTACGGGTTTCGTCTACCTCACTGGATGATGACGGTTAATACGCTCTCACCTTTCAATTGAACGGTCTAAATTCCAAAAAGAATACTCGGACGTATAATTCTCGTTCGATCTGACGTTCTGATTGGAATGGTCCATTTTGTAGATGATCTTGTATGTCAATACCAACTGTTTACCCGCTATTTTGTTTCCAATAATGGTAGTGACTATTGTCAATATCGAATCCATAAACGGTAGAACGTAAATAAATGTACAATAAATATGAAACACAATTCAACTAGAGTGGAATAACTGATGAGATTATCATTGTGTACGTGATATAATAGCAACATGAATTATACTAGATATGTGGGCACTTATGTTTGTGATAATATTTGACAATATTTTATTATGCTGCTGTAATATGTAGTCCATTAGCATGAACAAAAAGATGTCAAATTTATATGACGTTATGTACTAATTTATAGATTCATAAAATTTGTTGATGATATCGCGATGGTGTCATCACTAGAGACCTAAATCAATCTTTGCACCACCAAGATTAACGTTAGCATCTAGGAGCTTTTTCTCTTTATCACCGCCACTATTGACTTGTCTGCTTCCATTTTCCTTAGAGCCGCCACTTTCTCCTTCAGCTGGATCAGATAGTGGTGGTAGTGAAGTAGATGGAGCAGGGGTAGGAGCAGGAGCAGGAGGAGACTCAGGAGCAGGAACAGGAGCAGGAGTAGGACAGGGCAGGGCAGGAGCTGGGTAGCAGGAGCAGGAGGGAGGAGACTCAGGAGCAGGAAAGGAGCTGGAGGATCAATAGGAGCGGGTACTGGAGCTGGTTGTTCACTGCTGGAGCAGATTGAGGAGGAGGAGGAGACTCAGGAGCTGTGGTAGGAGCTGGAGGAGAAGGCTCAGAAGTAGGAGCGGGTACTGGAGCTGGTTGTCCAACTGCTGGAGCAGCAGCAGGAGGAGTGGCTGGTGCAGATGGAAGAGGAGCTGGAGGTTGCTGAGGAAGTTCAGTAGGAGCAGCTGAAGGAGTTGGCAGCTGAGCTACAGGTGGTTGAGCAGGTTCCGTAGGAGTAACTGGTGGAGCTGGTTGCTGGGGAGACTCATTAGGAGAAGTGCCAGGACCAGCCGGATTTGGCTGTGTTCCTGGAGGCGATGGAATAGCTGTATCTTGCTGTGGAACTGACGGGTTGCTTGGTGATGCAGAATTAGCAGGGTTAGGCAGAGAAGCTGGTGGGTTTAACACTGGTGGCGTCACTACTGGGGTCGTAGGAGTGGGCACAGCTACAGGAGCTGAGGTGGAAGTTGACGTCGTCGCTGGTGACGAGACAGCAGGATTAGTGGTGTTGGTTGGCGTGACTGGAGGATTAGAGGTCGAAGTAGCGTTATTCGACGGGATGGCAGGAGCCGGTGCGGAATTATAGGGAGCTGGCTTTGGAGCTGATACTGGATAGGCAGTCTCAGTGCGATACGATGATTTAACGGTGGTATACTTTGGATAGCTGTTAGGTTTCGAGGGTGCTGGCACTATAGGCACATCGTGCTTGTCTGGCTTGGATGTCGTGGCATACGTCTTGTAGACTGGCGGTGAGGTACTTGGTGTCACAATTGGAATATCGTGAGTTTTAGTTGTGACTGTGCTTGGCTCATATGCAGCTTGAGAAGGGACAAAAGTAACATCTGGGGATGGAGCTGCTGGGGCCACAACAGGCGCCGATGGTGTAACTGGAGCAGCCACAGGAGCAGGTGCTGGCATTACTGGCGCAGGCATTACTGGAGCTGCTGGAACTGGAACTGGCGCTACTGGTGCATCATTGCGTACAATACAATGAGCATACGGCTCGCTACGATTGCCAGTAGGAGTGCGGCGCTTTAATTGTTGTCGATCCCATGCGCCACATGAGAAATCGGAGGCTGTGGACAGTTTCATCTCTAGACCATACTGTCCTGTCCATGTCCAGCGAGTGGCACAATGTGCAACGTCCTTACACTTTTTCTTTTCGCACTCTTGACAAGCACACTCAAGAAAGGCGTCGTCGCAGCATTCTTTAGTGGTGCCACATGTCGTATAACAATTGTGATGGTGGCGAACACATGACTGATATACGGCGGGCCAGGTGGCTTCAATAAGATCCCCCGCAGATGGAGTAACCGTGTAGTCTTGCGAGTTAGCCAAGCATTGGATGGGCGGTCGAGTAAGCGGGTTATTACTTGGATTAGTTGATTGTGTGCTATTAGTAGCGGCAGTGGTAGTATTAGTAGTAATAGAAGTAGAAGTAGAAGTGGTGGTGGTGGTGGAATAAATGGTGTGAGCACGACCAACAGCGCTGCTTGAAAAGACAAGCAACACCGTTGCAATAATTAATTGTCGGGGATGCATAGTGAATTAATACACCAGCATCAAAGGCAGGATAATAATAGTAATAGAAATAGTAATAATAGTAATAATTGTATAAAGTATATTAATATAAATAATAGTGTTGTTGATTATGTCAAACAAGATTAATTATCGCAAAGCCACCGGTCTAATAGTGCTTGTATTGCACAATTAAAAGAAAGAGAAAGAAAGAGAGAAAAGAGATAGATAGATAGATAGATCGATAGGAAGAAAAAAGATACGAATTAGAAAGAGGGAAAGAGAACTATCATCGTCTGGCAAAGCTATTTGACGAAATAGCAAACGTTTATTAGCATATCTGAATGGCCTCGACGCCCTGTTCCATTTTTCATTGCATAACATGTTATTGGTGCCTATCATGGTAGAGGGTCCAAGTGGTGATATGCATGAAACACGCGTATGAATCTATGAACCAATGAACAAACGTGCCCGCGTGGTCCATTTTCAGTCTCCATTTCTCCATTTCTCCATGTCTCCTATGTCTCTATCTCTCTCTATATCTATCTCTCTGGTAGATACGACTTCGTTTTCCCGTCTATCATTCAATGGCATTTCCAGTATACAGTTGCGTGTTACTAGTTCCTTTTTACGATTGGTGCAAGTAAATGCAAGCATGGCAAATACCTGTTACGGTAAGGTTTATTGAGTGGTGATGACTTTCGTGTGACCGGTCTCTGCAGAGATTTTGCACTAGAGGCCTAAAACGAAATGAACAATCACGTTCGCGCCATACCATTGTACATTTCAACTCTTTGTTTCATGTGCCTTTCAAAAACGGCACTTTTCGTTTCTTCAGCCTTTTTTTGTGGCATTCTTCTATCTTGCATCAAATATCATGTTACCAAGCATTTTGTTATATCTCACTCTTTTCATTTCAGTGACCATCATCGGGTCAATACAACTGCATAGTGTACAAGCTAAAATCACTATTTCTGACGAGAAATGGGATCCTATCGTTACTACATCCACTTATGATCGCTTCCAAACGTATACAAGCCATTATGACAAGTCTGGAGCGCTTCTAACTCTAGTATTTGATACTAGCGCAGAAGGCTGTGTGTTTAAGCGACTAAACGCTGGTATGGCAGGTGTTTCTGAACTTGCCACTAATGCTTCAACGTACAATAGCTTTGCTTATCTGATCAATTGGGGATTGGCAGTGTCGCGTAAATGCGGCACAGTGGAGAACGTAAGTACTCGCTACTAATAGTCTGTATTGACTAAGCACGCGGCACATTCAATAACCATTATTACTTCCTCTTCTTTCTTCTCTCTCTCTTTCTCTTATATATATATATATAGGTGATGCAATTGGCTTTGGAAGAATCGGCACATCAGCAAACCATTGGTTTTCCCCCCGTTGACTTGATTGTATTCTACACTGCCAAGCAAAATGGTAGCGCAGAGTTATGGGGTCCCACATTCGATTCGTGGGGTACCGACGAGGAGTATGCCAAAGTCAGGCGACTTACTCCGACATTCATAAGTCGAGAAGGAGCTAAAGAGATTGTAGATAAGAAAAAACGTATTCAAGTCTATACACTACGCTTTCATGCTACACAAGGTATGTCGAGTGAAATGGCTTGCTTGTTAAATCAATGATTTACCTATTCACGCGTGTTTATATTTCAACAGAGCTTGGACCATGGAACGAGTATTTCTTCGACACCGGATTTCAAGTTAAAACATGGATCTTATTTGCACTGGTAGGCTAATTCATCCCGCTTACCATGTTATCCATTGTTGTTAACGCTTTACATTGATCGACATTTAGGCAATCATATGTTTGCTCTACGCTGTAATCCGCTTTGGATGGTTAATCTACCTGGGCGGTGTACGCCGTGATTTACGCCTGACCATCATGATATTGGCTATAGTGAGCACAGCACGTAAGCTACTTGTTTGATATCAATTTAACGGATGATTCTAATACGTTGCTACCATCGATCGCTATTCATAGTGTTTTGCTACAGAGTACCTACATACAATACCGCTAGTATCGTGATAGATCATATCAGTCAATTGGGGGCTATAGTAGCATTTGAACTACTCCTATGGCATTGGTAAGTGTTCGCATACCGATGAGTATAGGGATAGGCATATGACATTGTTGTTAACGCACATCAATCAGGTCTGTTCGTGGCAAGACGATATTTCCACGTAGATCGGTAGTGGGATTCCGGATTTTTATCGTTATCCATCTACTACTCGAGCTAGTAATGTGTGTCTTTTACATCCTAAGGCGAGGGGCGGAAGTAGAGGGTGTATTAGCCAGGGATCGCTTAGTGTTCACCGGTATCGTGGCACCGATTGCCGCGTTCACCGGTGTCCTCGTATTCGGTGGTTTCGGTAAGTGTCTACCTCATGTTTATCATCATTGGTTAACAATTTCCATGACATGTCATTGCATCGCTAGGTATCTGGTTTTTCATTTGTACCTATCGTGTTAGACGTCACTCGCAAGCCCGTTGGCGATTCGTTCAGGTAAGAATTGATCCCTCGATATGATATCGGAATGTGTGCATGTGTCCCATGACATATAACTAATATCTATTTCATTTATTTAGCTGTCCATTTTTTCGTTAATCGCGTCGTTGACATTTATACTGGAATCGACCACTACCTTCGTGGGTGGTTATGGCACGGTGGGCAGTAATAATGCCACGTCATCCGAGATAAACTATATCAATGTAGTGACGCTTATTCTCGTATTCATACGAAGTGTTATCTGCTTGGGCGTATGGGGTGTTGGCTGGCCACGTCGCGGCGACACTTTCGACACGCCTACATCGATGAACCAACAGTCGAACAAGGGAAAGAACGCGAAAGAGAACAGTAATAGTAACAGCAACAACAATAACAATAACAACAATAACAATAACAGCAATAGCAATAACAATAATAATGCCACCTTCGACTCACGATCGGAGAGACGATGGAGCACGTTCGGTTGGGTTCGATTGGCATCGGCACTCGGTCATAATCGCGATAGTCATCATGGTAGCGTGTCCAACAACAGTTCTAGGCCAAGGGTAGATCCACGTCGTTTGAATCTACTAGAGGAGAATAGTGTTTGCGAAGAGGAAAGCATGCAAGTAGAAGCTATGGGCGAGACGATTGATATTAAGACAGTTTTCGTTACCGACCAATACGAGATGGAACACTAGCTAGCCAGTTAGTTAGCTAGATAATAGATGATGATGTGAACAAACAACACACGTATATATATATATATATACACGTAAACACATATACACATACACATGCATCTTTTATGATGTACAACAATTAATTTTAAGGAACGCTAATGCAGGTTCCTGATGTTTTATTTTAATATTTGATTGGTTTTAAATCTTGAAAGAACGGGGATAATGTCACTAGCACATTTCGTACGTATGACAATAAAGTAGATGATTTATAGTATAAACGGATTATAATTAATGAAAGTAGATGAGAAAGAGGTAGAAGAGGTAGAAGAGGAAGGATGAGAAGAAGTAGTAATAACAAAACAAAGCGTATTAAACCGATTGAAATCAGGGAATTCGTTATAAAGAACTAATAATGTAAAGCACCAATATCACTAACGACAATTACTACTACTGCTACTACTACTGCTACTACTACTGCTACTACTACTATAGTATATATATGTACGGATATTATTATCGCCATAGGCCGCCTTTAGGTACTTTACGTGCACGTTCCATTGCTTTTGCGTAAACACGACTATACGTGTTAACCGGACCACCCTTCTGATCCCATCCCAGTGCAACCGAGGAACTGACCAGTCCCTCGAGGAATGCCTCGTAAATGGCGGAATCCCGTCTTAACCGATGGAAATCCTCTATTGCGTCATTGAGTGCACGTCGTAACGAGTTACTCGTACGTGTCGAGTCAGGTTCGAATAGATACGCGTTATACGAGGAGTAGAACTCGGCATCGGTATTTTGCTTAACCTTGATGATGTCAACATCTGTCGTCGGTTTATCGTCCGTTGTTTGTTGTTGTATTAGATTTGCTGATGTATTTTTTATATAAGGACTTGGCTTGCTCGACGATAAAACCGGTCGATCAACGAGGAATTCGCGGAGTCCGCCAACACCCGTGGAAATGACGGCCGCACCGAATAGTAGACCCTCTGCGGCAACAAGACCGAAACTCTCGGTTCGACTTGGTACAAAGGCGAAATCGGCAGCCGTACGCAGATAGATGCCCCAACGTTTCTGCTCCATCTCCTCGTCGATCAGTAGCACGTTGTTCGGGTATTGATCACGTAGTTCAACCACTCTGTGATGAGCGTAGTTATTCTTCTGCCCCATCATTACAAAGCGTGCATTACGAGATACAAGTATTCGGTTGCCTCGTGGAAGAACTCCAATCCCTTGTTGTATTGGAACCGACCGATGAACAGGATGATCGGTCGATTCAAGTCCTCAATAGTTAGTAGTTTGTTGCGATACAAGTATTCCTTGGCGGCCTGTTTCTTGTCGGCGATAAGTGCCCCGTCAGGCGCACTACTCCATGGCCATTCGGGATAGCGTCGCGGGAAGGTAAGATGCTCGCGTGATAGTTCCGGCGATGCAAATGGATTACGCGCGTATAAATCGATACCATTGGTGATGCCGATGAACGACTATCGCGTGCCTTGGTCAGAATGGCGTCCATGGCGATCTCTTTCATGTGGAATTTTAATCGACCCTCTACCAAATCAGCCGTAAGACTACGCGATACGAATGTTACCATATCGGCGTGATTGATGCCCAATGGCGACATGAACACTTCGTTGCCGTAGCGATACTGATTGAGTTGACGACGTTCAGTCGACGGGAAATCGAGGAACTTATCGACATTACCCGCTTCATTCAGATAGAGTACTTCGTCCGAATAATCATGAAGTGTATACACGATACCTGGACGTCCACCGACATCGAATGCACCCGCCGTGATACGTTGAGCGAGGAAATGAGTAAGGAATGCAATGGTCGCCCCGTGTATATGAACCACACCGATACCATTGGTTGACTCCACCATTGATGCAGATGATGCAGGGGATGCTAATGATGTTTCATTGGTAGGAATATGTTGTCATGTTCAGACGATTCAATGCGGGTGTGGATGATATTGATTCTTGGTGAATGTGTTCAATAAGTCGAGCAGTGGCCTTCTGAAAGTAAAGATCTCTCCATTCTTGTGGTAAATCTCTGGGTGAACTATAGATATCTAGTACACTTTGTGCGTAGAAAGCCTGATTGAACGGGTGTACATTGCCGGTCCCACTAAATAAACGGTAATGGCACTCGTGTTCGTATTATCGATCCAGTAAGGCATCGTGTATACGCTGAATTTTATCTCTTGCATCTCCCGTTCAGATTGAGCGTGTGGATTCTGGGAGGCAGCGGCAAACCTGGCCTGATTAACTTGCCAGTCACCGCCATATCCTTTACCTGGATATACCGATACGCTTAGATTGGCATAGGGTGTAATACTTGCCGCTATCGGTAGCTGACGTGTCAACGAATAAACGGCAATATAACGGATACATCGACGTTGCCATCGCGTTGTTGCTGTTTAGCCAGTGCTGTTAACACGGCACCTAGTCCACCCATAGAAGAAGGACCGAATTCTTTCGCCACGTGAAATACACGTGTACCTTGTGCGATTGTAGCGGTACTCGACATGTTAAGATGCTTATAGGGAACAGGCGGAAATATTTTGAGATCTGACATTGAACCAGAGGGGAATGCGCATTGGTTAGCCGAACATAGTAGCATATGGAATAATGACAGTAACATCGTCGTCTTCTTGTTACTTACCGACTCTTCCCGGTTCCCATCGATGGAACATTAACGTGTAGCCGACAAAGACGACAATCGATTCGACCAAGGAAAGTAGCAAAATGAGTAGACTTAGCTTTTGCCAAAGTTGACGCCATTACGATTGCCATTTGATCGATGGAACATATCGTTGCTCGCGCGACGATTACTTCGTTGATATCGCGAAGGCATCGTTGGATACAATTCGATAGGCTGTTCACGAGGAGCCGTATAAGTTGTATTGCCAAACATTTTCTAAATGAAATCTAGTAGTTGTAGTTGTAGTAGTAATAGTAAGGAATATAAGACGTAAAGTTGTGACAAGAAGTTGACTACTACTACTACTATGCCAACACTACTATAAATTCTCCAATCGATGGACAAGTATGTCGGTTAGAAATGAGACAGTAGCACTGGAGAGAATAGCCAAGTGTCGTGCTTGTGCCACGTATACGCATATACACACGACGTACACGTACACTGAACACAAATAGTTGGAATGGTCTACGACAAGTTAATTATAAAGCGTAGTAAGTAGACCAACGACAAACAAATACTAAAAAGAAAGCAAGTAAGCAAGAAAGAGAATTAAAAAGTATATAATAATGATAGTAGTAATAGTGTAATAATAAGACTGACGACGACGACGTATTTGTGTTTATGTGTTTGTGTGTATTTCAATAAGTAAGTCAAATGTGCCGGCAACAATATATGGGAAAGAAGAAGGAAGAAGCCAGGTTGATAAACATGTGTGTGTGTGATGCCATGCAAATCAAAGGCTCTTAAACATTGGCGGAGTGTTAAAGGAAAAAGGCTTCTCATTTTTTTACGGATGGAATTCGTGCAGTATCCGCGCCACAGGAGAATATCAGACACGCACACAAACACGCCCATACAATGAAGGATAACAGCTACTCTTTTCAAAGGAAAAACCTGAAAGTAACAGGAACATTACACTTCCTTCGGAGGATATCAGGTAGTACAGGTGCTATGAAGGCATCCGTATTTCAATCCATCTAGACTGCGCGTTATGTAGCTGTGCTTTTTGAGGTATCATCAAGCATGTGCCAATAAGGGCAGAGACTGAATTCACCAAGGTTACTATCCGTATTTGGCGACTGAATTTCTAGCAACATCTACATCTACATGTACATCTACATGTATGTGTATGTGTATACTTTGTTCTACAACATTGCCAATGGGTATTCAGGTAATGTAAATGGAATTCTTAGTATATCGGAGAATCATCATTACTCTATATTGGTTTAATTCATTACAATGAAATGATAAGTGATGTGGCTGGAGCAAACAATCTTGTGCTGCATACTGCAGTATAGAACCAATAAGATCTAGCGCTCCATTACAGCTATATAGTAGTAGACTGCGCTTTTCTTTGTACACGCTGTATGTTCTAGATAGATTATCAGAGCAATACAACACATGCAATGGCATCATTGACACTCATGGTAGCCATATGGCATTTGCTATGATTTGATTTGATTGATTTTTTTCTTTTTTTTTACTTTCAACTTTTTCAACTTTTGTCCTTGAATTCCTTAACGTACATACAATCTATATATACACGAGGCAGTTTACTATTTCTTTCAATATAATGGCGGAATTCATACCAAAAGCACCAAAGATCCCACGTACCGTTATTGAAAAGGAGAACGCTTGTCGTCTTATTGTAGTGTTGGAGTCGGCTTCACTTGAAACCTACAAGATTGGCAAGAATAAAGAGGCACGCTACCAACTGTTGAACTGCGATGACCACCAGAACATTCTACGTAAAATGGACCGTGATGTTGCAGAGGCAAGACCGGATATCACACATCAAGTGAGTGAATCGATTGTTATTACTAATACTGTTACTAACGCACTATGGCTAGTGTCTCCTCACACTGCTTGATAGTCCGTTAAACAAGGCAGGTCGACTACAGGTGTACATTCATACGGCCAAGAATGTACTCATTGAAGTGAATCCACACGTACGTATTCCACGTACATTCAAACGATTCTCGGGTTTGATGGGTAAGTGATTGAATAATGATAGTTACAATATGCTAGCACTATTCAAATACACGATACTAATCTAGCATGCTATAGTACAACTACTACACAAATTAAGTATTCGCTCTGTCAATGGTACAGAACGTCTATTGAAAGTAATCAAGAATCCAGTAAGCGATCATTTCCCATCTAACTGCAAGAAGATTTGTAAGTAGTAATTGTAAAGTGATCATAATCATTCATAGTTTTCATCCTATAAATACTAACTCGCCATTATTCTCGTTGTGGTAAAGGTCTTTCCTATGATGCCGACGTTGTTCACCTACCTACATGGACACGTACTCTGCCTAAAGATCAAACTATCGTGGTGGCAGTGGGTGCACTAGCACATGGTGCCGATACATTGCTGATGCCTACGTAGAAGAAAAGATCTCAGTGAGCGAGTATCCATTATCAGCCTCAGTGGCTTGTGGTAAAATTTGCTGTGCTTTCGAAGACTTATGGAATATTCTATAGTCATCATTTATTATTTTAAATACAAAATAGTAATTTATACAATATACAAATGAATGAGAGAGAGATATACGCAATCTCCATCAATGTAAACATCATGTAGAACACACGCATATACATGATATCATTGTCATATCATTGACTACTGCTACTGCCATTATTATTATTATTACGTAAATTACGATGTCCAGTCCATTTCTGTAATTCAAATATCATACGACGACCATCCAATGTTTGCGGTGACATTGTAACCAGTTGACGCATGTCATTGACAACTGTACTATCACTCAATGATGACACTTGAGACGATGCTGTACCAAGTAGATCGGGTAGATTAGACATATCTAGCTTTGCATCCGTATATGCTTTATCTAATTCAGAAATGTCATTCAATGCATCTACTGACAATGCATCTACCTAATAGTAATAGTAATAGTAATAGTAAGCAATAGTAGTATTGATAAGCAATGATAGATTATTACCGTTGGTTGTTGTTGTTGTTCCATACGTTGTACTTGTTCATGTAGTAGATCCTCCCATCTAGTCATTTATATTAGCGTAATTCACTATGAATGACATCTTCTTACTGTAACATATCATCTTGTTCCGGTTTATGATTCAACCATTGAGGTGGTGTCTGTATCACTACGAGATCCCATGCATCCTCCATTCGTAGTCGATACAATGCATATCGTATGTCTTCCTTTATGGCAATAGAAAGTATGTCTAATGGCTCATTAAGTAATTGTCGAATTAGGGTAATTAAGCATTGCCAAAGTCCTAATCAATAATTACAAAATGATATGAGGAACTCTATCCCAAATACTTGTCTATATTATTCATTCATTGCTTACGTAGACTGGTACGAATACGAATTGTAGGTGTAAATTTGGCTGGTGGTTGTGTAAAGTAAAGATGATAAAGTGCGTAAATAGCCGCTATTCCTTCAGTACGATTATTGCTACCTCGTAGAATATAAGCTAGTCATTATATAATGTTATAAGTAAGTATACTATATACACTACATACTATGATTCTTTTACTACTTACGAAATAACGCATTGTAGAATCCTTGCATAAATCGACCGCGTGCATCATTAATCGGACATGCTAGATGGATATGCGACCAGCCTAGTTCATTCCATGTCTCGGTGAACACGGCTATTTTCAAACTATTCCTCTATAATTATCACATACTTGTTAACAACAACATTATTACAACAATAATAACATATTACCTTTTTGAATTCATTAATCAATAGTGCAATATCATCACGAATGACACGTAGTGGTATACCCGTTCTACCAAATGTAATTGCTGATTCAGGTAGAAGAGACACGGCACTACTAGACGATTGCTGACCTTGTCCACTACTATTCTGATAAGAAGAGGTTGACTCCACTAGGTTTGACATGACGTAGTAGTAATAGTAGTAATATGAAAAATGGAAAAGGCCGTAGAATGTGAGAGTGAATTGACATCGAATTCATCCGTATTCATCATTCACATTCTCACTCGGTATCGTCATTTCCGTTGTTTGTACCCGTATTCGTGACACCATCACTGTTTATTTCCGTTGTTGCCGGTTGGGGATATTGACTAGATCGGTTGATTAAGCCGCCGACATAGCCTAAGGCCATATCGTGTATGAGTATTGAAGCCCATTTCTGCTCTAATCTATACTATTATCAATACGCATGTTCATTACAAATGGATAGCTAGATACTAGCATGTGATTAATAGATGATGTATGTATGTACACATGTATACATGCAATGTTTAAGCATGTCCTTCGGTAGAAGCACTCTCTAATCTCGTTGTCGGTCATACATGCAACGGATACGACCATATGCACATGTACACACGAGTGAGAATAGGACGATGATGACAATATTTAACTGCTCAAGCGTGAGTTGAATGCGTTTATTTTCTAGTATTTTCCTCGCCAAGCTTCATTTGCCTTTCTTTCTATTTTATTGTTGGTTACAGTTACGAATTGTTATTGTTTCTCTCCTCTTTCTCTTTCTTTCTCTCTCTCCTTCTTCTCTCACATAATATCAATCATGGTTGCTCCTCTTATTACGGCTTTATTGTCAATGTCGCCACTCTACGCAGCACTACTCGTGGCCACGACAGTATTTTTAATCCGTTATCCATTCTATCGTAAATCGATTGGTCTTTTACTCACCATTACGCTTACAACTGTTTATGGCGCAATTCTATGTCTAATTATGGCACCTATGGGCAAGCGTGCCAATATCAACTACTATGCTGGAAGATTCTGTAGTTTTGTTGGTACAATTCTAACAGGTATTCAAGTGGAGATAGAAGGTGCTGAGCACTTGGCAGATGAACTACCGCGTGTGGTGGTAGCAAACCATCAAGCTTCACTGGATGTCCTGTTATGGCGTCAATTATGCCGAGGAACTGCGTTGTAATTGCTAAGGAGTCATTACGCTATGTGCCATTACTTGGTACTTATAGTAAGTTGTATAATACCATATAGATAGATAGATAGTATTGACTAACCATGATGATGATATATCATTATTATTTGCATATAATAGTGAGACTATCACGGGCTATCTTCATTAATCGTGGCAATCATGAAAGTGCCACCAATGCATTGAGAAAGGCAGCCGATGATATTAAAGCTAGTAATGTAAGTAGTAATATTTCCTCTTTCTTTTGATCTATATCAATGAATATGTATATATTTCTATTGTTGTCATTTTATTTATTCGTTATCTCATTTAACTAACATACATATTCATCTCTATTCTATTGGGATGGAATATCATCGATAGTTGAGTGTATTCGTTTATCCTGAAGGTACACGAGCACGTCTTGCCGATGCTAGTATGTTGCCATTCAAGAAGGGTGCATTCCATATGGCACAACAAGGACAAGTACCTATTGTACCAGTGGTATTCGCCAATTACAGTCATCTCTACAGTGGACGTAAGCGTTTCTGGATTAATGGTGTTATTCGAGTTAAAGGTACGTAGCAAGCATAGTAATTTTCAATGACATGATATATTCTAACTGTACTATTCTACTATAGTATTGCCACCCATTCCCACTACTGGTTTAGAGACATCGGATGTCGATACACTTACACAGAAAACACGCACTCTAATGTTGGAAAGTTTGAAAGAGCTTTCTACGCGTAAAGAGCAGTAGAAGACGAGTCTACCAATTCCATTGTAATCGCGTCTAGACAACTATGACAATGACCACTACTACTACGACTACTACGAATCATCATTGTTTGCATGTTTCTTTCTATGAACTATTTCTACTATACTTTTATACTTATTATTATTAGTCACTGGCTATTATCCTTCCATTGTCCCTCTATCTATAAATCATATACACAATCTCATATCGTATGATAAAAGAAACTGATTTAAAAC